>CAUJGJ010000185.1:608574-646074 GCA_963170055.1 Halisarca cf. caerulea | reverse complement strand
GAAAGGTCACTCGAAGGGACCAAACGACAGTGCCCCCTGCAACTGTTTACTGTATACTGGATGAGGTGTAGGTTATACATGCATGTATGTTATCCAAATGAGCACTTGTATTGTATACTATAGATGAAGTGCTCCTTTTGGCACTGCACACACACACACACACACACACACACACACACACACACACACACACACACACACACACACACACACGCACACACACACACACACACACAACGCACACACGTCACATACACACACACACACACACTGTCACACACACACACACACACACACACACACACACACACACACACACACCTCTATTATGGACTATGGTAGTACTTAATTCACATGTAGGATTGACACGGAAAACCATGGCCGCCATACATTAGCGCATATTTTGTTTTTGTCTGAAAACTAACGAGCCAGTACAGTTAGTAGCATTTAGAAGTGATATTGATGCCTTTTGACACACTAGCTATAAGATGTGGTAGTTAAAACCCTTCGTAGGCCAGTTTCTTTAAAGAACTTTGAAATTTTAGACGAAAATGTATGGCTACGCAACACCAGTACCATTTTAAGATTATGGGAAGAGGCACAATATTAAATTTCAATGCAGAGTACAGATAAGTTATATATAATAATGTGGTATGAAAGAAGGCAATAATGTGTTGCCAGCCTCGGACTCGGGGTGAGGAAAAGAATCTAGAGATTCTGAAAAACCCGGCAAGGCAAAAAAAGAAGGCTTAGACTAAGGCAAAGAGCTAGCTAGATTGTTGTAGTTAGTTCGAGGCAATTCCCCAGGGCGATTTCCTTGCTAGGAAGATCTGGTAACTGCTAGAGATGACTGCCTTTGCTGTTTCTATGAGAGCAGCACGTCGGTCACTCCCTTGACTAAGGGGAGCAGCAGCCTTCAGGGCAGTGAAAGCATCTTCGGTGAAATGTCCCAGGCACCCAATTTCCAAGGTGAGGAATTTGGTGTAGTATCCTTGGGAAGACAGGTCCGACACTAGAAGTTGGTAGTTGTTTTTTCCCATCTTCCTCGTTCTGGCCATTTGGATGCTCTTGGCACTGTTCCAAGGAACCGTCAGCTCTAGAATGCATGGTGATTCTCCTGTCATGGAGGATGACAATATCTGGTCTTGCCGTGGTAACTACAATGTCTGGAGGCACTGTTGCTGGTGGTGACTCACAGGCTCTGTGGTTTGGGAGGTCCACAAATAGCTTGGCAGCAGATGGAAGGAACTTGCTTAGGAAGGAGTAGACCTTGCTTAGAACTTGATCGTGTTGCCAAGTGTACCTCCCGTCAGATAGGGCAGTGGGGCAACAATTAAGAACATGATGGACATTACAGTGTGGACCATTGCATAGTGGACATGAGTGGCTCAAGGAGTAGCCCCAACGCACGAGGATACTAGGGGTGGGCAAGCAGTCACATGAATCACGAATCACAAAGGAGAGCTGGCCTGCTGGTATGCCAGTCAGTAACCTGTTCACAGGTGATCATTTGCTCCGAGTGGTAACATGCCAGCGAGGCTGTTTTGGACTGTGAGCTGCTCCAGGTGTGTATCCCATTGTTGTGCATATTTGCCTGAGATGGTCTTTTTGCACTCCATTAGGATCTTCTTCTTTTTGGCAGGTTGAGCATTAGCTCTGAATCCATCAATAGCATCTTGGAAAGCCTCTACACTGAGTGCTGGAAGGGATGTGGGCTGACTGCAGGAAGTGGGAGTTGTGCAACGAAGGCAGGCATTCAAGGACCTGGGCATCAGTGGAGTAGGTAATACTAGTGAGAAGGCTTGCTTTGGCTTCCTCAAGAAATTGTGGTAGAAATTTCAAGCCAATTAAGGCTTCCAGGATGGAAAAGTGCAGCTAGAGTACTAGTGGTGCACCGAGGGAGGTGTAGCCATTTCTTCAGTTTAGATGTGAGCTGCCTTTGGAGAGAATAGATATGACTTTTGGGAATGAAAGTGAAGGGATGGTAAAAGGACTTCAAGTTATTCAAGATCCATGTCTTGTACTCCCCTCTGATTTTGCATGGGTTGTAAGTTCCTCTGATAGTGAGTGCCTATTGAATAGCCTAAGGTGCTCACTATCAGAGGTACTTACTATCCAAGGTGCTTTCAATGCTACTGTACGAGGTAGGGACAGAGCATATCAGTATACTTACTATCCAGGTATACTTACTAACAGTTTTCCCGTATTTCTATTCTTAGATCTTTAATAGACATGACGTAATAACCAGACCACATCCGCATATATAACATTTTTAATAGAGCGAAGTGATCCAAGCATGGTCATTCTATTCTGCGAAGCAAGGGTATCTATGGTCTATGGTCCGAGCTAGCCAGAACGCGGAAAGACAAAGGCATCATGTCTGATTCGAAGAAGAAAGATTCGACTCCAGCGAATCCCCTCCTACTGACATTAAGCGGTGAGTTCGCGGCAGATGCGAGTAAGTTCCAGAGCCAAATCCCTTTACAGGCCCGGGGTCAGCAGTATGAGTGGTGGGGCATCTTAACGCGGCCTATGCTTGCCATACCTTCCCATTCTGATAGAAGTCTTTAAAGTTCTGATTAGCCATGTATTTTTGAGGTTTGGTGTGAAAGAGCAAAAGTTTCTGGACCCAGGTGCTGGTGAGGCTCAGGAAACCTGTTTTTGAGTCGGACTCCTTGCTGAACTGAAAACTCGTTCACTCAGTCGACCAGAATTGGAAGCTTGAGTGCATGAGTAGAAGCTCCGAGGCCAAAGTATCCAAATGCAGGTTGTAGCTAATTTTACATGATTGAAACCGTTTGTCATGCACTGCGAAGCACAATGTTTATATTGCTAATGACATTCATTGTATTTAAGGAAGTCATGCATGTTTCATAGTTACAGGCACCCCTGGTCCCAAGCCGCCCAGATACGAGGGGTTCTGCCATACTTGGGTTTCCCAATGAAGTGTCATTTTGAACTGGTCAAAACCTGAGTGAGTGTTGGACAGAAGCAGCACCAAAATTTTCTGTAAGGGGTTGCCTGAGAAGGCTTTCAATAGTCTTCACTGCGTGCATGTGTCTGGTTTGTCAACGTGGAAGTAGCTGTATGCTAAGGTGTAAAAACAAGGGCTTGCACATCGCCAGTACATTTTTGATTGATTCTGTGAGTGACAACCATCTTGATTTGCAATTGTTCAAAATCAACTCATATACTGTCTACAGAAATCAGCAGAATCTCTCAGTATGATTCTACTCTCTTGGAAGAGTGGTGAAAATGATAATAAATATTGTTAGTTTTTGTTTCAGCTTTACATACGCACGTACATCACTTCACTTTTGATGATGCTGGGTTCTTCCCAGGCCTTCCTCCAATCAGGTATATATTTAATTTCTGCTTAGTAATACGAACTTCAGTGTTATTTAAATTAGTATAAATAATATTAGTAATTTGTCTTAATTAATTTATCTGTGCATGTAGATATAAAATTGCCGTACAACAAGTGTTGCACTTCTTTATATATGGGAATCTGGTATGCAAGTGAATGATTCTTCTCTTATTCTCTGTACTAGGTGAAAGAGGAGCTGGTAAGGCATCCATTTTCCACAGACTACAAGCTAGAAATGGTAATCCTCTCTCCAAAATGCAAGGAGACGCTAAAGGTATTGATTATCGGCACTTGCATTGTGTGTGTGTGTGTGTGTGTGTGTGTGCGTGTGTGCGTGTGTGTGTGTGTGTGTGTGCGTGCGTGTGTGTGTGTGTGTGTGTGTGTGTGTGTGTGTGTGTGTGTGTGTGTGTGTGTGTGTACATGTGCTCTGTTGTGTATACATTCAACAATGTCTCCAGCAACAGGTCCAGAGATTTGTAGGTGGGAGGGGTGTGTGGAAATACACCTGTGAGTGTGCCATGATGTGACCTCCGGGCACGTCAAGCATTATGACATCACAACAAAATGGCTTCCACAACACCTCAAATTTAGAAAAGGGCTTCTTTTTCTGACCCTTAGAGATTGATTTTAGTTGTAGTGGTAAATAGACGTTACCTGAATATTATAATAATATTTAACTATGCTAACGATGCTTCAAATTATGGTCTTTGCTTGTAATTAGTGTTTTAGCATAAAATACAGTTGCACACTATCAGTGATGTAGCTAGAAATTAAAAATAGGGGGGCACATACCGGTGAGATGCATGAGTTTTAATAGTTATGGATCACAAGTAATTGTAACAAGGCCTGCTGGTGTACTATATTGCCATCCAAACACAGTGAAATAGTAGCCACTCAGGATAAGAACCCATCCTGAGGTCTCCACTCCCCCTTAGCATGGCAGTAGAGGTGTCCACACCACTGCTGTACCATGCACATAGGACCAGGTGATGTGTTAAAGGTGCTAAATTGTCACCTGACTGTCACACAATTGGTCACGGTGCACCAATCAAACATTCAACTATTGAGTGGGGAAGCATCATTCTCCTCCCATAGCTGTTTCTCCTTCAACGTACGGGCTTATAGCTTTCAACAACACTGAAGAAATCCTCTTTCAAATTGGGCCGGCGTGGCAGACTCACTACCATCTGAGAGGCACACTCACTCAGAGCTTGCAACGAATACGTACTTTAAATGGCAGCCATAGAAGAGCTCTATTCCCCATGTTGCCTTAATGTGCATGAATGTGCAAATGTTCAGAGAAATTCACATTCCATGTTGATTTTGTCCTTGTAGTTAACCACTCACTCACGATACCACCTTCACCAAGGGTTGCTCGATAAAATAGGTGACTGTGTGAATCCCTCTGTGTACAAGATTACTGTGCATGCATATAGTACATGAATTCAACTGTTTTCCATCAACTTTTAAAACTATTATTTCCTACATGTATATGTGACCCAAAATTTGTGAATTGTGGAATTAACTTGTAATTTAAAGTTTTTGTTTGTATTTTTTTAGAGTACCTGAACAGCTATGGGGGGCGTGTGCACGTGGCCCCTATTTACATTCCATTGAAATTGAAGGACTCCACCTACTACCTGAATTTTGCATTATGGGAAGATTTTTTCTCATTCAATCAAGTGAGTGTGCCAGTGCATGGGTATACAAATAGGAAGTACTATACAGTCTGCATGCATGTATGTGGTGCAGGCTGGTATACCCATTTGATATGTTATCTCTATCTATATTGTGAAAGTCTGGCATAGTGTACTGTGTGGACAGCAGTGACAGAAGTACCATTGAAGAGGCTCGTGAGTCCCTTGACGCTTTGCTCAAAATTACCAATGAGCTTCTTGAAGCTACTCAAAATGCGAGAGTGGATTCAAAGAGTGTTCCCCTTCTGGTGTTTGCCAACAAGCAGGACATCAATGGAGCAATGACTCCAAAAGAAGTGGAAGATGTTCTTCATCTTCACAACATCAAGGACAGACCTTATCGTGAGTCAAGTGTACTCTGTGATTGGTCCACATAATGATATTATCTGTGAATTCCCCTTACACTCAGGTGTTGTGGGATGTAGTGCAGTGAGTGGAGAGGGTCTGAAGGAGGGGTTGGAGTGGCTTGTCAAGTGCCGCAATACAGCTAAGAAGAGGGAGTGCATGGAAGATGAAGTGAAGGAGACGTTGAAAGGTCCAGTGAAGGAGACATTGGAAGATGGCAAGGCTGTTCTGAAATCAGGTCAATCCTGGTTGTCATCTTTCTTCTCCAAGCAGTCAGTCAAGACATAGGCACTTTGTCGTTGTCCAAAATGTCAGATACAGTCACATGTACATATTGAGTTGCTCTCTGCATGGTTGCCAATTTTACCCAATTGTTTGCTTATGTGTATTATATGTCTGCTTTGGGAATGATCACTGTGGAAAAGTGGAACCGATGAATAAGCATGAGTGACCAAATCATTATTACCCTCGATCACAATCAATCTGCCTGAAAGGTCACTCGAAGGGACCAAATGACAGTGCCCCCTACAGCTGCACGTTTACTGTATACTGGATGAGGTGTAGGTTGTACATGCATGTATGTTATCCAAATGAGCACTTGTATTGTATACTATAGATGAAGTGCTCCTTTTGGCACTGCACACACACACACACGCACGCACGCACGCACACACACACACACACACACACATACACACCTATTTTTATGTCGTATTATAATATTATAATAATATATTATATAATTTAATTATATAACACCGTGTCCGGATCATTGCCATGTAGCTGCCTCATACATATATGCGAGCTCGAGTATTATACAGCGATGATCACTACCTGTCCATATTGTCTAGATCTGCCTATATCATTATGGACATATGGCTGCAGACACAGTGACTACTACATAAGGTTAACGTTTGCATATAATATGCATGGTCTGGCCAAATTCTGTCTGCAAATGCATATACAGTGGAACCTGTCTATTGTGGTCACTGTGTAATGCAGCCACCTGTCTATACCAGCCACTAATTCTTCTCCGAATCAGCTGTAATGTATGGTATTCTACCTCATTAAAGCAGCCACCTGTCTATAACAGCCAAAAAATTTCGCCCCAATGGTGACCGCAATAGACAGGTTCCACTGTATTCAGTCTGGCCACATCAGACTAGCAACTACATACAGTGTTCATTTGTGCTGGTGGCTCAGTAGGTCAGCACTGGAAGTTAAGCTGTGAGGAGAGGACACCATCCCAGCTGTGTGTCATTTGGAGTTTTTTTCCCTGCACCCCCCTGCCACCAACTTGGGAATGAATGAGAAGATGACCAACTGCAGCCACCAAACTAACTTAGAATTTGATTTAATTTGATTGTGTGTGTGAGTGAGTGTGTGGGATACTGGGGGCCTTAGAAGTAGCCTCTGGCTAATGGCCCACCCAGTTTAAAGAAGAAAATATTATTATTATATTATTATAGTGTACAGACTAGCACTGTACTGGCCAAAACACCCTAAACTATACATACAGCAAACTCACCACAGTGGCATATGTATAAATTATACAAATAAAACTATGCAGTACATGTACATGACATTGCGTATCAGCGTGCATGGGGGAGGGCGTATTTCTATTTTTAGGTCCTTAATTGCTAAAATAGATATGACGTAACTGAACACTATAAAACGCGTGGGCTGGGGCTGCAGAGCATCATGAAGGCATGGAAAAGGAAGGTCTTCGCTTGAAGCTGGGAGGTTTGATTCCAGCGAATCCCCTTCGACTGGTGTTGAGCGGTGAGTGTGGCATTTTCTTCGTGAAAGTTCGGCCCACCTTGTGAGCCAAAGTCCAGTCCATGCGCGCGCGGGGCGGGGGTGGGGTTGACCGAATTGCAAAGTTCATCACTGTGACAGTTAAATATACGAATAGTCTAATAAGTATTTCCATCCAATATTGACAAGGAAAGGAAAGAGATCCTGGTGCTAGTGCACCCAAGTCTAGTCTGACGTGGCCAGACCGAATTCCTCCATTTGCAGGAGGAAAGACTTGATTATTGTGATTTCAAATCCTCTGGTATCTGAAAAGTTAGAGGTGGCTGCCCATGGAATTCGCTGATTTAACCCGATCACCTCCAACCAGTGTAGGCAGAACCCTGTACAGTAACATGTTTGATTGATTGTGTATGGGACACCGTTTCACTGTATGATTCAAAATTCAATTTGCGTCACGGAGGATCAAAATGATTATTTATTTTTAGTATAAGTCAGCTTAAATGCTGTTGGACTTTTTTTGAAATTTTCAAAAAGTTTTTAAATTAATTTAAAATTTGAATTTGTTTTTTTACACATGACGGTAGGTGCTTCTATACCTTTGTTCAAGCTGGTACAGTTTAATTTCCACTTAACAGCAGAGTTGATCGATTTCCAGTGCAGTGAAACCTCTCTAATCTGGTCACCTTGGAACCAAGGAATTTGGTTGGATTAGTCAATTTGTTGGAATTAATAGACAGGTTCATTCCAGTCAATGTATCTTTTGGGATCAAACAGGATGGCCGGTTTAGACATGCAGTGTGGCCGATTTACAGACTCTGAGACTCAGATTAGAGAGATCCACTGTTACGCTAGTTAGTGGTGTACATGGGTAAAATTATATATATATATATAGTACAGCACATAAGTGTTTCACATCATGATAGGGAATAATCCCAGGCCTATAAAGCCCAGCCTGAGGGCTTAATCACTATTATTATTATAATAATTATAGTTCTATATACATGTAAATGATTGTTCTCCTATTCTCGCGCTCTGTAGGTGAAAGAGGATCTGGTAAAGCATCCATTTTCTACAGACTAAAAGCTGGAAATGATATCCCTCTCTCCAAAATGCGAAAAGACACCAAACGTATGGATTGTCTGCACTTGATGTGTGGTTGTGTGTGTGTGTGTGTGTGTGTGTGTGTGTGTGTGTGTGTGTGTGTGTGTGTGTGTGTGTGCATGCATATGCGCATGTGTGCCTCTTTTGAGAGACCACCCTTAGGGACAGGTGAATGGTGGTCTCTGATAAGGGGGAATTTAGTATGGGACATACATATTTGAATTATTTGTTCCCAGTAAAGCTGGTCTTACAAAAGAGGTGGTCTTCACGAGGGTGGTCTCTCAAGAGAGGTATATTCTGTATATACAATGAAATCTTATCCGCACCTCAGATATCCAGTTCCCTCAACTTTTGCGGTAGTTTTTATACCGCAAAATTTATTAGCTGTGAAAATTTCCTGACGTATACAGAACTTGCAAGTATTTATTTCCTATAGACTACCTGAATACCTATGGAGGACGCTTGTACATACCCCCAATTTATATTCCTTTGAAGTTGAAAGACTCCACCTACTACCTGGATTTCAAATTATTGAGGAATTTGTTCCCATTCCATCAAGTGAGTGCACCAATGGGAAGTTGTGATTTGATCCTAGCTGTATGTAACTCTTGGCTAGCATTAGTGGTCAAATGTACTTCTATAACATAACGTATAATGGAAAACTCTGACGAGGGTTTTAATTTGGCACTTTGGCAGATTTGTGGAAGAACACCAACATTTAAAACTCGTCAATATAATAATCATTGCAAAATCTGTTTTCTGCACTTTGTTTCTGCATACATGTACTTCTCTCATCTGCCATGTTTTTAGCATACAAAATGGCAGCAGCGGCAGAGCAACGCTCTCACTGCAATTGCGAGATGATACAATTTTATGTTCAATTCGTCATTGGCAAGTTTATTTCTCCCCAATACCATCTAGAAACAAATTCGTCAATTGTAATGTTCACCAAAGTTTCCCGCTATATTGTAGAAATAATATTAGGCTCACACTATACAATGTTATATATGCCTGTGCATATCAGGAATGATCGGCTACTATATCTAAAGGGTGTATAAAAACCATTTAAAAATGGTACAAGGATGTAGGATTGACACAGGATCGTGCAAAAAGCCATTATCAAAAAAGGATTCTCCAAAAACACTTGGAACAAGGTTAAGTTGCAAAACCGGTACAGGGCTAGGTGGGCAAAGGGCAAGACAGGCATAGGGCTAGACGAGCATAGGGCTACACATGCATGAGGCTAGACGGGTATAGGGCTAGATAGAGTTTAATTGGACTGAATGTACACTGTGCAAATTCCTACACCCCGCATGTGCAGCACATTATACAGTACATATGTGCTGCGGGATGTAGGAATTTGCACAGTGTACATTCAGTCCAATTAAACTCTATCTAGCCCTATGCTTGTCTAGCCCTATGCCTGTCTTGCCCTTTGCCCACCTAGCCCTGTACCGGTTTTGCAACTTAACCTTGTTCCAAGTGTTTTTGGAGAATCCTTTTTTGATAATGGCTTTTTGCACGATCCTGTGTCAATCCTACATCCTTGTACCATTTTTAAATGGTTTTTATACACCCTTGTTCGTGCGGTTTTTCCTTTTATAGCGAAACGGTTGTTTGAATAGGTTTCCACTGCAGTTGAGAAGGAACACGATCAAATCTTGTAAGATAAAGAAACTAGAAATCTATGCAGTTACCTGACTAATATCAATGTACCCATCTAGAAACAAATGATCGAACGAAAAGAGCGCTGAAGTCGACGATCATCGAAGTGCTGACCTTGTGCACGTACGCGTATGTCTAGTCTCGCGTAGCCATTTCGCCGATCCGAAAATGGCTGATCCGGCGAATGTATGGGATTTGCCTATTAAATTTTTTCTCGCTTTAGAAGTGTAGGTATTGCTTCAAAACCTACAAAAGGCACTTCGCGCTAACAATCGGAGCTCACTGGCGAAAGATTAGACCTCTGTACCCTTCGTGGCGACCTGTAGCCCAGTTCAAAAAAACGACGAGAAGAATAAGAAGAAGAAGAATAAGAATAATCTTAAAATGGTACTGGTGTTGCGTAGCCATACATTTTCGTCTAAAATTTCAAAGTTCTATAAAGAAATTGGCCTACGAAGGATTTTAACTACTTCATCTTATAGCTAGTGTGTCAAAAGGCATCAATATCACTTTTAAATGTTACTAACTGTACTGTATCGTTAGTTTTCAGACAAAAACAAAATTTGCGCTAATGTATGGCGGCCATGTTTTTTCCGTGTCAATCCTACATATGGAGTACTACTGTACTCCATAATAAGACTGTTAGGTGCATGTCATGACAAAAGACAAAACTGCATGGAGTATGTATATTCCCTAATTTTTCAGCACCCTCATTATTCGGCGCTGGACCAAACAGGGTCAAGTTGTACTCTAATTCTTGCCAAAAAGTATCATTCCTGAATTCCTAGTCTTTGACTCTAATTTTTAATCAGCTGCAAATTTTGAACATATTTAAAATTTCTTCCTTATAGGCCTGTTTACCTCACTCTTTGCTCATTTGGTATCTATTGTGGCACAGGGCAGTGTCTATCATTGGAACGTTCTAGTTCCTTGCTCAAGAATCTGTAAAACAACTGAA
This sequence comes from Halisarca cf. caerulea, assembly GCA_963170055.1. Lineage (NCBI taxonomy): Eukaryota > Metazoa > Porifera > Demospongiae > Chondrillida > Halisarcidae > Halisarca > Halisarca cf. caerulea. The sequence continues at coordinate 635,183 of CAUJGJ010000185.1, read as the reverse complement.
AGAATATACACAGGGTATTTATAACCATCCGGGAATAAAATGCAAAAATGACCGTCTTGAAATAGCAGCACGAATTATCGATCATTTCTACTTAGTTGACAAGATTTTCGCCAAGTTATTCTTACTGGACGAAAGTTGTATATATTCCACACATGTTGGTACTTAATTAGCAATTGTTTCTATTGTCTGAAGAAAGATAGCGAGCTAGGAATACATAGCAGTTTCAGACAAACTTCGCCTTGGTTACACCTTTTGATCCCTCTCAATTCATATGCAACAACATGAAAAGACAGAACAAGTGGTGAGCTATCCGAAAATCATTCCGGGCTATAGGAACAATTTTCTTATCTTCCGTAAGAAAGTTACAACCGAAAAACCTGTTTTTTTCACCCTCCAAACGGCCAAAAATTAGCATAAATGGTCCAATTGCAAGAAACTGCTTGATTGTAGCACTATGCCCAGAACAATTTTCACAAACCGAAACATCTTAAGATTCCATTGAAGTTGGATTTGGTGGGATTCGAAGGCATCTGAGGTCTAACCAAGCGACTTTATCTTCGCACTCAACAAAACTGCCATTTTCGTGACGTTTCACGGATACGTAGGTACAGCGTCACAAAAGTCGCCCTCTCCCCCCATTCTGTTGATATGTGAAATTTCGTACGTCACCTGAAAGACGCTAAATGACGCATTAAAAACAGCTGCTAATTGATGACGTTGAAAACAAGCACTGCCCACAATCGGAACAAGCAACAGACGGTTATAAACACCCTGTGTAGACACGCATGCCTTCTAGTATGTCATATTCACCAAATTTATAAGTTTTAAGAAGAGTAATGCATCAATTTCAGCCTCCCACTGGTAATGTACACAGTTTCAATTTTGCCATTTTGTACCTAATTTTTCGTCACAACCCTAATTTGGCGTCATATTTCCCTTTTATTCATTGCGCTTCCGGTTTTAACCATTGTATCTCTAATTGCCAACCTCAACCTAAAGTTTGCTCTTCCCAAAAATTAGGGAGCGTATGGTACAATACATTCTTGTACTTTGTACAGAACTGAGCATCCCCGTTACATATGACTTCGGCCACACACAGCCAATGCATGCAGATCAGTATACTGTATAGGCACTAATTCTCGTGGGACTTTATTTTCACAAATTTCATAAATGAGCCCACATTCGCGAAATTAAATTGTAAAAATTAGTGCCTGTAGTGCATGTACAACTCATGCATGCTTTACAGTAACCGTAAAAGGCAACTCTAAAATGCTACACAGACTGCATGCATGCATGCGTGCTGGTTCTTAATATCAATTCACTGCATGTTCTCTCCATCGTCGAAAGATGTCTGGTATAGTGTACTGTGTGGACAGCAGCAAAAGAAAGAGTATGCATATGGCTCGTGAGTCTCTCCACGATTTACTAAAGCGAAGACATCATGACAAGGGTATTCCCCTTCTGGTGTTTGCCAACAAGCAGGATATCAAGGGAGCAATGACTCCAAAAGAAGTAGAAGATGCACTTCATCTTCACAGCATCAAGGACAGACCTTATCGTGAGTTAGCAGAGAACTCCTCTCTGTACAGGAGTGATTGTAGGCTATAGTACTCTTCCTGTTTCCTCACAGGTGTTGTAGGATGTAGTGCAGTGAGTGGAGAGGGTCTGCAGGAGGGTTTGGAGTGGCTTGTTAAGTCATGTGATACAACTAAGAAGATGGAGTACATAGAAGGTCCAGTGAAGGAGACATTGGAAGGTCCAGTGAGGGAGACATGGGAAGACGGCAAGGCTGTTCTCAAGTCAGGTCAATCCTGGTTGTCATCTTTCATCACCAACCCAGGGATTCCACAGTTCTTCAATTGAAATGAGACAATGTTGCACGAAATTGTTCTGCGGATATACAACAGCTACTGCATGTTTTTAAATCACCTCTGTTTGTGTGTACCTGCTGGTGTAATGTGTAAGTTATGATAATGTCAATAATGTAATGCAAATGATGAAATTCAATGCATCGTATATTAGCATCCAACCAAATCTGTGTACATAATGTATGTATCGCCTGCACGTTGATGCTGAGCACGATTGCCGCTTGCAGAGCATGCATGGCCCTTCGTGTAGTTGGGAGCTACCTGGTTTGGATCTATACTGGAAACCTTATCGGTGTACATATGACATGCATTGAGGAAAGAGGCACTTAACGAAGAACCCCCGTGCTTAATAGCCATACGTGTGTGTGTGTGTGTGTGTGTGTATGTGTGTTTGTGCACGCCCATATATATTATGGAGTGCAGGAGTATACATACTTAACTAGAGGGATCTGCAGGAGGCATGCTTCCCTAGGGACAATTTGAGTTTTTAGGTTATATAATGTTGAATTTGAGGCCATTTTAGACCATTCAATGCTGATTTTGACATTCAAGTAGGGCCTTCTTTATAGTAGTGAAACGAGTGTCTGTGTGTATACATGTGCATAGATGTGTGTACATGTGTGTGTGTGTGTGTGTGTGTGTGTGTGTGTGTGTGTGTGTGTGTGTGTCCGTGTGTGTATGTATGTGTGTGTGTGTGTGTGTGTGTGTGTCCGTGTGTGTGTGTGTCCGTGTGTGTATGCATGCGTGTGTGTGTGTGTGTGTGTGTGTGTGTGTGTGTGTGTGTGTGTGTGTATGTGTGTGCGTGTGTGTGTATGCGTGTGTGCAGTGTGTGTTTGTGCACAACCAAATATATTATGGAATGCAGGAGTATACATACTTAACTGGAGGTGTCTTGTGGCATGCTCTCTAGGGAAAATTTGAGTTTTAAGGTTATATGCAATGTTGTATTTGAGGCCATTTTAGATCATTCAAGGTAAATTTTGACACTCACGTAGGGCCTACTCCATAGTAATTTGTATTGCAGTTGGAATTTTTTGGGGGGTGGAAGCTAGGGAGTTTGGGGTGGAAGTTCCCTCCCCCCCCCCCCCCACACTGGATAAAACCCTGATGTATGAGTGCCACCAGCCTGCAAAGCCTAGTAATTTAATTCGTCCCTTTGTATTATGTTTGGCAGTACGTATTATATCATTAATATGTGTATGATTAATTGACACAAAATAACATGACCACGTACCATAATTATAGTGATAGTTGCAGGGTTAATTGGGTCAGACTAGCTCTATAGACAGTATGTACTACACACATGCACACACATGCACTCATGCACATGCACATATGTATGCATGTACATTTCCTTGCTCGTATCTATACACATGTGCACACAATTATTGCAATTGTGAAGAACGTAAGGAATTAAAAATTAATACAAATACACAATAATAGTATCACATTGATGCTGGTGGCACCTGCAAAGCCCTTTGGCCTTAATGGTGGGGTCCAGCAAGAAGGATCACACGTTAGGGTAATTATTAGTATAATCTATTTTTAGGCTCCTACTCACGTATAGGTATGACATAATCATAGACACTGTCGAGGACACTGTTGGGTCGAGTCAGAGTCGAGTATCTATCCCCATTATGATCGCTATATTAAACATTGTCAAGTGCACGTGGCTACTGACACGTGCACATGCAGTGCACGTGCACGTGACTACAACCTTAATTGTACAGCGCTATATAGCATCCATTTGTGTATAGACACATTCCACTGTACTGGCAAAGCACCCGCTATCAATCTAACTACACCGAACTTGCAGCGTTGCTTAACATGTAATATATGTGTGCGCTGGGAACTGTGGGCTCTTGTGTGTGATTTGTCTGTTATGAGGTATAATATGGTCATAGATCACATGCGAGTAGCACATGTTACATAAGCTAATTTGTTATAGAACAGGCTCATGCACTTATAATTAATGTCAATAATAGATTCATAGCAAACAACATACATGCATGCATGTACGTAAATGAGAAGACTCAACAGTCATGCCTGAAGTAAGTGGTAAACATGCAAATGAATAGAGTTAGGGTAGGTGCTGGTTGCATGTTTGCGGTGTTACGGAGGGCAGCAATGGCAGAGCAAAGAAGAGAGAGATCCTGCGTGATTTGAACTCAAATAAAGTCAATGATTCTGCTATTATATAAGGTTCCCTCTTTCTCTCAGCTATCAAGCTGGCTAATCTCTTATACATTTGCAATCTGGATTGCCTTACTCATGCCTCCAGTCAGGGAGATAATGCATGAGGGGAGAGTATTAAGTGTGCTCGACTTCTTGAATTCTTCCATCGTATCTTCTGCATTTCCATCCTTTATTCTTTTACTAAAAGATTCCTTCAAGTTATGTGTATTGTATGCGACCACATGGCAGTAGCTGGGTTGGTCCCTGATAAATGATTGAGTTGAGGGACTGTGTTCTAGTTCCGCAATGATTGCACACGCATGCATATGCATATAGACTAATGCTGCGTAATTATGTACAGTGAAACCTCTCTAAACCGAGCCCTCTGTAGGGCTGAGTCTAAACTGGACATGTTTTCAAGTCCTGCTCTCTATATTTGCTGTACATATAGAACCTCTCTAATCTGGAAACCTCTTTAAACCATAGACACTTAAACCAAATGTTTTCTCCCATTTGCAAGGGTGTTCGGATTAGAGAAGTTACACTGTATATAAGGCTAAGTGTATGCGAGTCAACATGGAGATTACGCGTATTTCTATTTTTAGCTATAGGTTCTTTCTAAAATAGATATGACGTAATCATCCTCTGCGCATGAACCGCGTCTGTTATAAGCATGAAGACACGCGGAGACTGCATGGATCCGCAGAACATAGCTAGTAGCATTGAAGTGAAGGTATGGAAAGCAAAAACATTGAAGGTTTCCTCCTAAAGCAGGAAGGTTTTATTCCAAAGGTTCCCCTCCGACTGATATTAAGCGGTAAGTGAGGCAATTTTGCGAGTCAGTGGAAGTTTATGGCACGAAGTTCGGAACCAATTAAACTCCTTTAATTTCAGTGTGTCTGTAGATCGCCGACCACGTTTCGTTGGTGCATTATGTGCTCAATGGTGCTATCGCTCCCAAACCCATTTTTTTTAAATTTTACTGATGGTGTATGCTACACCTTAGGTTTAGGCTTTAGGCATAGACACTCTATACTAGAGTGCCTATATATCACAGTGACTATGATTTAGGTATAGATACTACATCAGTATATCTATGGTGGTTAAAGTGTACACATAGGGTGAACTGGGGTAACTTGGAACACATGGATAACTTGGAACAGAGCCTGTATCTTTAAATTTGCTATAATTGCTTACGCTCAGCTTCATACTTGCCACTGCTAAATGCTCAATTTACAGACTCCGAGACAGTACTGGACCGGAGACATTGCTGGTACCTGTAGCTTACTATTGACACTGCTTTTACTCGGCCGTTCCAAGTTACCCCGCATTACCCTGTTCCACATCTTTATGTCGGTGGTAGGGATCATTATACTATTGGTAGAGGTAAAGGATCATGCATTCTCCGATTCTTCTCTGCAGGTGGAAGAAGAGCTGGTAAAGCATCCATTTTCTACAGGCTAAAAGCTGGAAATGATAGCCCTCTCTCTGAAATGCGAAAAGACACCAAAGGTAGGTATTGTTTGCACTGCATGTGCTTTTCTGTCGGAACGAGATGTACAATTCTGAATAACGCTTGGCCCAACACTTGCATGAACATATCTATCCAACGAAGAAGAAAAATGACTGCACAAGGAAATTTCAATTGAAATTCTGGTTGGAAAAATTTTAGTTTTTTGATTTTGAAACTTTCACATGCAGGTTGTTCCTAAAGGACCAAACCCTCATGATGAAAAATGAATCTTCGTACGTTGTTCCATTTGTGCTATGTCCAGTGTTTTGTGGCTGCATGGGTGTTTTCTCAGTTTTTCTTTTGGATAACCTTGAATATTGAAGCCATGGAATTGAGCAGTGAAATTCATTTTTCGACGTTGTAAGTTTACACTTTGTTCCGCATTTTGAGCCTACTTTTGTATATTAAAACCTTGATTTCTTAGACCGGAATTTGCGATCTTTGTGATTTCACATAGGCCTGTCAACAGGTCCACAAAGATGATCTTTCAAGTACTGGATAGGCCTCTAGTCTATATGCTCAGATACAAAGTACAAATATGTCTTAAATTTGCTCTTGTTTAAGCAAATTTCAGAACTGTATGATATGATCTTGTTCCGACAGAAAACAAGGGGGATTGTTCCAGTGCTTTGATAACGTCCGCCATTCTGTTTTATACCCCTAATCGGACATAACTTACCTGTATAGCATGTAAATTTTCATTTGACTGTGTATTTCCTATAGAGTACCTGAATACCTATGGAGGACGTTTGGTTGTACCTACTATTGCAATTGAATTGAAGTTGAAAGACTCCACTTACTACCTGGATTTCACACTATCGACCAAGTTAATGTCATACTCTCGAGTGAGTGCATGTACCAATGGGAATACAAATAAACTGCTGATTTGTGATTTGATCCTGCATGCTAACACTAAACATTAATTGACAACTGAGACTAACCCTTAACACATTGACAACTGAGAACCAGAAGTGCACCTTGCTCTAAAACCGCAATCCTAGGTCATGTGAGTGTGCCCCGTGTAATTTCGAGAGACTTGTTGTTTGTTCTTGTATCTCAGTGGAATTAGCACACACTGTGTAGCAAGTTTCGTTTATTCGTAATTTCAAACGATACTGATTGTAAAAGTCTCATCAAATACAGAAGAAAGGCAAAATTTGCAAGATAGGCAGCCACGAAGTTACAACAAGGATCTATATAAACTGCCGCGTTCGACGGTAGGTTAACAAAGATGTTTAAAAAGGTTTGCTGTGCGTTGGCCTTCTTTCAACGTATTATGGAGGAAACAACGTCATCTTGGGACCTCTGTAAGCCAGCGTCTGTAGTTTCTTGGTCATGTTTTCTTTGTAATAAATCACATTGTTTATTTAGCAATTTTCGATCTTTCAATTAACTTTAATTTTTTCAACATGGATTACAACATGTAGCACATCATACCTCATCAGAAAGTTCTATTTCTACTCTATCTAGCGATGTCATAGAAGCATAGGGTTGCTATATACAAAGTAACGGGGGAAAATCCTTTTGTAAAACATCTACATGGTACGGGCGCATAGGGCACACAGTGGCCAGAACAATTAATCAATTTGGGCGCATACGTCATACGGTTGTCAATGTGTTGATTGATTGAATGTTCTATTTCTTGTATTTCTACTGCAAAGAATCTGATGAGAGTGAGTTAAATGACACTTGGAATGATCAGTTACTATGGGCCTAGATTGCAAGCTACATGTCATGTATTTAGCAAAATCAAACTGCAAGTACTTTCACTTGTACAGTGTATTGAACTGAGTGCATTCCCATGTATATGTACATGCATAATTACATATGCCTGAATTCAACCGCAGTCAATATGTCATGCAGATCTGTGTGTATGCATGGTGGTATATACAGTGAGACCTCACTTATCCACACTTCAGATATCCAGTTCCCTCACCTTTTGCGTGCAGTATAAGATTATAGTCTTATTGGAACAAATCTACAATAATCCTACTATACACTATACCACTGCTCCCTGATTTTTCCAGTTCCCTCGCTTTATCTGCAATTTCACTCAGAATGGATGTGTGCAGACGAGTGAGGTCTGACTGTACAGGACTGGACGGATGTGTGGGGATAAGTGAGGTCTGACTGTACAGGACTGGATGGATGTGTGTGGATAAGTGAGGTCTGACTGTACAGGACTGGATGGATGTGTGGCCGGGGATGAGTGAGGTCTGACTGTACAGGACTGGATGGATGTGTGGGGATGAGTGAGGTCTGACTGTACAGGACTGGATGGATGCGTGGGGATGAGTGAGGTCTGACTGTACAGGACTGGACGGATGTGTGGGGATGAGTGAGGTCTGACTGTACAGGACTGGATGGATGCGTGGGGATGAGTGAGGTCTGACTGTACAGGACTGGATGGATGTGTGGGGATAAGTGAGGTCTGACTGTACAGGACTGGACGGATGTGTGGGGATAAGTGAGGTCTGACTGTACAGGACTGGACGGATGTGTGGGGATGAGTGAGGTCTGACTGTACAGGACTGGATGGATGTGTGGGGATGAGTGAGGTCTAACTGTACAGGACTGGATGGATGTGTGGGGATGAGTGAGGTCTGACTGTTCAGGACTGGATGGATGTGTGGGGATGAGTGAGGTCTGCCTGTACAGGACTGGATGGATGTGTGGGGATGAGTGAGGTCTGACTGTACAGGACTGGATGGATGTGTGGGGATGAGTGAGGTCTAACTGTACAGGACTGGATGGATGTGTGGGGATGAGTGAGGTCTAACTGTTCAGGACTGGATGGATGTGTGGGGATGAGTGAGGTCTAACTGTACAGGACTGGATGGATGTGTGGGGATGAGTGAGGTCTGACTGTTCAGGACTGGATGGATGTGTGGGGATGAGTGAGGTCTGACTGTACAGGACTGGATGGATGTGTGTGGATGAGTGAGGTCTGACTGTACAGGACTGGACGGATGTGTGGGGATGAGTGAGGTCTGACTGTACAGGACTGGATGGATGTGTGGGGATAAGTGAGGTCTGACTGTACAGGACTGGACGGATGTGTGGGGATGAGTGAGGTCTGACTGTACAGGACTGGATGGATGTGTGGCCGGGGATGAGTGAGGTCTGACTGTACAGGACTGGACGGATGTGTGGGGATGAGTGAGGTCTGACTGTACAGGACTGGATGGATGTGTGGCCGGGGATGAGTGAGGTCTGACTGTACAGGACTGGATGGATGTGTGGGGATGAGTGAGGTCTGACTGTACAGGACTGGATGGATGTGTGGGGATGAGTGAGGTCTGACTGTACAGGACTGGATGGATGTGTGGGGATGAGTGAGGTCTAACTGTACAGGACTGGATGGATGTGTGGGGATGAGTGAGGTCTGACTGTTCAGGACTGGATGGATGTGTGGGGATGAGTGAGGTCTGACTGTACAGGACTGGATGGATGTGTGTGGATGAGTGAGGTCTGACTGTACAGGACTGGACGGATGTGTGGGGATGAGTGAGGTCTGACTGTACAGGACTGGATGGATGTGTGGGGATAAGTGAGGTCTGACTGTACAGGACTGGACGGATGTGTGGGGATGAGTGAGGTCTGACTGTACAGGACTGGATGGATGTGTGGCCGGGGATGAGTGAGGTCTGACTGTACAGGACTGGACGGATGTGTGGGGATGAGTGAGGTCTGACTGTACAGGACTGGATGGATGTGTGGCCGGGGATGAGTGAGGTCTGACTGTACAGGACTGGATGGATGTGTGGGGATGAGTGAGGTCTGACTGTTCAGGACTGGATGGATGTGTGGGGATGAGTGAGGTCTGACTGTACAGGACTGGATGGATGTGTGGGGATGAGTGAGGTCTGACTGTACAGGACTGGACGGATGTGTGGGGATGAGTGAGGTCTGACTGTACAGGACTGGATGGATGTGTGGGGATAAGTGAGGTCTGACTGTACAGGACTGGATGGATGTGTGGGGATGAGTGAGGTCTGACTGTACAGGACTGGATGGATGTGTGGGGATAAGTGAGGTCTGACTGTACAGGACTGGACGGATGTGTGGGGATGAGTGAGGTCTGACTGTACAGGACTGGATGGATGTGTGGGGATGAGTGAGGTCTGACTGTACAGGACTGGATGGATGTGTGGGGATGAGTGAGGTCTGACTGTACAGGACTGGATGGATGTGTGGGGATGAGTGAGGTCTGACTGTACAGGACTGGATGGATGTGTGGCCGGGGATGAGTGAGGTCTGAGTGTACAGGACTGGATGGATGTGTGGGGATGAGTGAGGTCTGACTGTACAGGACTGGATGGATGTGTGGCCGGGGATGAGTGAGGTCTGAGTGTACAGGACTGGATGGATGTGTGGGGATGAGTGAGGTCTGACTGTTCAGGACTGGATGGATGTGTGGGGATGAGTGAGGTCTGACTGTTAAGGACTGGATGGATGTGTGGGGATGAGTGAGGTCTTACTGTACAGGACTGGACGGATGTGTGGGGATGAGTGAGGTCTGACGGTACATTTCTCATGTGTTTGGTGTGAAAAATATTCTAGTTTAGCCTGTATACCTCATGCATGCTTTGCCTGTGTAAGAGAACAGTTACCATACGATTTAATGTGGATGTTTTATGATGATGACATTTTTCAACTGTGAATTTTAAATTGCGAGTTACTGCAAAATGTTTAGGAGTCATTTGTCGCAATTAAGTATGTATTAGTATATGTATTCAGTGTTAAATGCAGTAATTAGATTGTAAATGTTCTCCGATATGTAATATTAGCAGAATTTAAGCCCACAAAAAATTCACATCTTTGGTAATCTACAATGCTACGCAGACTGCATGCATGCATGTGTGCATGTGATGCAGGACCTTTATCAATTCACTGGCATATTCTCTCCATGCATTGTAGAACAAATCTGGTATAGTGTATTGTGTGGACAGCAGTAATAGAAAGAGTATGCGTAAGGCTCGTGAGGATCTCCATGAATTACTAAAACGAGGCAATCTTGACAACGGTGAACCCCTTCTTGTGTTTGCCAACAAGCAGGACATCGATGGAGCAATGACTCCAGAAGAAGTGGAAGATGCACTTCATCTTCACAACATCAAGGACAGACCTTATCGTGAGTCAGAAAGGTCCTTGTATGGTAGTGATTGTAAGCTATTATCTTTCTCTTCCTGTTTTCCTCACAGGTGTTGTGGGATGTAGTGCAGTGAGTGGAGAGGGTCTGAAGGAGGGTTTGGAGTGGCTTGTAAGTCTCCACCATACCGCTAAGAAGGAGTGCATGGAAGAAACTGTGAGGGAGATGGTGGAAGGTCCTGTGAAGGAGACATTGGAAGATGGCGAGGCTGTTCTAAAGTCAGGTCACTCCTGGATATCATCTTTCTTCACCAGGCTATCAGTTGAAACATAGGGACTCCACTAAAACAGTTGCTGAATTCACAATAGAATGAGACAATATTTTTTTACGGTAACCATTCGCTTATGTGTGTTGGTGTAAATTAAATGTGTATGTTATGATGATGTCAGTGATAAAAATTAATGTGAATTGTGAAATTCAATGACAACCTCCAACTATAACTGTATGTAATGTATCACATTTGACACTGAGCAGGGTGTCACCTGCAGAGCCCCTGAGCAGGGTGTCACCTGCAGAGCCACTTTTATAACCCTTACTATTATAAGCTTCGTAGTTGGGACTTGGGAGGTATATACATATACAAGGTTTGGGTCTATAGTACTTGATATGTATGGGCTTATTATTCTAGCTTCTACATGCATATGCACACACACGCACACACACACACATGCACATACATGTACACACACAAACACATACGCACACATGCAAACACAAGCATGCACGTGTATGTACACAAACACACACACAAACATGTACACAAACACACACACACACACACACACACACACACACCGGCACACACACGTACACACACACGTACACACACACACACACACACACACACACACACACACACACACACACACACACACGCATGTATGACTTGTGCATGACATTGTAAATTTCCTTGCTTGCCAGCATAACATGTACAATTGAATACAGTCGCACAATTGCATGTCAAGCATGAATGTAAGGGAAATACAAATACACTACAAGTATACTAATGTATCACATTGATGCTGCATGTTGGCACCGGTGCAACATCCATTCACCTTTGCCTTCGTAGCTGGGTCCAGCTGGCCGGACTAACTGTTGTGTGGAGTAGGATATATCTCTATTTTTATCATAATACTAAAATAGGTATGACGAACAGTGAATAGGGTCTGCCTACGTGAGACTATACGTACAGTACTTCTATTGCAGAACAGCTTGAAGATTGGTCAGTGACAGACCGCTACTTTTTTCTGTAGGTGCAAAAGGATCTGGAAGAAGATCTGTTTTTTACAGACTAGCGACAGGAAGATCTCTCTCCAAAGGTTATATAGGACTGAACTCTGCAAAGCTATAGCCATCCTCAAACAAGTGTTGCACTGCGATATGTGCAGCACTGTGATGTGTGCAGCACTGTGCTATGTGCAGCACTGTGCTATGTGCAGTACTGTGCTATGTGCAGCACTGTGCTATGTGTAGGCACTGTGCTATGTGCAGCACTGTGCTATGTGTAGACTGTGCTATGTGCAGCACTGTGCTATGTGCAGCACTGTGCTATGTGCAGCACTGTGCTATGTGCAGCACTGTGCTACGTGCAGCACTGTGCTATGTGCAGCACTGTGCTACGTGCAGCACTGTGCTATGTGCAGCACTGTGATGTGTGCAGCACTGTGCTATGTGCAGCACTGTGCTATGTGGACATGCGAGTAGCATGGCATATTATCCACCATACTGTGTATAGGGTATAGGGTAATATTCTTATTTAACCTGGGGAACCTTTAGCCAGAGGCTACTGTAAGTGGCATCCAGAAAGTATGCAAATCGCCAATGTTAACTTCATTTGGAAAGTCTAATTTATAGGTGGTGGCTTGTTTTCATTCGGAGGACGTATGCCTTGGTTGGACATGCACGTAGTCCGAATAAAGTTTGAAGGATCCTCTCACAAATTTGGACTATGGAGTCGAATTGCACCCATGGACCGAGTAAGTATAACTGCATGAGAGTATAACTTAAAGATTTTGTATTCACATGCATCAGATTTAGTGATTTATGATTTTATACGGAAATTGTACATGAGTAGCTCGGGTGATCAGCCGGACACTTAACTTCAGTAATCATTTGTCCTCTAGCTTCTTCAATCAATTTAGCCCCATACAAGATAGGTCTTTAGGTACACCATTCAGTAGATGGTCTATTCTACATAAGAACCAGCATCCTTCACAGTCTCCATGCATGCTTTCTCTATATAGTCTGAGATATCTGATGTCTTATAAGTTTAGTGAGTGCGCATGCCTGCCCAGCAAACAGAAAATGTCTGTAAAAAAATGAAATCCAATGCAGTGTCTTCCAGTACTCCATGCATAGGACTGTGTTGCTGCATGTACATGAATCGTGGCATGCATAATCGGCATACAGTGAAACTGTTGGTAGCAGACACCTCTATATCATCTGATATTCACTCTAAGACTTATCCAACCATCTTGTGAGGTACCTCCTAACCCAACATTTTTCAGGTACAGTAAAACCTGTCTTAACCACCTGTCTATATGAAGACCATGACAGGCTGGCTCATTGTCCACTTCAGTTGTACTAAAGCACCTCTGTACAAGGATCACCTGTCTACAGAGACCACGATTACTTGGTCCTTTGAGTATACAGATTTTACTGTACTAAGTCTTATTAAATTCGTGGTTGTCAGACTTGAGCTTTCCACTGCACATATAACTGACATGCTCACTGAGTGTTGAAGACAACCATGGGAGATAGTGTGCCGTCTGGTGCAGAACCTCATGGTATACCTTGTTGTGTTTGTCCACTGTAGACCATCTCTGGTATAGTGTACTGTATACAGCAGTGACAGAAGTTCCATTCAAGAGGCTCGGGAGTCACTTGAAGATTTCATGGAAAGGAGAAAGGGTATTCCCCTTCTAGTGTTTGCCAACAAGCAGGACATCGAAGGAGCAATGACTCCAAAAGAAGTGGAAGATGCACTTAATCTTCATAACATGAAGGACAGACTTTATCGTAAGTTGGCTATACATTGGATTAATTTATTTACCTTAGGCTATGCATGCTGTAGTCCAATTGATTCTTGTATTCTCTTCCTCTCACCCTTCCAGATGTTGAAGGATGTAGTGCTATGAGTGGAAAGGGTCTGAAGGAGGGTTTGGAGTGGTTCATCAAGTTCCAAGATGCGGCTGATAAGAGTGGGGAGTACTTGACAGATCCAGTGAAGGAGACATTGGAAGATGGCAAAGCTGTTCTGAAGTCAGGTCAATCCTGGTTGTCATCTTTCCTCACTGGACAGACTGTCAATACTTATGCATAGAGACTTTGCAGTTATTGTACATATATATTATATATAAGGTTACCACAAACTCTGCCACAGCAAACAATTTTTAGGGGTTGCCGCAGGCAGCCCCTATATTGTTTTCATTTGGACTTCTGGTGTGTAACGCTCGTCCGATATATATATATATATATAATATGGATTTGAAGAAAAGTCTTATAATAGAGAATTTATATAATAGTAATAGAGAAGCATGAATTTATACAGGAATGAGTTATAGGAAACGTTTTGAAAACAATTGCCAAATATGGCAATTGTTTTCAAAACAATCGTCCAGTTACAATAAACAGTATGTTCAATGAATGTTCAGCTGTGCACTTACACTCCAATGCTTTGCAAGTGATTCAAGTGCGTGCATGGGGCGGCAGCCCCCACGAGTTTTTAACTCGAATTACTTGTTATGTTCTCTATTGTTGTACTTAGTCTCCTGTTTGTCATGCATATCAGATGCATTGTTTTATTTTAAAATTTGGAATTAATAATGAAAATTAATTTCAATATGAAACATTTTGTTCTAAACTGATTAACTGAACTAATTATAAACTGATTAAACAGAATGTTACTGCATACTTATGCAGTACAGTATAATACATATATATATATATATATATATATATATATATATATATATATATATATATATATATATATTATATACTCGTGTAACCTGCAGGTCCATGGAGACAATATATTGCAGCTCATGCAGCAGTTGCCCCTCCAGTGGACTGATGCCATGCATGCAGCTAGAGGCTGTCCACAGTACATATTAGCCACTAGTCCAGCTGGCTGCGACCCACGGTCCTACATAAGCACCAATGGCGACTTTCTCGCTCCCTGCACTTGCATACAAATGTGGGTCACAGTTGGCTGAACTATTTTTTGCTTGTGTCTGTATCTGCAGCACCTCGCTATCTATACAGCAGCTAACTCTCCATAGTATAGCTATACCCGGGCCCATGTCAGTCACCTGTCTATACACAGCAGCCCCCTGTATGTATGTATGCGTGTGTGCGTGTATGTTTGTGTGTGTGTGTGTGTGTGTGTGTGTGTGTGTGTGTGTGTGTGTGTGTGTGTGTGTATGTGTGTGTGTGTGTGTGTGTTTGTGTGTGTGTGTGTGTGTGTGTGTGTGTGTGTGTGTGTGTGTGTGTGTGTGTGTGTGTGTGTGTGTGTGTGTGTGTGTGTGTGTGTGTGTGCCCTTTGTATACTATAGATGGTGCACTTTAATAGTTAAATTGAATTCAATTTGAATTAAATAATCTAAAGCAGTAGTGCATGGTTGAAACACAGGCACTCTAAACTATGTAGTTTAGAGGGTCTATGGTTGAAACAAACTAATGAACAGAGTACAACGCATAATATACAAGTGCGAGATATCATAGAAGGTACGTATAATACCAATACTGTATAAAACTGTAAAGATTCCGCTATTCATAGTTTAGTCTATTTTTAGATGTGTGCTAAAAATAGTACACGGTCTAGATTATAAAAACATGATGAGTGCCAGATACGCCAACAAATGCGAGGAAAGAGCAAAGATAGGAACATGGGAAGCTTAGGATCAAAGCAAAAAGGCCCAAACTCAGCGCGGACCCACCAACTGATGATACAGGGTGAGTTTAGAGGATCATCATCAAGTTTAGGCGGCGTTTACACTAGAACGTTTTCACATGAAAACGGAACATTTTGATTCCGTTTTGCCTTATCGTTTACACTAAAACGCCGAAAACGACAACCCAAAACGATAACTTTTGAATCCGCAAACCAAAGTGGATACCTCTGAAAACGGAACAAAGAAATTCGTGTGTAAACGGCGAAAACGATGCTATAGTTGAAAACGATGACGTCAGTCAGCAGAATGTCATGTGATCCTCCATTGAAGATTTTTTTTTTTTTTGGTATCTCCGAAATTTTTAATAATAATCACATAATACACAGAGTAGTACAAACATTTGTGAACAGGCATGGCATGTATATTGTTGCAAATAATAAGACATATAGCATGCAATCAGTTAGATGAATTCCGAAGGAACACGTCCCTCAGATGTAGCCAGCTGGATGTTGGAGCCTACTGCTGGTCTGTTGATGGAAGACCTGCTACCACGGATGCAGAGAATAGAGGCCCTGACACAGGCAAATGAAAGGCGGCATCTTAGCCAACCCATGACGGTAGTGTATGACTGTTGCCTTTTCTGTGAGAGCATGTCGGCCAGTCGTTTGTAGAAGGTGGTGGCTTCTTTTCCCATAGCACCGTGGGTTGAGAGAACCAAGGGGGTAAATACTCCACGTTCAATTTCGCGAATTCGTTCACCATACTCCCGCTTTTTGGCTTGTCTTAGCGTATTCCTTCTAGTTTTTCTTACGAACCTGATTGCCTTGTACAACCCCAGTACTCTTCTCTTCGTATTCTGCGAAATGGGATACCTCAGACTCCGAATATAATACTTTGATTGTGTCAGTGCTTCCAACCGTTAGGTTATCCGGAGACCCGATAGAGTAAACCTTAGAATGATGCGTTACTGTTAAAAGAAGTGCCGCTTCCTCGCCATTCCAGCGAAACTCTTCCTTTCCCGACGATTTGAGCATAGTAGAAGTACAGAATAGTGATTTCTACGCAAATAACAAAATTGTTACTTTTACCGTGCGGTAGACGTCAAGTGCACATCACGTGGCTATAGTTGTTTCTAAATTCGTGCGTTTTCCAAAAACGCTGTGTGTAAACGGGTCGAAAACGATATAGGGACACACCGATCGTAAACGGATTCGCACTAAAACGTTCTAGTGTAAACGCCGCCTAAGTTAGTGTCGAGCCCCGTAGCCCGGAAGTCATTATCTCATTTTGCGCTTACTGATCACCGATCGCGATTATTTATACGTAATTTGTAATAACACTAGTGTCTACTATTATGGTAATGCAGTAAAACTTCATTAGTAAGTATCTAGTTTAACACAACTCCTGGATAGTAAGTAGTCCTCATTCTGTTCCTGCGTATGTACAGAAATCAACCCTGATAGTAAGTACCTCTGATTCTGTGTCCCATTGAGGTACTAAATAAGTTTCGCTGTATATAGTAAGGTACAGTGGGTTATGTGAAACAGAACACTAGGGGTAAAACAGAACACTGAGGATAAAACGGAACACTGGTGCAGAACACTGGGGATAAAAGGGACCACCAAGCAGGGTAAAGCAGAACACTGGGGATAAAATGGTCACACTAAACTTCATAGTTAAAAGTGTCTATGATTAGCGAGGGCTTTGCCTATATTCTATGACGTTCTGTACAATGCCATGCCTTTAGATGTTTTGTTTGTCTTCTCATTACCTTATGTCCTAGTGTAGGTTACAGCTACAATATGTACTATAAGGATTGTATTATATTATATGAACTGCTAAAAATTGCAAGGTATAATTTAATTTTTAAATCTATAAAATTATTACTAGTTTGGAAATGACTTTAATTCATTCATACTGCATGTGGATAGACTAGAATTACACTTAACACAGTGAAAGTTGTCTTAAAGACCACCTGTCGAAAACAAGGACCACGTGCACCGGTACCAGGCACCCTGTCCACAAACCACTGATTACAGTTACAGTGATCATTGCATTTTGTATACACTAGGATCACCTCTCTATAGAGACCACGTGCACCATTAATTGGTCATTTGAGTGGTTGCTAAACAGGGGTTTCACAGCAGTTCTTCTTTTCTCTGTAGGTGGAAGAGGAGCTGGTAAAACAGCTATTTGCTTCAGGTTATCAAATCCTGGTTTTGAATCTAAACATAAGGATTTCAACACAGGTTTGCTTTGTCTAACAGCATGTGTGTGCATGTGTGTGTGTGTGTGTGTGTGTGTGTGTGTGTGTATGTGTGTGTGTGTGTGTGTGTGTGTGTGTGTGTGTGACTGTGTGTGTGCTTGTGTGTGTGTGTGTGTGTGTGTGTGTGTGTGTGTGTGTGTGTGTGTGTGTGTGTGACTGTGTGTGTGCTTGTGTGTGTGTGTGTGTGTGTGTGTGAAAGTGTGTGCTGTGTGCATCTGTGTGTGTGTGTGTGTGTGTGTGTGTGTGTGTGTGTTACAAGTGTGTGCAAGTGTGTGCATGTGTGTGTGTGTGCATGTGTGTGTGTGCATGTGTGTACGTGTGTATGCATGCATGTGTGTGTGCTTGCATGTGTGTGCGTGTGAGTGTGTGTGTGTGTATGCGTACATGCTTGTGTGCATGTGTGCTTTTGGGTGCATGCATGTGCGTGCATGCGTGTGTGTGCATGTACATGTGCGTATATATGTATCGTTCTGTCACCCATTCTGTATGTGTTGATACAATAATATTATTATCATAATAATTATTAACTATAAATAATATTAGAATGTATCATTTTGCAATTTTATAGACTTCCAAGAGTACCTGTATGGCTATGGTGGGCGTATGCCTCTGTTCCACTATGTATCGTTGAAATTCAGAGGCTCCACTCACCAGTTCAGTCTCATGGACTCCTACGTACACCCACACCAGGTAAGCACCATGCATATTGATAGCAAAACCAGGTTTTGTTCCCTATATCCCATTTCTGATTCATTAATTTTTGAGGAATGTAAATATGATTAATTCATTATAAAACACAAATGTTGTTATATATAAATGTATTTAGGATACCATAGCAGCATTATACCTCAGGCAGTGAGAACCCATTGCCAATCAGGTGAACTGGCGGGCTGGACACAACTGCACACACGTGCACATGTTGAATATTAATACCATCTTATAGGCACTTTAAGCACACCCATATATAGGCCCTGGTCTATGTGAGCAGCCCAGTATATACCACACATCATGCATGCAGCAGAAAGGAGAGAATTGCAAATGCGAACAAAGTTAATGAATGCAGTTTTGCATGATATAAATCTACACAAGTCGACATGTTGCAGTCTACATGCATATCCTTTAAATGGTGAGTTGCATGGAATTGTCTCTGTTGTAGACGACCATCTCTGGTATAGTGTACTGTGTGGACAGCAGTGACAGAAGTACCATTGACGATGTTCGTGTGTGTCTTGATACTTTGCTCCTGAGAGGGGATTTAAAGGGTATTCCCCTTCTGGTGTTTGCCAACAAGCAGGACATCAAGGGAGCAATGACTCCAGAAGAAGTGGAAGATGCACTTCATCTTCACAACATCAAGGACAGACTTTATCGTGAGTTATATATAGCAGAGAACCCCTCTTTGTACAGTAGTAATTGTAGACTATATATTATAGAGTTTCTCTTCCTGTTTTCCTCACAGATGTTGTAGGGTGTAGTGCAATGAGTGGAGAGGGTCTGACAGAAGGTTTGGAGTGGTTTGTCAAGTACCGCGATACTGCTAAGAATAGGAAGTACATGGAAGGTCCAGTGAAGGAGACATTGGAAGACGGCAAGGAAGTTCTGAAGTCAGGTCATTCCTGGTTGTCATCTTTCTTCTCCAGACAGACAGTCAAGACATAGGGCTTCGCTGTTGTCCAGAACACCAGAACCTCTGTCTCACTGAACAGTGCTCATGAATATGTAATGGCCACTGCATGTGGATATATGTGAAATCAACTTATAACATTATGTTTTCATTGGATCATAATTACTCTATATTGCATGTACTGGATGGATCGCCTTATATTATAGCAAAAGGACCTGGCAATAATTCTCACAACCCTGAGGTCTCTCACGTGGATGCTCAATCACCTGTACACAGCAGCCACCTGTTGCCCAATAATATAATACTGCAGTCACCGGCTAGCTGTTGATGGTGCATATAGCTAGTACACCTGACCGTACACTGCTCCATACCTTATACGCAGTGATACCTATCTATAATCTGACACCTCTCTACACCGACAACCTCTTACCTAAATATTAGCAATTAAATTGTGCATGCATCTTTTCAGTATAAAATTGCCTCTCAAATCCGACTTCATTTTCAACACCCAGTGGGCATCAGATTAGACTCACTATAATACTGTAATATTATTATTATGTGACACTGTGTACATGTGGCATGTATGATGGACAATCTGTTATTAACTCTCGTAAGTATAAATTCCGCTATTTTAGTATAGTCTACTTTTAGATGTGTGCTAAAAATAGCATTGTGACGCGTACACGGTCTAGATATAAAAAGACATGATGAGTGCCAGCATAGATACTCTATACTTACGTAAGTATAGAGTATCTATGGTGCCAGATACGCCGGAACATGGGAAGTTTAGGATCAAAGCAAAAAGGCTCTCACTCAGCGCGGGTCCACCATGGCGAACTGATGATACAGGGTGAGTTAGAGGATCATCAAGTTCATTGTCGAGCCCGTACGTAGCCCGTACGTATATCTCATTTTGCCCATACTGGTCGACCGATCGCGATTATTTATAGACCTACGTAATTTGTAATAACATTAGTGTCTATTATTTTGGTAATGCAGTAAAACTTCGTTAGTAAGTACCTGGTTTAGCACAACTCCTGGATAGTTAGTACTCCTCATTCTGTCCTTGCGTATGACTCGGCGTATGTACATAAAGCAACCCTGATAGTAAGTACCTCTGATGTACTGATTCTGCACGTGTCCCTTTGAGGTACTAAGTAAGTTTCGCTGTATATACTAAGGTACAGTGGGCTATGTGAAACAGAACATGTACACTAGGGATAAAACGGAACACTAGGGATAAAACAGAATACTAGGGTAAAACAGAACACTGATGATCGATAAAACGGAACACGGAAGGGGCCACCATGCTGGGTAAAATTAAACAGAACACTGGGGATAAAACGGAACACTAGCCAAGGGGTAAAACAGAACACTGGGGTAAAACAGAACACTGCATGGGGATAAAATGGTCACACTAAATGACAATCATAGTTAAAAGTGTCTATGTCGATTATTAGCGAGGGTTTTGCCTATATTCTATGACGTTCTGTACAATGTCATGCCTTTAGATGTTTTGTTTGTCTTCTCATTACCTTTAAATGTCCTAGTGTATGTTACAGCTACAATATGTACTATAGGGATTGTATAGTATTATATACGAACTGCTAAAAATTACAAGGTATAATTTAAAATTATAAAATTATTACTAATTTGGAAATGACTTTAATTCATTCATACTGCATGTGGATAGACTAGAATTGCACTTAACACGAACTGCTAAAAATTACAAGGTATAATTTAAAATTATAAAATTATTACTAATTTGGAAATGACTTTAATTCATTCAGACTGTATGTGGATAGACTAGAATTGCACTTAACACAGTGAAACTTAATTGTCTTAAAGACCACCTGTTGAAAATAAGGACCACCAGGCACCAGGCACCCTGTCCACAAACCACTGATCAGTTACAGTGATCATTGCATTTTGTATACATAAGATCACCTGTCTATAGAGACCACAATTAATTGGTCATTTGAGTGGTTGCTCTACTTCTCTGTAGGTGGAAGCGGAGCTGGTAAAACACTTATTTGCTTCAGGTTATCAAATCCTGGTTTTAAATCCAAACATGAGGATTTCAACAAAGGTATGTTCTGTCTAACAGCATGTGTGTGTGTGTGTGTGTGTGTGTGCGTGTGTGTGTGTGTATGTGTGTGTGTGTGTGTGTGTGTGTGCGCGTGTGTGTGAGTGTGTGTGTGCAAGTGTGTGTGTGTGTGTGTGTATGTGTGTGTGTGTGTGTGTGTGTGTGTGTGTGTGTGTGCGTGTGTGTGAGTGTGTGTGTGTGTGTGTGTGTGTGTGTGTGTGTGTGTGTGTGTATGTGTGTGCGTGTGTGTGTGTGTGTGTGTGTGTGTGCGTGTGTGTGAGCGTGTGTGCGTGCGTGCGTGTGTGTGTGTGTGTGTGTGTGTGTGTGTGTGTGTGTGTGTGCATGTGTGTGTGTGTGTATGTGCAAGTGTGTGCGTGTGTATGTGCAAGTGTGTGCGTGTGTATGAGTGCGTGCGTGTGCGTGCATGTGTGTGCGCTTGAGTATGCATGTGTGTGCATGTGGGTGCGTACATGCGTGTGTGCATGCGTGCATGCATGTGTGCATACATGCATGTGTGTGCATGTACATGTGTGTATATTATGTATAATATAATTATGTCATTCTGTCATCCATTCTGTATGTGTTAATACAATTATAATAATTACTATCACGATAATTATTAACAAAATAATATTTGGATGTATGATTTTGCAATTTTATAGACTTACTACAGTACATGTATAGGTATGGTGGGCGTACGCTTCTGTTCAACCCTGTATCATTGAAATTCAGAGGCTCCACTCACCGGTTCAATCTCATGGACTCCTTCATGCCCCCACACCAGGTAAGCACCATATTGACAGTGAAACCAGGTTTTGTTCCCTATATCCCACTTCTGATTCATTATTTTTTGAGGAATACAAATATGATTAATTCATTTGATTATTTATAATTATTATAATTAATTAGGATTAATTCATTTATGAAACACAAATTTTGTTAGATATAAAATTTATTGTATTTAGGACATCATAGCAACATTATACCTCAGGCAGTGCAGAACCCATTGCCAATCAGCTGAACTGGCGGGGCACAACTGCGCACACATGTTGAATATTAATACCATCTTATAGGCACTTTATGCACACCCATATAGGCCCTGGTCTCCCTATATATGTGAGCAGCCCAGTACCACACACCATGCATGCAGTAGAAAGGAGAGAATTGCAAATATGATTACAGCTTATTGGCTGCAATTTTGTGTGGCATCATATATAAATCTACACAAGTTGACATGTTGCAGTATACATGCATATCCTTTAAATTGTATATAAGTTAATTGCATGTAATTATTGTCTCTGTTGTAGACCATCTCTGGTATAGTGTACTGTGTGGACAGCAGTGACAGAAGTACCATTGACAATGTTCGTGTGTGTCTTGATACTTTGCTCCTGAAAGGGGATTTAAAGGGTATTCCCCTTCTGGTGTTTGCCAACAAGCAGGACATCAATGGAGCAATGACTCCAGAAGAAGTGGAAGATGCACTTCATCTTCACAACATCAAGGACAGACTTTATCGTGAGTTATATATAGCAGAGAACCCCTCTTTGTACAGTATAGTAATTGTAGGCTATATATTATAGAGTTTCTCTTCCTGTTTTCCTCACACTCAGGTGTTGTGGGATGTAGTGCAGTGACTGGAGAGGGTCTGAAGGAGGGTTTGGAGTGGTTTGTCAAGTGCTGCGATACAGCTAAGAATAGGAAGTACATGGAAGATGAAGTGAAGGAGACATTGGCAGGTCCAGTGAAGGAGACATTGGAAGATGGCAAGGCTGTTCTCAAGTCAGGTCACTCCTGGTTATCATCTTTCTTCTCCAAGCAGAGTGTCAAGACGTAGGACTAGCTTTGCTGGTGTCAACAACACCAGAAACTCAGTCACACAACTGTTCGCATGAATTTATGATAGACTACTGTGGATATATATATAATATATGTACATTCAGACTGTATGTTTTGGATCACAATAATTCCCTAATACATGAATGGATGTCTGTATGTTTGGATAGTAAGTGCCCTCAAGGGGAGACAAAATGGGTACTTACTCGAGGTATCATCTGATAATCTGATATAGGATTTTATAATCAGGTCGCAGGGTTCTCAAACTATCCTACAGGCTGTGGATTGGGTACAGACACTACAGAGTTTGCTTGGCTCTGGTAGGGCCGAGAGAAACAAGTCTCATGCAGGTATATCTGTTGGAGCAGAAAGTATGCGCCAATGTTAAATGTTTTGTAGACGCCGGTGGCGTTTGAGGACCATGCGTCATCGTTTATACGCTGGAGTTGGTGACGTGTCCAGTTTTACCTGTAAAGTTGAGTACTGGTTTCAATCGTCTCTGCCAACCGTATAAGAGCAGCATCCTGTTACCTACCTTCAAGTTCGAAATATTTTTAGGTCAACGAGTGCTCGCAAATTGTTGCTAACTCGCTCAAGTCTGCAGGAGCAAGAAATGGGAAACATTGGGACAACTATGAAAGAATATTTCTTCAAGCCTAAATCTTATCGCATAGTAATCGGTGGTGAGTTTGTTTTGTTTTGTAAGGGATACGTCGAATTTCTCGTGAATTATACTGAGAAAAGAGTAGAGTGGTCACACACACACACACACACACACACACACACACACACACACACACACACACACACACACACACACACACACACACACACACACACACACACACACACACACACAACACACACACACACACACACACACACACACACACACACACAAACAGATTCCTACACCGCACTCAGCTATCTGGGGATGTTGTATCTTGATTATTTATTGTGCTAATATCGCATATCCTTGTATTAGATTTAGTGCTTGGTATCATGTACACTTACTATACATCAACAAAACTGCAAATTCAGAAATCCCATAGTGTCTATGAAGTCTACATCCCATGCTTTTATCTCAGCATACCACACCAATCCTACTGTACATACGTATGCACCTACGTTGCCTCCCCCCAGGCCTTGATGCTGCTGGTAAGACAACAGTGTTGTACAAGCTAAAGCTTGGAGAGGTGGTGACAACTATACCTACAATAGGTAACACACACACACACACACACACACACACACACACACACACACACACACGCACATGCACACACACACACACACACACACACACACACACATACACATACAGGGAGAGTCCACCATGGATTCACATAGCTATTTTCTTATTCATACATACGTACATACATACATGTACACGTACATACATATTATGTGTGTATACGTACATACATAATATGACATCTGTCAATGTGTGTGTACATAGGGTTCAATGTGGAAACAGTGTCTTACACTGGTTCAATGAAGGGGTCAAGTGTGGACTTTGTCATGTGGGATGTAGGAGGACGGGACAAGGTGTGTGTGTGTGTGTGTGTGTGTGTGTGTGTGTGTGTGTGTGTGTGTGTGTGTGTGTGTGTGTGTGTGTGAGTGTGTGTGTGTGTGTGTGTGTGTGTGTGTGTGTGTGTGTGTGTGTGTGTGTGTGGTGTTGCCAAATACATACATTTGTATACATCCGCACTAGCATGGATGCTGTTATGACGTATGCATATGTAGGTACACACATGTGCACATTTATGATTGCTTAGAATGCAGGCCATACGTGTGCACAATGTACACATGCATACATGTGCTTGTGTCATTGTCCCACTCAACATTTTTCAGTCTAGGACCTTGTTCCTGCGTCACTATGCACCAAATTCGTCAGCCATTTTAATGTGTGTGGATAGCAACGACAGAGAGAGAATAGACGAAGTGAGGGAGTACATAGATAACATCCTCAAAATTGAGGGATTGGAGGGGGTTCCCCTTCTGGTGTTTGCCAACAAGCAGGACATCAATGGAGCAATGACTCCAGAAGAAGTGGAAGATGCACTTAATCTTCACAACATCAAGGACAGACCTTATCGTGAGTTAGCAGAGAAGCCCTCCGTGCACAGTAGTCACTGACTGCAGGTAGCTTGCTGCTGAATTTGATAGGGTAGAACATGGTGCAGTAGAGCCCTTTGGTCGAAACCACTAATAGGACCAGTATCGCCTGCAAACAGCCCTGTGGCCTGTGTAGTTAGTTGTCATGGTAACCTTCCAGTTGCCCATTCTCAGTTGTGAGGGAGGTCTCAGGGAAGAAGGCTAAACTAGAATATTTTTCACACCAAACAGATGAGAAATGTACTGTCAGACCTCACTCATCCCCACACATCCGTCCAGTCCTGTACACTCAGACCTCACTCATCCCCACACATCCATCCAGTCATGTACAGTCAGACCTTACTCATCCCCACACATCCATCCAGTCCTGTACAGTTAGACCTCACTTATCCCCACACATCCATTTTGGATGAAATTGTGGATAGAAAGACAAGGGAACTGGATAAATGAGGGAGTAGTAGTATAGTGTACAGTAGGATTATTGCAGACTTATTCCGATAATAACTACTGAGGAAGGTGAGGGAACTGGATATCTGAAGTGCGGATAAGTGAGGTCTGACTGTAACTCTGAGTTGGTCAGTCTTTGTGCTGTGTGCGGATTCTGCTGTGACAGGAACAGTTGTTGTGGGAGCATGTGATCACTGAGCTGTTTCACTTCTCTCCTGACAGATGTTGAAGGATGTAGTGCTACAAAAGGGGAGGGACTGTGGGAGGGGCTGGGGTGGGTTGCTAGGGAACTCGAGAAGCAAGAGATGAAGTCTTCCCTCTCAGCTCCAATGAAAGAGACAATTGAAGATGGCAAGACTGTTATGAAGACGGGAACATCTTGGTTGTATTCAGTGTTCTGTTGGCGGAAGTCACACATTGACAATCACGAACAAGCGGCTACCCTCGTGGCAGAGTGACCAATGAACCCAGCTCTACATCAAGTCAACTCAAGATGACACATTTCACTGTTTTTTGTGTATGTGTTTTATTTTGTATTGTATTATTATACATGTACATTTTACTGTGTATATATAATGCTATTTTATATTATTGTATGTTATTATTATATGGTGGGATACACAAAGATGGTG
>CAUJGJ010000185.1:583574-596074 GCA_963170055.1 Halisarca cf. caerulea | reverse complement strand
AATTATATTTCCAACAAACTATAATAGAATCAGATCTAGATGACAAATAGTTAAATAAATAAAACTCGGAGCACACGTGAGACCGTCCATCTAAAAGACACGACAACAAACATAGCCATACCTGCTCGGCTGAGGATTTTGTCTTCCTCCTTTGCTGTTGTCTGGTTTATCCAACTGAAGAAGAATCCTCTTGGCGCCACGAGAAGGTTGCATTTCGCGTCCAAATTAACAAAAGAAAATTCTTTAATTTGGCTGGTTAGAATACACAGTAAGCAAGAATGATCATTGTCCGCGAGTAGGGCAACTGCTGGTGATGATTCCATTGGCCTAGCAAGGAGGGTTTGAAATGGAAACCAATTGTTTTCAATTTCGTCATCCGGACGGATGGTTTCCATACTCAATCTATCCCACTCAATTGGAACCGAGAGCATACATGCCGGTGCAATACAGAAAGTAATACCCTATGTATTCCATATAAATGTAATACAAAAGTTCAATTATTACGCGATGAATGGTTCTCAGACCACAACGTGACCTAAGAAAATTTGAGGAATTCTCATTTAGTGACGGAAAGGCGTAGAACCTGGTGCATGCCTTCAGCGAGGGTGCGTGGTTTCTTTGTAGAGTGTACTTTAGAGTGTAATTGTCAGTTTTTGACTTGGTTTACCCTTCCATCAGAGAGGATATTATCACCCAGTTCCTTCACTCTTCCAAGATGGCGCACGGAACGGTCAGCCTGGACAGAGTTATCGATAAGGCGGACCACACGGGCGTCCTTTCCCTCTCTGGAAGAAATTTGAGACAGTTTCCGATGTCAGCACAAGATTTATCAGACCTTCAAGACACGTTAGAAGCAGGTTCGACCGAACAGACAGGATTGTGTGTTTGTGAGGTTGAAAGTGTATACCCTTTAGGAAATGAATGTGAAATTGGTCTAATTTGTCCTTATCTATATCATTCTGGTGCTGTGTGTGTGTGTGTGTGTGTGTGTGTGTGTGTGTGTGTGTGTGTGTGTGTGTGTGTGTGGTGCACATGTGTATATGTATAACCCAAAATTGAGTGACAGTGTTATACGTGTAGACGTACATACATAAGTGTGTGTATAGATTTTCATCTTTGTCAGAACAAACCCAATTTCACACAAGAATGCCTATTGCCTCCTCCCACAACCCACCCATTTCCTAGTCCAGCCCCATCGTTACTTCCCCTCCACATAAGCATATAACGTATGTTGATGCCACTGGTCCAACCTCCCTGACCAGTGACCAGTTTATAAATGTGGAGGAGGTGGAGGTCTGGCCTACGTGAGATTGCCCATTCCCCCATCTGAGACTATTGGTATTGTAATGTCTGGTATTGTAGTCTCACCACCATCCTCACCCCCTGTAGTCTCACCACCATCCTCACCCCCTGTAGTCTCACCACCATCCTCACCACCATCCTCACCCCCTGTATGACACTTTTATGAAGCATATACCGAGAATGTTTGTAAATACACATGTTCATATGGTGAGGAGTGAGCTGTGGGGATAGGGTGAGGAATGAGCTGTGGGGGTGGGGTGAGGAATGAGCTGTGGGGGTGGGGTGAGGTACGTACATTGACCCTGTGTGTAGTATCATTCTACAGTGATCAAATTTACCTGCATACGTACGTATGTGTAACACTGTATGTGTAACACTGTATGTGCATGAGAGACATTTGTGTTTATATATGTACATAATATGATCCTGAACTGCCATGAGTGCATTGATGATTTGTTTGTATGTTTTGACTCAACAGAAGTAGACACTTAAGTGGTTGCTAGGGAGTGGTGGCTCGTGTGGGGTTGGTGTCCATTCAGTCACATGACAGTCATGTGAATTCAGTTACATAGTGTTACAGATACATATGTATTTGATTTGGGCATGTGAGCCTTATCTGTGCATATGTATGTATGTATGTACCTTGCTTTACACACACATACGTACGTATGTATGTACATTGGTGCGTAGGTGTGTGTGTGTGTGTGTACATACATACGTACGTACGTATACGTATGTGCGTGTGTGTGTGTGTGTGTGTGTGTGTGTGTGTGTGTGTGTGTGTGTGTTTAGGTTCATATTTGGAAGGTTATTTGTATGTACGTACATGCAGTACAATGTCATACCAAATCTACCTTTGTTACATATCTGATGTACATACATACACACTTGTATACTCACTATCAGTACTAGTCTGTGTACTGCACATGAGGTAGGGACAGGGTGAGGAGTATGTACTAATCTGTGTACTGCACATGAGGTAAGGACAGAGTGAGAAGTGTGCACATACGTACGTATGTATGTATGTATGTATGTATGTATGTACTTGCTAATTATTGTAGCATTGTTGAAGAGCATTTGTGGGTGCTCACTGAGCACATTCAACCGTCTTATCTGTCTACAGTTGTGGCATTTCCAGTGTTCATCTTATGTCCTCTGTGTGTGTCTGTTTTCCTATCTACCTCTGTGTGTATGTGTGTGTGTGTGTGAGTGTGTGTGTGTGTGTGTGTGTGTGTGAGTGTGTGTGTGTGTGTGTGTGTGTGTGTGTGTGTGTGTGTGTGTGTGTTTTGAGAGATACGTACATATGCATACATACACATCCGTTTTATACGTGTACTTACATAAGTGCATACATACGTGTGAACAGTATAGAACAAAAAAATGTATGTATTCTGTGATACCTTTAAAGTGTAGAACTCCTGAGAGTGAAAATGAGTGCTAATGTACGTACGTATGTACTCCGCATGTATGGGCGTACGTATGTACTCCGCATGTATGGGCGTAAGTATCTGTTGAATATCTTCTCATCAGCCTCCAATCTAATCCAACATGCGTACGTATGCATGTAAAATTAGTGTACGTATTTGGTAGCTGAGGCTGTGGATCATGTCTCTTGTAGCTGTCGAGGCTGAAGTGATGGTGAATGTGGTGAGGATGAAGGGGGTATAATTTTAGACATGTTGAATACATACGTACGTATGTACGTATGTACGTATGTATGTACCTGCATATGTACATCATCATAGACATAAATACGTACAATGCATCACAAGTTGCTTGCAGCTTCAGCTTTAGGCACTAGTATGATTTGTACTAAATATAGGTTTCACTACTCATCAAATGCATGCATGATTTTCCTACAGAAAGTATTAAACTTTAGAAAGGAAGGCATGCTGAACCAACATGCCTTAAGATACATACCTGGGAGAACACTGCACTGCCTGTGTTCCTGCATGTGTATAACCCCATGTGCTATTGTCTCGAGGCATCCATTACGTCATTCATAGCAATCATTGTATCCCATTTCCATGCGTTCTTAGCTATGGTTGGTATGTATTGTGTGCAGTGTTCCATTCCTAGTACCATTGAATGCTACTTCAATTTCCTATTGCTCCAATCTCTACTGTGCCCATTGATTCAGCAGCTGAGGTAGCTACTGAGGCTAGACACCCTAGGTAGCTCCTGAGGCTAGACACCCTAGGTAGCTCCTGAGGCTAGACACCCTAGGTAGCTCCTGAGGCTAATCACCCTAGGTAGCTACTGAGGCTGGACACCCTAGGTAGCTACTGAGGCTAGACACCCTAGGTAGCTCCTGAGGCTAGACACCCTAGGTAGCTCCTGAGGCTAGACACCCTAGGTAGCTACTGAGGCTAGACACCCTTAGGTAGCTCCTGAGGCTAGACACCCTAGGTAGCTACTGAGGCTAGACACCCTAGGTAGCTACTGAGGCTAGACACCCTAGGTAGCTACTGAGGCTGGGCACCCTAGGTAGCTACTGAGGCTGGACACCCTAGGTAGCTCCTGAGGCTAGACACCCTAGGTAGCTCCTGAGGCTAGACACCCTTAGGTAGCTACTGAGGCTGGGCACCCTAGGTAGCTACTGAGGCTAGACACCCTTAGGTAGCTATTGAGTACACACATACGTACTTCTTATCAGGACTGGTTCAGGTACTGTACACACAATAGGAACAAAACAACAAGTTTGTACTATCCAGGGGTGTATCTACCAAACCTGTCCCACCTGTACCTCTATCAAGTTCAACTTGTCTGAGGTAGCATCCCCTGACATCAGGCAATGCCATGCTGTCTCCTGTCAGGGACCAGTGGTGTTGCTCGTGTATGGCTTCTACACTGTTTATGACTCTGAATCTTCTCTAAACTGGGAAGGCCTTTAGCAAGATGAAGTCTACTTCACAGAGCACCCAGTACATGCTTCTATGGCTTCTGATTAGCACCCGTCATTCAGAGCCCACACTATGTACTTATCACTGCATTGACTCCATTCAATCTGTACTTAAATGCATGCATACATACGTACATACATAGGTGTACGTACATATGTACGTACGTACGTACATGTGTTTATTGTGTAGCCATATTGTGTGTTTGTACTGTATGTATGTACATAGTATGTATAAGTGTAAGTACGTCAGGGTTTTATCTATGGGGGGGGGGGGGGGTCGCTGGGTATGGTTCCCCCAAAACATTTGACCTCAGATAAAACCCTGTACAGTGTACAGTGAAACCTCTCACATCCAAGCCTCTGTGATTCAGTCACACCGTCTAAACAGACCATTCTGTTTGATCCTAAGAGCCACACGTGTAAATATTGGAGTGAGCCTGTCTATTCCGACCACCTCTTTAATTCGGCCAAATTTATTGGTCCTAAGTATTGGTGCCAAGGTGGCTGTATTGGTGCCAAGGTGGCCGTATTGGTCCCAAGGTGGCCGTATTGGTCCCAAGGTGGCCCTATTGGTCCCAAGGTGGCCGTATTGGTCCCAAGGTGGCCATATTGGTCCCAAGGTGGCTGTATTGGTCCCAAGGTGGCCATATTGGTCCCAAGGTGGCCATATTGGAGAGGTTTCACGGTGCGTAAGTTAGAAATGACAAAGAATTCACAAATATGTATCTTCATTTCAGAAGCTGTGGGATTATATGTACGTACATTATCACAGTTTTGTGACGGTTGCCGTCTTACTACTGCGCAGTTGTTAGGCTGTGATTTTCCGTCTACTGAAAAGTTCACAACGGAAGCTCACTTGCAGGGCTTGAGAATGTTATTGGTTGTGAATTCTCATATACTGCTCTGCATGACTGGAGTGGAGTGAATGCTGCATCTGTCTTCACTGTTGGAGTATGTGCGTACATACGTACGTATGTATGTACATGTACGTATGTGTATAGCGTCTGTAAATATACACTATGTACGTACGTATGTGTGTAGTGCGTACGTACGTACATATGTACGTACGTACATGTGTAGTGTGTATGTATGTACGTATGTGTGTACATATGCATGTGCATGTGTATGTATGTACATACATGAACCCAGTGAGTGTACGTACATATGTATATATGTACATACGTACATGCATACGTACGTACGTAATGCCTACATGTACCAGATATGTTTTGTATGGGTTCGAAGTACTGCTTGCTCCACTGTGGTGCCTAGCAACCAAAATACCAGTGGTAATTTCTGTAGTTTTGATTGGTGTGTGTGTGTGTGTGTGTGTGTGTGTGTGTGTGTGTGTGTGTGTGTATTGTGTGTGTGTGTGTGTGTGTGTTGTGTGTGTGTGTGCAGCGTTTCCTGAATGATCTGTTGATACTTGTACACACAACACCTACTAATCAGTCGTTGGTCACCATGACAACTGTAGGGGGTACTGGCATGTGTTTATGCACAATGTCTCGATCAGTTCTTCTGTCAAAAGAGTGATTGTTGCTGGGAGGGAGGAGATGGGATTGTCCCTGTCTGAGTGTTCATCGTTTGTAGGGTAATTTATCTGTCATGTGAACACATGTGACGTACCTACGTATATACGTTTGTACGTACGTACATAATCACACACACACACACACACACACACACACACACACACACACTCACACTCACATGCACACACACTTCTACTGTACATACGGTACTTACATACGTACATACTTATGTGTGTACTTTGTATGTACAACATACGTACGTATATGTACATATGTACATACATGCATATTGCGTATGTACATGCATGTTTACATACGTACATACGTACGTTTGTACATATGTGCACATGTGCCGCAAGCACTAAGCTGTCTCATTTGCTGGAGCTGAGTTTGATTAGCTCACACTTCAAAACTGAGTAGCATGTCTTGTACTTCCTTTCCAGAGGAATTCAAGCTTTCACCATGTATTCCTGTCCACCCTCACCTTAGTACTCCTAACCCCCCCACCACCTTCCTTTTCTTCCTCACATTCCCATTCTCACCTCCACACCCTCTCCTCCACACCCTCTCCTCCACATCCTCTCCTCCACATCCTCTCCTCCACGTCCTCTCCTCCACATCCTCCCCTCCACATCCTCTCCTCCACGTCCTCTCCTCCACATCCTCTCCTCCACATCCTCTCCTCCACGTCCTCTCCTCTACGTCCTCTCCTCCACGTCCTCTCCTCCACGTCCTCTCCTCCACACCCTCTCCTCCACATCCTCTCCTCCACGTCCTCTCCTCCACGTCCTCTCCTCCACGTCCTCCCCTCCACGTCCTCCCCTCCACGTCCTCCCCTCCACACCCTCTCCTCCACATCCTCTCCTCCACGTCCTCTCCTCCATGTCCTCTCCTCCACATCCTCTCCTCCACGTCCTCTCCTCCACTCCCTCTCCTCCGCTCCCTCTCTTTCATGCCCCACACACAGATGGTCATATCGTGATCCATTCACTCTCTACTTCTCCCTGTGTGCAGACATTTCAAGGAATCGTTTTGACAAGGTTCCACGCGAGATATGCATGTTCTCGGGACTGGAGTCCCTCAACTGCCATCACAACTCCATACGCTCTGTACCTGACTATATGACATACATGGCCAACCTACAGAGCCTGGATCTCAGGTGAGATGCGGACTGGCTGCTTGTGTGCTCTTGATGTACGTATGTACGTAGTTTGTCTTTTTGTATCTACCCCTTCCCCTCTACTTCCTCCCCATTCTACCCTATCAAGTATCAAGTGTCAAGTATCAAGTACCTTAAGGTTACAAATGTTAGCGGGTACTTATTTTAGCGATTTGATAGCATTATTGTACCAAAGCTGTAGTTAGCGATTTTGGAAATGTTATCTCCTTTTCCAATTCTTATCTAAATCGCCATGTCTAATCTTTATATACAGTACTATACTGTTGCAATGGAAAGGTGCAGAAACGAAACACTGAGATCACAAAACTTAAGCTTGTAGATACGGCTAGAAGAATCGATCTTGTCGGCGTACAGCTTGAAGAAATCATTATCGCTTTTAGGTAAATTTAAATTGAAAATGATTAAATCGAATATATGTTACAATCCAATGATACTTTTAAACTTTACATGTATTTGGTTCACTAGTTGCCGTCAATTTCGCTGACTTTGCGTCTATAGATTTTACTTTTGTTCGGAGCCGCCATTTTCTCCCGTGTAGTGCACAGTACATCCATACTTAATTGTACGATACAAAATTAGCGGGTACATTCAGTGGCGGGTACAATTGTTAGCGGGCACTTAAGTTAGCGAATTTGAGGCTTCTCGCTAATTTCGCTAAAGTTAGTACCCGCTAACTTTTGTAGCCTTAAGGTATCAAGTATTGTTATTTAGACTGGGGAACCGTTAGCCAAGGGCTACTATTAGTGGCACCCCTATTCTACCCCCTCCTCACTCTACCCCTTCCCACTCTACTCTATCCTCACTCTACCCTCACCACTCTACCCCACTCCCTCCCCCTTAACACTCTTCCCTCACCACTCTCCCCATCCCCACTCTACCTCACTCCCTCCCCCTCTCCCTCTGGACTCTCCCTTTCTCTCCTCACAGTCGTAACTACATCTCAAGCCTTCCTCCAGAGATATGTCGGTTGAACTTGGTCTCCCTCAACCTCAGTCACAATCGTCTAGTTGGTGTCCCCATTGACATTGGGAGTATGACGTCACTCAAAAAACTAGACCTCAGCTGCAACCTCCTACCGGACCTGCCTCCAGGATTGTGTGATTTGAAATGTTTAAAATACCTGAACCTTCACAACAATGAGTTAAAAGAACTGCCTCAGGGTTTGTGTGTGTGTGTGTGTGTGTGTGTGTGTGTGTGTGTGTGTGTGTGTGTGTGTGTGTGTGTGTGTGTGTGTGTGTGCATGTATGTACGTGTGTGTGCATGTATGTAAAAAAAAAAAAAAAAAAAAAAAAAAAAAAAAAAAAAAAATGTATGTACGTGCGTGTGTGTATATGTACGTACATATGTACATACTTACATGTGTCATGGTGCGGGGGCGAAAGTTGGGTGGTTCAAAGAGTACCGCGGGCTTACATTCACGATGTAGCCCTGCTACTCTGATGTAGCCCAGGTCAAGGGTCTTGTCAATCTCCTGCCAGCCAAAACCCATTCATGCCTCATTAATTAGTAGTTGTCAATTGTCACATTTTGCAGTGTTTTGCTTCACCATGACACATAATAGTTGTATCCTGCCTTGGTGTGCTACAGCAGCATAAAGTGCCAATTAATTGACCTCGGGCTGCGCCCTCGGTCAATTAATTAGCACTTTATGGCTGCTGTAGCACACCAAGGCAGGATACAACTATTACATACGTATGTGCATACCCTATAGAGGGAAATTTTGAATTCTGTTATTTTGTATATATCACACCAATGGGTATGTCCTGCCATTGGGTGTGAAAATGAAAACTGCCAATTCAGTTTCTTTTCTGTGTTTGTACGTATGCAAAGATCAAAATGTCACACATCACACTAGTGTGTGGGCCCCAATGCATATATTAGTATGTACGTATGTACGTACATACATACATGAGCGTTCTGTATAATACACAGGCGCACATGACACCTGCACACTGGCATGAGTGTAGTCTACCTAGAGCAGTAGAACTTGCTTAGTAGGTAAGTATGTACCTCAAAGGGTAGACAAATCTGTACTTTTATCGGAGGTGTATTCTGTCGGAACAGATTTGTGTACTGTATGTATAGGAGGGGACAGAATGAGGAGTACGTACTATCCAGGAGTACGTGCTAAGCCAGGTACTTACTATCAGGGTTGGTTTATGTACATGAGGTATACACAGGGACAGAATGAGGAGTACTTACTATCCAGGAGTGTATACCAAACCAGGTACTTACTAAGCAAGTTCCACAGTATGTATGTGCACGTTCTAATACACGAATATGTACATACGTACATACAGTACTTGTGTGTGCATACACATCAGTGTGAGTGTGTTCTGGTCTGTTGTGATATGTACAGTACATGTGTGTGTACAATCTTCAGATCTGGACAAGCTGCCGCTGGACTTCCTGGATGTCTCCACCAACCTCATCAAGACCATCCCAACGTCGCTCAGACACATCAAGTCTCTCATCACGTTAGACGTGTCTGATAACCCATTAGAGTCCCCGCCCACTAATGTGAGGGTCATGTGACATTGTACAGTGTGAGGGTCATGTAACATTGTACAGTGTGAGGGTCATGTGACATTGTACAGTGTGAGGGTCATGTGACATTGTACAGTGTGAGGGTCATGTAACATTGTACAGTGTGAGGGTCATGTGACATTGTACAGTGTGAGGGGCATGTGACATTGTACAGTGTGTAGATGAATGACTATTTCTTCATATATGTACATTTGCATGAGCAGTACGTACATATATATGTATGTGTGTATATTCACATGATAAGTTTCCATTCTCAATTCTTATCAATACACTTTTCATTCCCAATTCCGTATACATATATATGTATGTACATAAATCTCACCAGCTGCCTCTGACTAAATCTTACTTTCTGTCAGTGAGTAAATTTAGCTCTATCCCTCCCTCCCTCTCCTGTGTGTGTGTGGTGTGGTGTGTGTGTGTGTGTGTGTGTGTGTGTGTGTCCCATTTGCTGCGTATTACATGTATGTATATAGGTAGGTACGGTAGGGATCAAAAAAAGTTAACATTGCGATCCGCAATACGTGCGTATTACGTACGTATTACTGTGCGCAATTACTCTGCGTAATAACAGAGAATACCGCAATTACGAAAAATAATTACGTAGCGCAAGTTTGCTATGTTGTACCTTTAGGAAGTCTTTCTGTGCTCTTCAAACATTGGTTAAACTTCGACCTTGTTTCTAGTATGCCTTTGAACAGGCGTTGGCTGACCTATGTGGAGATTTCTTGGCCAATGTCGCAACTTATTAGTCCGGCAAATCACACATCAAGATGGAAATGCTCTCTTTTTCTGACCAAAACACTAAACCACGCGTTCTCCTTAGCAAAATGGGAACGATCTTGGAGATATAAGCTTGTGGCTACGTACGTAGGTAGGCTACGAGCTGATAACAAGCGAAAATACCCGTCTACTCCACGGGTTTCTTAAGTGTCTTCCGAAGAGTCATAATCAACATCGATTACAATTTTCCTTGCTTTCAAAGACTTTGAAACTAAGTAAAAAGACTCAGTGAACGATATCTCCAAGGTCGCCGCTACGGCCATTTTGTCATTGGTCAACATAATAAAATATGCGCGCATCTAATATTAGTGCGCGTGACTCGTTGGCAATAGAAAATTGCGCAGCCCTGAATGATCTGTAATACGCAATGCAATACGGAGAGTGATTTTTTCGCAATACACTTCGTAATCACTGCGTAAAACGATGCGTATTACTATTACGAAATGTAAACTTTTTTTTGATCCCTACCGTACGTAGGTACACATTCCATTTTCAAATTCACTGCAAGCCCATGTTCCCTTTCTGCTTCCCATTTCACTCTCATGAGCCCATTCTGTTTCCCATTTCACTCTCATGAGCCCATTCTGTTTCCCATTTCACTCTCATGAGCCCATTCTGTTTCCCATTTCACTTTCATGAGCCCATTCTGCTTCCCATTTGTCACTCCCATAGGTCTGTATCCGAGGTCGTGTACATATCTTCAAATATCTTCAGTCACTGGACGAACGTGGACCGGATCCAGTGGTCTACCATCCCACCCCCGCAGTAGGTTACCGCACATCGTGTACAGTACACGTGTACATGTGTACGCATGTGTGTAGTATGACATGCATAAGTACTCACAGTACATACATACGTACATGTGTTGTGGTCATGTGTGTGTATATGATGTTATGTATGTATGTATTTTTCCATTTTTGTGGAAGAACTTCATTTTTGCAGCATTTTTGCTACTTCATTGCTGTTTTTTTCTTCTGTTCAGGATATTAAAAGGAGAGGGCGTGGTCAAAGAAAATCTCGTCCTGTTTCTGGTGTGTCGACTGTGTCCATTGAGAGTTCAACGTACGTCATGGGGTCACACCTCCACATGTCACCCTCACTATTGTCACTACCGTCACCACTATCACTAATGTCACTACCGTCACCACTATCACTAATGTCACTCCTGAACCTATCATCATTGTTATTCAACAATGTCACTGCAGCACCACCATCACCTCTACCACTATCACCCCTCACCACTATTGCTCCTCACTACTATCACTCCTCTTCACTGTCACTCCTCACCACTATCACTCCTCACTATCACTCCTTGCCACTATAACTTCTCACCACCATCACTCCTCACCACTCTCATCCCTCACCACTATCACCCCTCACCGCGATCACCCCTCACCACTATTGCTCCTCACCACGTCACTGCTGCACACTCAGGTCCAGTTTTGCGGATGAAATGCATCGTATTGTGGACAATGCTTTTGGTGGCCTCTCCTCGACTCAAAGGAAAGAAATGCACAAATCTGATGTGAGAATTTATACAGGATACAGGGCACCATTATGTGTATTGATTTCTGTAGCATTAAGTACATGATATGATCAGTAACTCTGTGACAATGGAACTCTTTTCACACATACGTACACATCTACCTACATACATACAATACTTCTCACAAAAAACTGGACGACGAACGGCGGTCAAACTGTGTACGTACGGTGACCGACCGGGCATTGACCGCTGTACGTACGGCGTACGTACGGGTGTTGTTTGTGCCTACGCGGTTTTTTTTTCTCTATCTGACGCTTTCGCAATTGGCTTGTGGCTTTTGTCTTTGCACTTTGAAACGAAATTCGTTACTTTTCGTTCCTAAAATAAGCCATTCTTGCTCGGAAAACCGATTCCAGCGAACCACTATCAATTTGCAATAATGACGTAATTATTATTGGCCTATCGTCTGTACGGCGTACGTCCGGCGAGTGTACGGTGTACGTCCGTTGATTGACCGCCCGTTTGACCGCCGTTCGTCGTCCAGTTTATTGTGAAAAGTACCGTACATACATGTGTATATACACACATCTACCTACATACATACATGTGTACATACACGCATCTACCTACATACATACATGTGTCATGGTGCGGGGGCGAAAGTTGGGTGGATCAAAGAGTACCGCGGGCTTACATTCACGATGTAGCCCTGCTACTCTGATGTAGCACAGGTCAAGGGTCTTGTCAATCTCCTGCCAGCCAAAACCC
>CAUJGJ010000185.1:563574-578574 GCA_963170055.1 Halisarca cf. caerulea | reverse complement strand
GCTGCTTACTGGTGTGCGAGTGGGTGAGGGTGGTTCACTGCATCCTGTTCTCTGTGTTGGTAGTGGTTGGGTGTGGGTGGCTCATTGTGTCCTTTTCTCTGTGTTTGTGGTGGGTGGGTGAGGGTGGCTCATTGTGTCCTTTCTTTGTGTTCTTGGTGTTGGTAGAACGACAGGACAAGGCTCTAAGCCCAGCCGTACCTGCCAAGCTCATCAATCCCGAGTCAGCGACCATAAAGATACCGTCCCCTTCTCCCGAGGATTGCTTGACACCAGTTCCTACAATTTCTGTAACGGAGGGCAAGAAGAGTGCAGAGGCCACCAACACACCAATCGAGGAAATTGTAGAGCTTGATAGAAGCCCTGAACATCCAAGAAAAGCTTTTCCAAATACCACAGCAGCTACTCCTACTGCTGATCGTAAGAGCCCGGAAGCTACTAAGACCATCACAGCTGATGAGAAACTGATAAGCCATGAGGGCTCAGAAATTACTAAGGAGATGGTAGCAAATACGAGCCCAGAGGCTACTAAGAAGACTCCACAAGCCAATAAGAAGTTGCCTGTCCATAAGAGCCCAGAGGCCACTAAAAAACCACAGGCCCACAAGAGCCCAGAGGTCACAAAGAAAGTGGCCACCAATAAGAGCCCAGAGGGCACTAAAAGGGTGACCACCAATATGAGCCCAGAGACCACAAAGAAGACTGTGGCCCATAAAAGCCCAGAGGCCACTAAGAAGACTGCAGTGAATAAGAGCCCAGCACCGGTACATGCCAGGAAAAGTGCTGACATTCGAAATAGTCCTGGACCTTCGCGGAAGGTTGCTGATAGCAGCCCAGGGGCTACTAGAAAAGCTGCTGGTGTGAACAAAGTCCCACCTAAATCTGCCTCCAAAACAAGCCCGGAGTCTTCTAAGAAGAGTAGCCCAGAGACTTCTGCTGCAGAAGTGAAGAAGCACTCGTCACCTGCTAGGGATAGCAGTCTGTCTCCCAGGGGAAGTCCCACTGCTTCTAAAAAGCCCATCCGGGCTGCTAGTAAGAGCCCAGTGGCTACCAAAAGGACTACAGTTGCCCCAAATAAGAGCCCAGTTGCTGCTAGAAAGCCTCCTCCAGGTACGTAACTGAATATTGTACCAGATATTTTCACCATAGTCACTTGAGTGCACTCACCATAGGTGTTTGAATGCACTCACCATAGTTGCTTGAGTGCACTCACTATAGGTGTTTGAGTGCACTCACCATAGTTGCTTGAGTGCACTTGCCATAGTTGCTTGAGTGCACTCACCATAGTTGCTTGAGTTCACTCGCCATAGTTGCTTGAGTGCACTCGCCATAGGAGTGCACTCACCATAGTTGCTTGAGTGCCCTCGCCATAGGAGTGCACTCACCATAGTTGCTTGAGTGCACTCGCCATAGGACTGCACTCACCATAGTTGCTTGAGTGCACTCGCCATAGGAGTGCACTCGCCATAGTTGCTTGAGTGCACTCACCATAGTTGCTTGAGTGCACTCGCCATAGGACTGCACTCACCATAGTTGCTTGAGTGTAAGTTGCAGCTTCAGACTCGGTAGTATTGATGCTCTTTTCTTAAGTACATAGAAGCTACCGTATAAGCCCTAGTTTTTGTGAGAACTAAAATCGCAAAGTTCATTCAGGTTTTTCCATTTGCAAACTATGTGCCCCGCAAAAATTGCACCTATACGACACACACAATGTGTTAGGATCTTCATACAGCATGCCTGCACCACACACATCTTCATACAGCATGCCTGCACCACACACATCTTCATACAGCATGCCTGCACCACACACATCTTCATACAGCATGCCTGCACCACACACATCTTCATACAGCATGCCTGCACCACACACATCTTCATACAGCATGCCTGCACCACACACATCTTCATACAGCATGCCTGCACCACACACATCTTCATACAGCATGCCTGCACCACACACATCTTCAGACAGCATGCCTGCACCACACACATTGTGAGAACGGAACTTTTGCTGTGACTTATACTCAGCCAAACATGGTATACACACTTGAGCATCCAGTGTATTGGTTGCTATGGTCCTTGTTTTGTTTGTTATAGCAACAGCCCCAAAGAATCCAGCAAAGAGTAGTAAGTTGTCGTTTGTTGTTATTGTCGTTTGTTGTTGTTTGTTAAGGAATTGTGGTTCTTTTTGCAGTGTCTGTTTGTTACTTTTCTGTGTATAGTGTGGTGCATGCTGGATGTATTGTGGTGCATGCTGGATGTATTGTGGTGCATGTTGGATGTATTGTGGTGCATGTTGGATGTATTGTGGTGCATGTTGGATGTATTGTGGTACATGTTGGATGTATTGTGGTGCATGCTGGATGTATTGTGGTGCATGTTGGATGTATTGTGGTGCATGCTGGATGTATTGTGGTGCATGTTGGATGTATTGTGGTGCATGTTGGATGTATTGTGGTGCATGTTGGATGTATTGTGGTACATGTTGGATGTATTGTGGTGCATGTTGGATGTATTGTGGTGCATGTTGGATGTATTGTGGTGCATGCTGGATGTATTGTGGTACATGCTGGATGTATTGTGGTGCATGTTGGATGTATTGTGGTGCATGCTGGATGTATTGTGGTGCATGTTGGATGTATTGTGGTGCATGTTGGATGTATTGTGGTGCATGTTGGATGTATTGTGGTGCATGTTGGATGTATTGTGGTGCATGCTGGATGTATTGTGGTGCATGCTGAATGTATTGTGATCAGTCTGCCTTCAGTCATGGGTATCCTGTCACTGACTTGTCTATCCTGCGTTATTGCACGCACACAGAGGAGTACGCAGGATGCAGTGTTAGAAATAATGGTCAGCATTCAGGCATTGTCCGACCATTTGGGTGTTTTGTCCAACTCTAACAGGTTTCGGTCAGGCGTTTGGCTGAACACTACCTAAATGCTCATTTGTTATGCACACACAAACACACACACACGCGCACGTGCACACACACACACACAGTGACCAAGTCATTTATGCTCAAAAAAATGTCCTGGCAAATCAGAAATTGTCTGACAAGGATTGTCCATCCACCTTTTGTTCCTTATTTCTAACACTGCAGGATGGGAGGGTTGAAGCTGTAGTTCTGTGTGTGGGACATTATAGAGCACATGGTACACAGCTGAAGTGTCATTTTATAGTCTACTTTGTAGTTGCAGTGTAGCTAATACATGTGTAGTTTAAGTGTATTTTAAGAGTAGTTGTTGGCTATTGTTCAACCTATACCACCCCTCCCCTCCTTTGTTGCAGAACCAGCCCAAAAGTCAACAAGTTCTTCTTCTTTGGCTAAAGAGAGGGTTCCTTCTCCTCCAATGGAGAAGAAGAACAAGAGAAAGAGCATACAAGATCTTCAGCTCATCTTCCATGAGATGGCAGGGACTGAGGGAGGAGAGACAGAGGAACAGAAGACGCCAACAGCAGAGGAGCAGCCCATGGTGTTGGGTGGAGGAGGGGTTGGGTCCTCAGTCAATGGAGAGGAATCACAACAGAAGGAGCAGGCCGGTACAGG
The DNA here is from genome assembly GCA_963170055.1 of Halisarca cf. caerulea. NCBI lineage: Eukaryota > Metazoa > Porifera > Demospongiae > Chondrillida > Halisarcidae > Halisarca > Halisarca cf. caerulea. Next base: position 575,027 of record CAUJGJ010000185.1, on the reverse strand, counting down.
AGGTGAGGGCGAGAGGAAGGGATCTGTAGAGTCAGCTACTTCGACCACCTCTCAAGGGGAGAAGGACGATGATACTCTGACAAGACGCAAGGGAGTGAAAGCTAAGAAGAGAAATCCAAGCACAAGTAGCACTGGGTAAATCCCTGTAATTATGGTTGACATACATACAGCGCATGCAATGTGGTAATGGCTGTTACTGTAGTAATCGGTAAATTCCCATAATTATAGGAGCACTAGGTCGAGGAACTCATCAACTGAAGATGGAGAGGAACTGAAAGAGTTGATGAGGAAACGCTCATTGCCCCGGCAACCCATGAACTTCACAGTGCGCCGTCAGGAAATGAACATGATGCATGGCTACAAGAAAATGGCCGCCGTTCAGAAGGTTAGTCTTCAGAGAAGTCACACCAGCTGGATAGCAGTGCGTTTTGTGCGCAATAGTAACTCAGTGCAGCCAATCCAAGTAGCAAGTAGTCTGGAGTGGCCAGACACCATTCCTCCATTTTGTGTAGTGTGCACACTGCACATGCTAGTATTGACTGTGAGCATTTCTGACTCTGCATCCTCTTCAAGGCACATGCTAGCCAAAGTATACTGTACGTACATAGATACATGCATGTTTGTCCCTCCCTCCCTCAGAGGATGGAGGACCTTCTTGGAGTCGCTGTCAACGAAGACTTTCTTGCTTCCCTCGAAGATGGAGCAAACCTCTGTTTACTGGTCAATAAACTGCATCCTGGCACCATAGTACAAGTATATACAACCACAGATGGGCAGGTTTGTGTTGTGTGTGTGTGTGTGTGTGTGTGTGTGTGTGTGTGTGTGTGTGTGTGTGTGTGTGTGTGTGTGCATGCATGCATACATACGTATGTGCGTGCATGCATGCCTACGTGCATGCGTGCGTGCATGCGTGTGTGTGTGCACTCAAGTGCTACTTCTCTTGGTAGAGTTTGTTGTGATGTCTGACCAAATAAATACTGTAATATCTGTTTTGCCATCTCCAGCCGCTGTCTGTTCCAAAGAAAACAAAAAATGTTGATGCTTTTGTGAAGGCTTGCAAACATCTTGGAGTGGGGGTAATGAAGGCAAACACACATGTCCATAAACACCCAAACACATGTACACACACACACACGCACACACACACACACACACACACACACACACACACACACATACACACACACATGCACACACACACATACACACACACACACACACACGCACACACACGCACACACGCACACACACGCACACACACACACACACACACACACACACACAATATAGTGATATGCACAGGGAGGAGATACATGTGTTAACCTCATTCTGGTATCCTTCAGGCGACCTTGACACCGGGTGACATATTGAGCATCAAAGATCCAATGAAGGTTGTGAAATGCATCGAAGAACTTCTTGGTAGTGTGTGAGGTACATATTTAATCATTCGAATGATTTCTGTAAATTGTTATTTATTGGGAAAGCAATTCACTTAAATAGTATCTACCAAATTTCCACTAATAAACTGGTATCAAACTTTGTATCATTATTGTGTATAATTGACAAACTTTTATGTATTGAATTGTATAATCTTATTTGAATGGAACGTTCTCTATTTTTGCTTCATTTTCAAGTCGCACCCATCCAGCAGTAACTGATACCATGTCTAGTATATTTTCAACTTGCCCGTAGAAGTATCTTTAGCAAAGATTGTACATGTGGGAACTCAGGATATATAGAGTGAAACCTCTCTATTAAGGACACCATTGGGACCACAGTAAGCTGTCCTGTACAGTGAAACCTCTCTATTAAGGACACCATTGGGACCACAGTAAGCTGTCCTGTACAGTGAAACCTCTCTATTAAGGACACCATTGGGACCACAGTAAGCTGTCCTGTACAGTGAAACCTCTATAATGAGGACACCATTCAGGGTTCTGTCTAGGATTAACTTTTTTGTGGGGAAAGCTTCAGTGTTGCAGTGCATGTATTGCCACGAGACATGAATGTAGGTTTGTATGTATGTGGTATCCTAGATCTCTATGCAACACATGCAGTGACGCAAGGAGGTGCAGATATGTATGTGGTATATTATAGTAAATGTATGATATAAGGAGGCCTAGGTCCGGGGGAAATTTGAGTTTTTAAGTTATATAAGGTGCTATCTGGGGCCATTTTGGACCATCAATGTTGATTTTGACACTTATAAGTAGGGCCTTGTCTATAATAATTTGCACTTCAGAAAACTCAATCAGTTGGAATTTTTTGGGATGAAAAGTTCCCCTCCCCATTGCATGGTGTCCTGTTATAGGAGGTACAACTGTACGTATATTTCAGAGGTGTCGATGGATGCCTGCAGCTGCTTGAAACACCATCAAACGTCTAGCTGGCTGGACAGCAGCTGAAGACCTGTGTCACGTGATGAGCAGGGCAGGCAGGGTAGTTATGAATATAGTTATAAACTTGACGTTTAGTTTTGTTTCGACGAGCATAATTGACTCTCCGTTGATGGGTGTCGACTGTCTGTGCTAATAGAAAGAAGATGACTACGCCTCAAGGAGAAGTTTCTTCCCCGGAAGGACGTTCTGTTAAAGGAACTAGGACACATTCACTCGCAGATACTGAAGGCATTAATGTTAACGGACAACTGGACGCAGATAAACCTAGAGCAAATTCAAACCTTCCCCTCCGCTCTACCCGCGGTCTTGCGCTTGAACTTGATAGCAAGGCGAGTTCCGACCCTGACCTTCATGGACCTAAGGAACAAACGTTTGCCTTTAGGAGTGTTGACCATGGTGAGTTGTGCCCGTGTGTCGGATCTAGACCTCCTACGTAGATCATCCACTGTGCTGGATGGATATGACAAAAGGGAGCTAGGGAGTTATATGCTTAAGCCAGGTTTAGCTCTCGCTACAGATGATGCACTGAGGTCTGTAACCTATCTCAAATAGTTGAATAAGCTTACTTGTGCCAACGATGAAGTCATAATGCTCAATGCATGTCCAAGGTCAATGCATGTCCCAGTTGACCATGGGTGTTGGGTCGAGTATCTATGGGCTAACCTTAATTTGAAGAATAGAGATTGGTGTGTATGCTGTAGGTAGGCAGTGTGTGGACAGGGTTTGTAGGATGTGAATTCGATGTCATGGAGGGGAAGTTGCCTATCCGGGGGGGAGGGGGTTGGTCCCTGCTCCCCACCCATGAGCCTGGGAGCCTGTACCCAACCATGGCAGCTAAAATGACTGTGCATACTTACAATAGATGCTCTGTAATGTATGTGTGTGTGTGCTTTTGTGTGTGTGTGTGTGTGTGTGTGTGTGTGTGTGTGTGTGTGTGTGTGTGTGTGTGTGCTTGTGTGCGTGTGTGTGTGCTTGTGTGTGTGTGTGTGTGTTTGTGTGTGTGTGTGTGTGTGTCTGTGTGTGTGTAGGGGTGTGTGTGCTTGCATGCACGTGGGTGTGTGCGTGCATGCATACATATGTGTTTGTATGTGTGGGTGTGGGTGTGCTGTGTGGGTGTTTGTGTGGGTGTTTGTGTGTGTGTGTGTGTGTGTGTGTGTGGGTGTGGGTGTGCTTGCATGCGTGTGGGTGTGTGCGTGCATGCATATGTGTGTGCGTGTGTGCATGCAAGCATGTACGTGTGGTGTACACTTATGCATAGAATTTAAACAGGATTTCTTCCACACAGTGTGCACACACACAGTCCTGTGTGGCCTACCCCTATCACATGCAGTGCTGTGTGGCCTACCCCTATCACATGCGGTGTTGTGTGGCCTACCCCTATCACATGCAGTCCTGTGTGGCCTACCCCTATCACATGCAGTCCTGTGTGGCCTACCCCTATCACATGCAGTCCTGTGTGGCCTACCCCTATCACATGCAGTCCTGTGTGGCCTACCGCTATCACATGCAGTCCTGTGTGGCCTACCCCTATCACATGCAGTCCTGTGTGGCCTACCCCTATCACATGCAGTCCTGTGTGGCCTACCCCTACCACATGCAGTGCTGTGTGGCCTACCGCTATCACATGCAGTCCTGTGTGGCCTACCCCTACCACATGCAGTGCTGTGTGGCCTACCCCTATCACATGCAGTCCTGTGTGGCCTACCCCTATCACATGCGGTGCTGCGTGGCCTACCCCTATCACATGCAGTCCTGTGTGGCCTACCCCTATCACATGCAGTGTTGTATGGCCTACCCCTATCACATGCAGTCCTGTGTGGCCTACCCCTATCACATGCAGTCCTGTGTGGCCTACCGCTATCACATGTAGTCCTGTGTGGCCTACCCCTATCACATGCAGTCCTGTGTGGCCTACCCCTATCACATGCGGTGCTGTGTGGCCTACCCCTATCACATGCGGTGCTGTGTGGCCTACCCCTATCACATGCAGTCCTGTGTGGCCTACCCCTATCACATGCAGTGTTGTATGGCCTACCCCTATCACATGCAGTCCTGTGTGGCCTACCCCTATCACATGCAGTCCTGTGTGGCCTACCGCTATCACATGCAGTCCTGTGTGGCCTACCCCTATCACATGCAGTCCTGTGTGGCCTACCCCTATCACATGCAGTCCTGTGTGGCCTACCCCTACCACATGCAGTGCTGTGTGGCCTACCCCTATCACATGCAGTCCTGTGTGGCCTACCCCTACCACATGCAGTGCTGTGTGGCCTACCCCTATCACATGCAGTCCTGTGTGGCCTACCCCTATCACATGCGGTGCTGTGTGGCCTACCGCTATCACATGCGGTGCTGTGTGGCCTACCCCTATCACATGCAGTCCTGTGTGGCCTACCCCTATCACATGCAGTGTTGTATGGCCTACCCCTATCACATGCAGTCCTGTGTGGCCTACCCCTATCACATGCAGTGTTGTATGGCCTACCGCTATCACATGTAGTCCTGTGTGGCCTACCCCTATCACATGCAGTCCTGTGTGGCCTACCCCTATCACATGCAGTCCTGTGTGGCCTACCCCTATCACATGCGGTGCTGCGTGGCCTACCCCTATCACATGCAGTCCTGTGTGGCCTACCCCTACCACATGCAGTGCTGTGTGGCCTACCGCTATCTACTACTGTTGTCTCTTCTCTGCTTTTTCTCTTTCAAGATTTCTCACATTTGGTCAACAATAACAGTACTGCATTAGTATTTCTATACTGCTCCATTTTCACTTTGAGAATATCAGCCCTGTTGATCTATGTTGTGATATGGAGTATTGTGACAGGAAGGTGTTCATTTCGCTTTCATTTGCTATTGTTCAGATTCATTTTATTTCTTTCAATTTAAATTCGAATTGAATCATTTATGTACAAGGACCACTCCAGGGACAAACATAGTTGTTAAATACATAAAGTGAAACCTGTCTACAAGGACCACTCCAGGGCCAAGCATAGTTGTAGGCCATACAGTTAAACCTCTCTACAAAGACTACTCCAGGGCCAAGCATAGTTGTAGGCCATACAGTAAACCTGTCTACAAGGACCACTCCAGGGCCAAGCATAGTTGTAGGCCATACAGTAAACCTGTCTATAAAGACCACTCCAGGGTCAAGCATAGTTGTAGGCCATACAGTGAAACCTGTCTACAAGGACCACTCCAGGGCCAAGCATAGTTGTAGGCCGTACAGTAAACCTGTCTATAAAGACCACTCCAGGGCCAAGCATAGTTGTAGTCCATAGAAGTCTATGAAGCTCTAACTGACCATGTATTTTTGAGGTTTGGTAAGAAATGTGGTAGTTCCATTGCCCTACCTACCCTAGTGGCTTCCTGCCCCAGTGGCTTCCTGCCCCAGTGGCTTCCTGCCCCAGTGATTCCCTCCCCCAGTGGTTCCCTCCCCCAATGGCTTCCTGCCCCAGTGGTTCCCTCCCCCAGTGGTTCCCTCCCCCAGTGGCTCCCTCCCCCAGTGGTTCCCTCCCCCAGTGGTTCCCTGCCCCAGTGGCTTCCTGCTTACTAGTCTTTATGGTGTTGTGTGTGCAGGTCTACGCAGTGGTGGTCAGACCTCCTGGGGGAGGACTACCATCACCAAGGCAAAGAACCTTTTTGGCAAAGTTCAGCGATCCCTGTCGCATACCCCTCCTGTGAAGGAGACAACATACAGGAACCTTCAGCGACACACGAGTGATGGCGTCTGCATGGATCCACTGTTGGCAGAGGATCCGTATGACACACGTAGCCGAGCGGATTCGAGTGAGACCACTAGGACCACCCCGACCAGCCGAACAGGAAGTGAGCGGAGCTCAAGAATGGTGTCTTTTAGGTGAGAGTAGGTAGTGTTATTGCACATGTGCATGTGTGCGTGCGTGCTGACACACGCAAATAGACACACACATGTGTGCACGCGTACATATACACACACACACACACACAGCACACACACACACGCACACACACACACGCACACACACACACACACACGCACGCCCCTGTTCCCCAGGTCTCTTGATGGTAGCATTGTCATACATGATGGCGGTCTGCCCTCATTCATTGCTGAGAACAGTCAGGAGGATGAGGACAAGGAAGATGATAGCTTTGTTGCCATACCCCATGTCCACACCCGACACACAAACTCTGAAAGTGATGCTTTCGGGAGAATTGGGGGCAGTTTTGACCAGGTCTGTCCACTGTGACTGTCTGTGTGTGATTAGAGCTGTGTGTGTGTGTGTGTGTGTGTGTGTGTGTGTGTGTGTGTGTGTGTGTATGTGTGTGTGTATGTGTGTGTGTGTGTGTGTGTATGTGTGTGTGTGTGTGTTGTGTGTGGTGTGTGTATGTGTGTGTGTGTGTGTGTGTGTGTGTGTGTGTGTGTGTGTGTGTGTGTGTGTGTGTGTGTGTGTGCATAATCACTTGAGAAGCGATAGTATTCTGTACATATGTATGTACTTCTGTATGCACTAGATCACTACTGAGGCAACTCGTGTGGTGAAGGCTCTCAATGTGTGCCAGAGGTTTGCTCTCAAGCCCACTTCAATTATCTTGAAGCTCGTGAGTCAAATACCATCATCAGAGAGTGGGCGTGTCCCTATTAATTATCTTTTTGATGTTTGCATTTCTGAAACTTTCAAGCTAATTCTTTGAAAATTCTCAGGATACCCTTTCCATTTTCGATTTGATTTAGTTCACTGTTGTTTTCTTGTTTTTATATGGACATCCACAATGACCATAAACATCGAGTACACAGTGTTGTCATTTCCAATTCCCAATTTTAATTTTAAATTAGGAATTTGATGATCCTCCCTTTAGATTGGCTGGAGAAGGTTCCGGAAGGAGGGCAGCGACCTCCATCAACCTTGCTACATCAGAGTGGGGAACACCCTCTACCCTTTGATTGTCATCTTCATCTTGATAGTGGCTCTAGTTCTTCAATCATTTCTGTGTATATCAAGGACAGATGTGAGCTTGTGTTTGTGTTGCCATGGTGTTTTTGATGCCATGTTACCATGGTTACTCCCCATCATTGGTGGACTGTACTAAGTGGACCTCTATAATCTGCCCACATGTTGAGATCTCCCCATCATTGTAGACTGTACTGAGTGGGCCTCTATAATCTACCCACATGTTGAGATCTCTCCATCATTGTAGACTGTACTGAGTGGACCTCTATAGTCTACCCACATGTTGAGATCCCCCCATCATTGTATTGTGTAGATAGCACAGCACATACACCTGGTGTAGTATGGGTCTATACTGTGACAGAAAGGTACACACCCACATGTGTGAGAGGAGGTCCCTTCGTGTGTGTGTGTGTGTGTGTGTGTGTGTGTGTGTGTATGTGTGTGTGTGTGTGTGTGTGTGTGTGTATGTGTGTGTGGGTGTGGGTGTGGGTGTGGGTGTGTGGGTGTGTGTGTGGGTGTGAGTGGGTGTATGTGTACAGTGTTTGTGTACACTATACTACAATGTAAGAAGTTCCCAAGAGCATTTGTTTTTGTAAAGAGTCCAAAAGTGCAAGATTCACAGACACTCACAGAAAAACTTGCAAATAGCACATTCTCTGGTGGAATAATTTAGCACTTGTCCAGTGATTCACAAATGGTGAAAGTATTAATGTGTGAAAATTACCTGGCCATATTTAGTCAAATCTGGTTTATCCGACATCTGTTCCCCATAAATGTGCTGGGAAAACCCAGGTGTCGAAAGAATCAAGTGGATTTGTGTACAACTTAGTGATGGGAATTTCACGCAGAAGATTGGATTAATGTGGTTTTTAGATAACAGACAGTCAAGTCTAACAAAGCGTGACTGTCCTTTTTAATGCTCTTCTTCAACAGATCATTTCGAGGGTCAACATGACCACAGTTCAATGTGGCACAGGGTTCGTAACGACTATCGTCCTGCCTGATATCATCATAATGGCATCATACCTCCTGGGGTTGTACGTGTTCCGGTTCCAACTCCCAGATCACTACTACACTGTCATGGAAACAGCCTTCCTCAGCTTCACGTGGATCGCAGGCAGCACAAAGATCATCCGCAGAGTGGTGATACTCATTGTGTTAGTGGGCTCACTTGTGTGTGTTTGTTGTTGTTTATATTTTTGTTTGTTTGGACGTATTTTGTTTTTTGTTAGTGTTTGTGATTTTTGTTTTAATCATATGTAATTGTGTATATGCATTGTGTGTGTGTGTGTGTGTGTGTGTATGTATGTATGTGTGTGTTACCGCAAACCCTACTAACCCTCAGTCATCTGTGTGCAGTACACACATGTTGAAGATTACAGAAGTACGTATGTACCACGAGCAACCCTGTATTCCTACCACTAAGCTAAGATCGTCCACAGAGTGGTGATACTCACTGTGTTAGTGTGCTCACATGTGTCGGTGTTTGTTTATATTTTTATTTGTATTTGTCTATGTTTTTATTTGTGTTTTGTTTGTTTATGTTTGTGATTTTTATATTGTTTCATGTTGGTGTGGGTGATTCTGTTTTTTGTTTTGTTTGTGTGTGATAGTTTTTGTTTTTTGTTTGTGTAATTGTCTTGTTGCTTGTATCTGTTCCTCTGTGTATGTATGGAGTCTGTTTCAATAACTCAGCATTTATTGTGACCACTCCCCCTTTTGCAACAGGGGCTACCTCTTTGTGGGTCTGCTGTTTCTGATCCTGTCCCTGTGCCTGAATGTGATGCGGCTGGTCTCCATCAACCCACTTGACACCAGCATTGAGTTCTCTGTTACTTTTCAAGCGTGAGTTCTCACTAGCAGTTCACCAGTGTGTTATACTGTGGTGAACTGACACTCGACTCTGTGCCAGGTTTTGTGTGTTTCCTGTGCTGCATACCAAAGTACGTAGTTCTGTGTCTCTCACAACGCAGAATGCACAATGACCTTTTATTTCTTTGTTTACTCAATCCGTATAGTGGTATTTTGGTTGTGTGTGGTGCTTAACCATTCACGTATATGACCAACTAGTGTGTACCCATGGCAATCAGTGCATTTCAATGATGTTTTTACAAAAAAATTCCCAGATCACACTATTGCTGCTAGTAACCAGACATTGCCCCCCCCCCTTTAGTGTCATGTTAGCAATGACCTTTGTCAAGTAATGAATTAGTTTGTTGAGTACACCTCCAAGCCGTCCAAACACCTCCAAGCCGTCCAAACACCTCCAAGCTCTCCAAACACCTCCAAGCCGTCCAAACACCTCCAAGCTGTCCAAGCACCTCCAAGCTATCCAAACACCTCCAAGCTCTCCAAACACCTCCAAGCTGTCCAAACACCCCCAAGCCGTCCAAACACCTCCAAGCTATCCAAACACCCCCAAGCCGTCCAAACACCTCCAAGCCGTCCAAACACCTCCAAGCTGTCCAAACACCTCCAAGCTATCCAAACACCTCCAAGCCATCCAAACACCTCCAAGCTATCCAAACACCTCCAGCCGTCCAAACACCTCCAAGCTATCCAAACACCTCCAAGCCATCCAAACACCTCCAAGCCGTCCAAACACCTCCAAGCTATCCAAACACCTCCAAGCCATCCAAACACCTCCAAGCTATCCAAACACCTCCAAGCCATCCAAACACCTCCAAGCCGTCCAAACACCTCCAAGCTATCCAAACACCTCCAAGCCATCCAAACACCTCCAAGCTATCCAAACACCTCCAAGCTCTCCAAACACCTCCAAGCTCTCCAAACACCTCCAAGCTCTCCAAACACCTCCAAGCTCTCCAAACACCTCCAAGCTATCCAAACCTCCAAGCCATCCAAACACCTCCAAGCTATCCAAACACCTCCAAGCTATCCAAACACCTCCAAGCTCTCCAAACACCTCCAAGCTATCCAAACACCTCCAAGCTATCCAAACACCTCCAAGCTATCCAAACACCTCCAAGCTCTCCAAACACCTCCAAGCTCTCCAAACACCTCCAAGCTATCCAAACACCTCCAAGCCATCCAAACACCTCCAAGCTATCCAAACACCTCCAAGCCATCCAAACACCTCCAAGCTCTCCAAACACCTCCAAGCTATCCAAACACCTCCAAGCTATCCAAACACCTCCAAGCCATCCAAACACCTCCAAGCTCTCCAAACACCTCCAAGCTCTCCAAACACCTCCAAGCTATCCAAACACCTCCAAGCTATCCAAACACCTCCAAGCTATCCAAACACCTCCAAGCCATCCAAACACCTCCAAGCTCTCCAAACACCTCCAAGCTCTCCAAACACCTCCAAGCTATCCAAACACCTCCAAGCTATCCAAACACCTCAAGCTGACAGGGACGGATGCAGAAAATACTCTGACTAGTTTCCTTTATAAGATCCCAATGTCGTAATATAATGCAATTGATGCCTTAAAATGACTGCCACTCACAAGGTTGGATTCTGATTGTGAGATTCCAGCTCTTTGGCACATTTATGTAGTGCGAAAACACCTAAAACCATTACTATTGAGTACAATTCATGAAATCATAAGCTACTTTACTATTAATAATTATTCTGATGTCACTTGTGATATGTCGATGATGTAATAAAAGATGGCGATTTTTATATCTTAGCGATTTTCAAAAGCTTCTCCTCGAATAGAGGTTGTTAGAGCTGTTTTTTGAGAAAATATTCTCCACATAGCTTCGTTGAAAAGTTCTAGGCCGGGCAATAAAGCATGAAGTGGTAACTTGTTACTTCTGCTTTCATGGGAATTGAATATTGCTTCAGTTGACAGCTCTTTTAATTTGAAGAATTCCAAGGCTTCCGCTTAGAGTAGCTTGACTGGTTTCTGGAAACCACAGAAACACCCCTATATCTGCCCCTGCAGCTGTAAATGGTAAAACAAGTGCCCACAACTATTTATTGCATGACCAACTATTGATTGGCTCTTTCATTGCACAATATTGGTCATATACTAACCATTGTCAGTGTAATGTCCGTAAGGGTTTGACGGATCAATGAACACTGTCATACAAGTAACTTCTTCATTCGAATAGCCAAAAAGCACTTTTCTTCAATTCACTCTAACTAACGCTATTC
>CAUJGJ010000185.1:546074-556074 GCA_963170055.1 Halisarca cf. caerulea | reverse complement strand
ATGAACGTCAGCTATATCTGCATGTGTCCGAGCATGTTTCCATGTATGTGTGAGTGCACGTGTACGTACATGCAAGCGTGTATCCGTGTGTGTGTGTGTGTGTGTGTGTGTGTGTGTGTGTACGTGTGTGTACATGTGTATGTGTGCTTATATGTGCATGTGTGTGTCTCAGACAAACCTTTCAAATGACAGCTTTGTGCACTTTGCTCCACAGTCTGTTTTGGTATGTTTTATTGAAATCAATAATTGTTCTATTCCACCTCATCTATTTAAAGAGGGAGTCATCCACCATCTGACATCTGCATCCCAAGCTACGTACAGCACTGCTTGTGGAGATGTCTACTACAGGGAGACGTCTGTTCCTTGTGGTGCTTGCTCTGTGGGGGACTGCTAGTGCAAAGTATCTTCCAACAGGACAGTGTGAGGTGAGGGAGGTGCTGTTGGCTCTATAGAGGGTTACTACGTATGGTTAAAACTACATTCTGTGAATAAAAGCATCAACTGCAGCTGATTTGTACCTTCTTTATGTTCATGATCCCTTCCATCCTCTCCTCTATTCTCCCCTCCATCCTCCCCTCCATCTTCCCCTCCATCCTCCCCTCCATCTTCCCCTCCATCCTCCCCTCCATCCTCCCCTCCATCTTTCCCTCCATCCTCCCCTCCATCTTCCCCTCCATCTTCCCCTCCATCCTCCCCTTCATCCTCCCCTCCATCTTCCCCTCCATCTTCCCCTCCATTCTCCCCTCCATCCTCCCTTCCATCTTCCCCTCCATCCTCCCTTCCATCCTCCCCTTCATCTTCCCCCTCCATTCTCCCCTCCATCCTCCCTTCCATCTTCCCCTCCATCCTCCCTTCCATCCTCCCCTTCATCTTCCCCTCCATTCTCCCCTATATTGTCTGCTCCATCCTCCCTTCCATCCACCTTCCAACCCTCCTCCTCTCCCTGGCAGGACACTGAAGTGTGTACTTACAGGTATGAGACCAAACAGGTCTTGTTCGATGGACCAGAAACTGAAGTGACAACTTTGTCAACTGATGTGGAAGTGACGTGCATGTCCAGTGAGTCTCTCCCCCACATTTCCCTCTGTCATAAAGCACGATAATAGTTTGTACGTAGATATGAACAGGCCAAACGCACACAGCACCTGTGGGATATAGCTGTAGGTACCGAGTTAGAGCAAGATTGTTATGCAGCATAATAGTACTGTATGTCACCATTACTACATCATTCCCCTTCACTTAAACTTCACAGCTGGCACCTTCAATGACCTCCCATCCACTCTCTACTGCTTGGAACTGAGGAACGTGGAGATCTCCACCAACCTGCCCACTACTGAAGAGTGAGGGTGCTTGCACACACACACACGCACACACACACACACACACACACACGTACACACACACACGTACACACACACACGCACACACAAAATGGCACTTTTTTCACTGAATTATTCGACTTTTACTTTATTTACATTTTAATCACAAATTAGCAATTATTATTTTATATTATTATGTTTTATTTCATCCCCACAGACAAGCTCCTGAAGAAGCATCCAACAACGACACAGTACATGAGGTCCCAGGAATGTCGTTTATGTTTGCTGATAATTTTTGCTTTGTACAAGCTTCCGACGGTAGAGTGGTGGGTGTTAGCTACCCCAAGTCTGAGAGGATGGAGATAGCCAACGCAAAGAAAGGTATTGTGAGTGCTTTTCAGGCAAATTTCAAGAAAGAGCTGACAAGAATGGAGGGAGATGCTGCAGGTCGTTATCTAGCAAGATACAAGTGAGGGTGACTGAGTGTTTTGGGTCTGTGTCTTTTTATCCTTTGCAAGAAGGTGTGTGTGTGTGTGTCTGTGTGTGTGTCTGTGTGTGTGTCTGTGTGTGTGTGTGTGTGTGTGTGTGTGTGTGTGTGTGTGTGTGTGTGTGTGTGTGTGTGTGCTTGTGAGTTGTAAATAATATATTATGCAGTGAAACATTCTTAAAAGGACACCATTGGGTTCAATGTGAAAGTAAGGTGTCCTGTATATGGAGGTGTCCTGTATATGGAGGTGTCCTGTATATGGAGGTGTCCTGTATATGGAGGTGTCCTGCATGGAGGTGTCCTGTATATGGAGGTGTCCTGTATATGGAGGTGTCCTGTATATGGAGGTGTCCTGTATATGGAGGTGTCCTGTATATGGAGGTGTCCTGTATATGGAGGTGTCCTGTATATGGAGGTGTCCTGTATATGGAGGTGTCCTGCATGGAGGTGTCCTGTATATGGAGGTGTCCTGTATATGGAGGTGTCCTGTATGGAGGTGTCCTGTATATGGAGGTGTCCTGTATATGGAGGTGTCCTGTATATGGAGGTGTCCTGTATATGGCCGGAGGTGTCCTGCATGGAGGTGTCCTGTATATGGAGGTGTCCTGTATATGGAAGTGTCCTGTATATGGAGGTGTCCTGCATGGAGGTGTCCTGTATATGGAGGTGTCCTGTATATGGAGGTGTCCTGCATGGAGGTGTCCTGTATATGGAGGTGTCCTGTATATGGAGGTGTCCTGTATATGGAGGTGTCCTGCATGGAGGTGTCCTGTATATGGAGGTGTCCTGCATGGAGGTGTCCTGTATATGGAGGTGTCCTGTATATGGAAGTGTCCTGTATATGGAGGTGTCCTGTATATGGAGGTGTCCTGCATGGAGGTGTCCTGTATATGGAGGTGTCCTGTATGTGGAGGTGTCCTGTATATGGAGGTGTCCTGCATGGAGGTGTCCTGTATATGGAGGTGTCCTCATGTAAGAGAGTTTAAATGTACACATATCGACTTAAGAGAAATGGGCAGAGTAATGGTGTTCCGTTAAAGGTGGTGGCTGCATCTTAAGATGTTCTGAGATAGAGGCTTTGCTGTACACATTTAATTCAATTTAATTCAAAGCTTCGCAATTCCTTTAATTAGATTCAGCCCGGACTCCCCTGATGGCCTGACACACTACACACGCAACATCTCCAGTAGTGATATCCAGTACCTACCGAATATTCCGAAGGACATCAAACTCAAGTACAGAAAGGAGGATGAGTACGTGTACAGAGGAAGGAGGCTGGTTAGAGTGACTGGAGAAATGGTGTTCTCAATGGATGATAAGACTGAGTGAGTGTGTGTGTGTGTGTGTGTGTGTGTGTGTTTTGTGTGTATGCATGTGTGTGTGCGCACGTGTGTGTGTATGTGTAGTACGTGTGTGTGTGTGTGTGTGTGTGTGTGTGTGTGTGTGTGTGTGTGTGTGAGCTCACATCCAAATTTACTATACAAGGGAGCGTGTCAGTAAGACTAATTATGAATGCTTGTCTAGTGTGTTCATCAATTTTTGTTTAGCGACCAGGAACCATTTTCTGGTGAAACAACTAGGGATTTCGACAAGGAGTTCTCTGGCAAGGGCTACTACAACTTGACAAGACTCTACTGCTCACCCCAGTCTGGTCGTGAGAGGCGATCTGTTGCCATTGATGACAAAGAAGCATCCCATGACGGATTGCTGTATGGGTTTGATGAGGGTTAGTTTATTGCCACGTGCACTTCAGAAGTGCATCATGTTCCTTAGTCTGCAGTGGCATTCCATCACTATTCACCGTGTATCTTCCCTTAACACATCTATTTCACTTGCCTGCATCCTCTCCTCCCTTCTTCTCCACCAGCTGATGAAGATCAGAAGAGAATGAATCGGTTGAGACGTTCTGTTCCACACATCCCCAATGCTTTGGGCGGCCTGCATAAGAATCCAAATGAGCACAAAATAGGTGAAACTGCTAGACAAGCATACATATTTTAATTCAAATTCACACGCAATACTACCGATTGACTACGCAATATGCATTACATGACTGTGTGCATTTAATTGTGCAGCTAACATTCTTCAGCAGCTGATGTACTTGGAGACCAAATATGGACTGCCCTCTGGACGTACTTCTGTCACTGCTCAAGTTATCGCTTATTTGAGGAAGGTACGTCCTCTTGTGAGGGTTGTCAGTAGCAACCATGTACCCTCCCCTCTCCAGTAACCATAGTTCTGCTTGGTCCCATTCGATTCCTTAGATCTTTCACAGCAAGGAGGAGAATGATGTGGAGATGAGAAAGCTCCTCTATTCCCTTCTAGCTCCTTCTGGAGATGCTGACTCTCAAAAGGTATAACTCTCTCTGAATTGCCTGTGTCACCTGTGTGCACCTTCATGATGAGGTGTTCTTTCTCCAAAGGTTCTTCTTGAGGCTTTTGAGAGACTGCACAGAGAAGGAGAAGGAGATGAGAAGGAGTCTCTTTTGACTTACTTGGCATTTTTGAAGGGTGCCACTGTGGAGACTGTGGACAAGCTGTTCTCCATGGTAACAGATGATAGAGATCCTTTGCTGCT
Source organism: Halisarca cf. caerulea (assembly GCA_963170055.1). Classification (NCBI taxonomy): domain Eukaryota; kingdom Metazoa; phylum Porifera; class Demospongiae; order Chondrillida; family Halisarcidae; genus Halisarca; species Halisarca cf. caerulea. The sequence goes on along the minus strand of CAUJGJ010000185.1, from coordinate 551,690 downwards.
TGTGTTGGGGTCTCTAGCAGAGTTCGCCAGTGAATCAGTGAGTGTTCTTGTCGTTTGTCAGTGGAACCTCCACATAAAGGACATCTTGTGGACAACATATGTTCGGCTGATTTGGTCTTTGTAGAGAGGTGTCCTCTTTGGGAGGTTCACAATGTGTTAGACTTGCGGAGGGGAATGACTTAGAGTAGGACTTCAAGTTGTATGTCCTTGTAGAGAGGTTTATTATACTATGTTCTTATTTGGGGGAGTTCAATATATTGGAGGTTCTCATGTGTATGTTATCATAATGATTAGTTAACTGTAGCACATTCACAGCTTGTTCATCCTCAGTACATCCCTCACTCCTCCCCTTCTCACACTGAAGGTTCAAGAAAAAATAGTGACTGAACTAGCATCTAGACTGACCACGACTGACACCGAAGGGCAAGTTGTCCTTCTTCACAGTCTTGGAAACACTGGATCTCCTCAGGCTATGAAGGTCCTGTTGAAGTATGTTGATGACAGTGACCTTGATGTACAGAAGGTAGCCATCTCTGGTCTTCGCATGTTTACAACTCTCCAAGTTGTACAAGATGCACTGACAGACCTTCTGAAAAGGGACATTTCTGAAGAGGTGCGTTTGCTTCAGCAGTAGTTCTTCTAATCCTCTGCTGCTGCTGCTACAACAGTACTTGCTAATTAAAGAATCTCACTGTAGGTTTAAACTTAATGCACACTCTTTATGCTTAGTACACACTCTTTATACGTACTTAGTACACACTATTTATGCTTAATAGTACACTTTCTTTATGCTTAGTACACACTCTTTATGCTTAGTACACACTATTTATGCTTAGTACACACTCTTTATACTTAGTACACACTCTTTATGCTTAGTACACACTCTTTATGCATAGTACACAGTCTTGAAACAAAACATTGCAAATTTGAATCATGATTAAGCCATGCCTAATCAATACCACAGCACAATATTAGTGATAATAATAATTAAATTAGATGATTGTTAAGTATATGGATTTGGTTACAACTTCAGAGGAAACACAGGTGCAGTGGCCAAACAGGAAATCCACTTTATAATTGTACTCATGCATGCATACCCAAACATCCACACCCACTGACGTGCTGCCTTCACTTGGCTGTGTACAAACCTACATACACACTCCCAAATCACATTCTCATACTTCTCCCATTCTCCTCAGATTGTGGAAACTATCGCTCAAACTCTCATCGCCGGTCTGCGTGACCACGCCCAACATGCCAATGCTGAAGGTGACCCCACCCACCTCAACCTGGCTCTTGTCAGAGCAGCTCTGAAGTCAGAGAATGCCAACCTTCACAACCTTGTCTTCCAGTACCTGAAGGAGGTGGGGACAGAGGATGCAGACAAGCTGATGAGTGTTCTGATGGAGGAGGCAGTGAGCGACCCCATCTACAACTACGACAACTACAACTCCTCAGAGGTAGCCATTTTATTCAGTCGTGTCGTGGCTGGTGTAACACGTGTTCCCACACATATTAAAATATATAGAATGCACTTCCGTCCCTCCAACCTATTTTCTGCCTCTTTTGAGGATAGTCTACTGAAACCATTTATAATAGTCAACAAATTTAGTGGGATTTTTGTATGGCCAAAAATTTTTCAATTCACTAGTTTCAGTTTCTTGACACGATCGGACAATTGTAATACATGTTTTGTTTTACACACAGACCAGAAGGCGTCGAGATTCAACATGGGATTGGGACACCTACAGCAGTATCTATAACATCATAGCCAGTCAAAGCAGCCGGGCATCGGATGTTAGGACTTTCCCTAGCCACAAATCTTTCCTGTGGGCTGAGAAGCCCGGTGTGTCCAAAGTGTATGCTCACTATGGGGCTGGAGCGTTTGCTGGTGTTGCAAGAGGCTGTCGCTATAAAGTGAGAGAATGGTTTTGCTGAGGGAGTTATCTTATAAGTTATCTATAAAATCCATGAAGTTATTTGATTTGAATGCAAAATATACATGAGCTAGGGCCTCCTTGTCCATATTGCAGTCCAGCTCAATTGCATTCCTGTATTATAGTTAGTAGTCAGCATTAAAACATGCACCTAGTCCATGCAACAGATGTAACTGTATGACAGGCAGGCAGTGTATGGCTCTATACAACCAGGTTCCAGTAAATAGCTACATTGTCATTGAGACCTCACTTATCTGCACTGCAGATATTTCCCTCACCTTCCTCAATAGTTTTTGTCGACGTGCATGAATATTGTCTCAAACTTGTGTTTTGGTGGGCCTTATATCAGTGAACATGCTAAACATTCCATCAACATGCATGCTGGCACCATGGTGGCAAATATGTCAATACAAAGTGTTTTCAACTCTTCTGTTCCAAGGGTGTAGCCTCTGACACCCAGTGTTTTTTTCATTTCTCAAGAAATAAATACTGAGAATCATTTTCTTTTAATGATATACACATTTATGGTTTAATTATGCACACATTTCCTATTAATACAATTCGACCATAGCACTGTGTGTAGCCAAGGTTTCTCTGGCCAAAACATTAGGGCAATGAACGGTAACATTAATCCTGCATGCGTTCAAGGTACATTGTCAAATTAGTTAATGGCAACATGGCTGGCTCTGCAGGGGCAGACTCTCATACTACTCACATGTGACATGTATACACGCTCCTAAACTATCACATATTAATGTTGTGGATTCAAGATTTATGCATATAATGTTATTTTGGTTGTAGGTTTTTGCAAAGGCCATAGCTCAGGGGCACGCCTTTGGAAAGACGGCCACAGCTGCTCATGTTGAGTTCTCTCGAACCAAAACTGGCTCTAGTCCCTCTCAGAGGATCTATGTGAAAGTAGTTGGTAGAGTTTTGAAGAATGAGTATTCCTCTTCAAGTATTTGTTTCAGGAAAAACACCAATTTGTACCAATCAAAGAGGATCACGGTTTTTTGTTTCTCAATTAGAATTTTCATTCTTGTTGGATTTCTGAGAATTTCTATATGTGTGAGTACGATCGATACTACAGTGCATTTTACACGTATTACAGCAATATTTTAACTCTTGCATTGGTTGAATGTATAGTTCGCATTTGTAGTCCATTCCCTGCTGTTGTATGTGACTGTGAACGTTAACTTGAAGTTGTGTACATGCAAGGTAGATTTACTTCAGTGAAAGCGTGAGAATATATTGGCCTACAGGGATACAATAAGTTGCTAGTGGGTTGTATTGCAGCCACAGTGGATATACGTGTATACATGTGCTTTGTATTCCACTCACTACAGCTTTATGTGACGTTCCGTGTGGATTTGAAGCTGTGTGCCTGTGAGAGGACCTGTAGTGCCTGTGCCACAGTAGTTGGAGGAGCTACCTTGATCCCCGAAGCTGACGCAAGTGCTTCGCTGGCTGTGAGTTTATTTCAAGTCATGCAAATCCCATAGATGAGTGTCATGTGAACAGCTGGAAGTACTATCACAATATACATTCATATAATATACCATAATAGGCTGTATCAGTGTATGTATTATATGTAGCTTTTTAGTATTTTGTGTTACAGTAATGCTTTATCATTCAGGAACTGGTGAGAGGTGGTCTTACTGTGTCTGGAAGCATCACATACCAGCTGGAGCCTGAAGTGTGTGCCGATGTCAACCGCTGGAATATTCGAGGTGCCCTCTATTTCAGTAGACCTTACAGCTATGTTGACCTCTATGCCTACTACCAGTGGAGATCGAAGGTCAAATTGTGGCCGGTGAGATCTTAATCCATTGCGTAATTCAATACCACAATATATTGCTGCTTATAACACTCGTCTATAGATATATACCGTTACTATGGAAATCTTGTAGTGTATGCATATACTATATTATGCTTATATCTAAATGTGTGTGTGTTTGTGTGTGTGTGTTTGTGTGTGTGTGTGTGTGTGTGTGTTTGTGTGTGTGTGTGTGTGTGTTTGTGTGTGTGTGTTTGTGTGTGTGTGTGTGTGTGTGTGTGTGTGTGTGTGTGTGTGTGTGTGTGTGTGTGTGTGTGTGGCTGTGTGGGTGTGGGTGGGTGTGTTGTGTGGGTGTGGGTGTGGGTGGGTGTGACACGCATTGGTGTTTACTTACATACAATGCCGTGATCGTGTCGGTATGCTTAAAGTACACACAGTATACTGCATAATTCTTTGTTCTTATGTTTTTGATTCTCTACAGCCATGGAAATTTAGGTGGACTTGGGGCTCAAAGAAAAAATGGGATAGGCTTTCAGCTCGTTGGACAATTGGGTCCAGCAGCCGCCGTCTGTTGTATGGATCTGGGACTGCTTCTTGCAATACCTGAGTTTCCATGGGTACAGCATCGATTGTTGATTTCTTCATAGGACAATAACAGTGTGTGCGATGTTAGCTTTACTTCCGGGCATAGGACCTGGTGTGTGGTAGATTTTCCATAACAGAACTTATCAATCAAAAGTACTTTAATACATAGTAAGAGTGTTTGCTGCATCAGTTTATCTCTTTACAGTTTGAGCTTATGTAGTGAAGTAGAGATCCATCATCCTCAATGTTGTGTTCATTATATTGCTGCTGAATTCTAGCTACCTACGAATGAAGAACATACTAATATATTGTATATTGGATTGAGCATGTATGTAGTGTGTGTCTGCAGGAATTCCACACACGCACGTGCACACACCACACGCACACACACACACACACACACACACACGCACGCACACGCATGCACGTACAGTATGTACACACACGCACACAAAACACACACACACATGCGTACATGCATGTCAGCATAAAATGTGTTTTAGTGTGTGATGCATCTAATATACAGTACAGTAAGTGTCTGTATGGATTAAATGCTAAATGTTGCTAACCCCTCCCCTTCTCCCCTCCCCTTCTCCCCCCTCCAATGTTTGATCATTTGTCTGTCATCTTTTGGCAAACAAAATCTAGTCAAGCTTGAGGCAATCATTAAAGAGTGCTTTGACTGGTATTTAAAGCCATCTTGAAAGAGCTAATGTATAACTGTACACACTAGTACTGCTGGTACGGTACACTTCCACCACTGCCATTTTGTGGCATGAAAGGTTAATTCTGTTGGTATGTATAACATACATGGGGTATAGAAACCACAATTAAGTGAATTCACTTATATATCAAAGAAAAATAATATGTTTCAAAATCCAATGGTTGCAAGAACTTTCTACTCCTCAAAACTCCAGGAAGAACCCATCCTTTTCCTGTCTACAAAAACTTCCAAGACTTCGGTCAAACTGTCAAGAGTTCACTCCTGTCTGGAGTGTCTGGTTGGGTACATAATTACTAGAAAGTACATGGACGATTACTTGCAATCCATGTTTAAATCTCTACTTTTGTGCAACAGCTATACGTGTAATATATACAGGTCTCCTTTGTAGTGCCAGATACGGCGATTGTGCTTGATGAGAGGAGGGAGGGGGGGGGGGGACACATGAACTTGCTATAGTTGATCAGCACATTCATTACTGTAGTATTATGTACTGTGGCTGGTGCGCCAAAATGCAGCCGTACTGCTTAATTACAAAATCTATTGACTCTACATACCGTTATAGTTCTTGAGTGAAAATAAATTTGCGCTAATGT
>CAUJGJ010000185.1:541074-543574 GCA_963170055.1 Halisarca cf. caerulea | reverse complement strand
GAGAGGACTTCAACGCGTAAAGACGCAACTACTCTAAAATTCTCTTCTTAACTTCTAAAAGCTCCAACTAAAGCTAGGGTAGGTAAAACGTACTAACCATGTTAACCAGAGACGAAGCATTGCTGTTTAGCCAATGTGCTATAAGGCCTTTTCTGGGAATTCCACCCTTCATCAGTAGCACTGGGCAGAGCAGTAACGGATGTTCCTTGGAAACCTCCCATCACGGGATTGGTCAAGGAAAATCTGAAACCGCTAGATGGTATTAAACAGACATCTTCACCGAACACCAAGTACTGGTTAGTTAGCAGGTCTGGGTTGTTGACAAAAGGATTGTAGTTGTAAAATAATCGAGTTACATGAACTCTGTTGACCATACTATAGAAAGCACCATCACGGTGGCAAATACTCACAGTAAAAAAGAGAGGACTTCAGCGCGTAGAGAATTTTAGAGTAGTCGCGGGGGGGGGGGGGGGCTGACCACTATGTTACTTTGTTCCCCAGTGGTTTGCATCATGTACTCTTCAGAGCCCTTTGGTTAGCACTGAAGGGTATTTCCAGCAGGAGGAACAGCCCTGACTAAGTTCAACAAGGCCTACCCTTTAAAGCATACAGCATGATTGAATTGTCTTTTCTCTTCAATTAATCTTGTTCGATGCAAAAAGATCACTTAAAATTGTGTTCAATCTTCAGGGAAGAAGCTGAGGAGAAAGCCTCCAATGACACAATACATCCCATGCACACGGTCAAAGGTACTACAAAACTGTCCCTGAACCGTTTCTGCTTCTTGCAAGCTGAAGACGGTAGAGTGGTGAGTGTTATCTATCCCAAGTCTGAGGGGATGGAGATAGCCAACACAAAGAAAGGTATTGTGAGTGCTTTTCAGGCAAATTTTGAGAAAAAGGAGACGAGAATGGAAGGAGATGCCGCAGGTCGTTATCTAGCCAGATACAAGTGAGGGAGACTGAGTGTGTGTGTTGTTGGTTTGCGTTTCTGCCTCCTCCAAAATGCAGTGCACACACACGTACAGTACGCAGGCTGAACGAGTGGTATAATAGAAGCTCACGGCAAATCTCAGTGGGCACTAAAACCCTACACTATCTGCAATGAATCCACTCTAATCAGTCGATCAATGAAGTTTGAAGAAAGTGTTGGATTAGAGGTTGTCAGATTCCAAAGGGACTATTAGCATACATTTATATAGTATGGTGACTGTACCTCGTGAGATGGTCAGATTAGAGAGAATGTCGGATTACAGAGGTTCACTGCATGTACTCAAACACTCTGGCCTCTGTACCCATGTACCCATGTACCCACCTCAAACACTCTGGCCTCTGTACCCATGCAGTCAGTATACTTCCTAAAAGAGCATGATTGGGGTCATGACCCTACCAGCTACAGCATTTGAAGCACTCCCTACTACAGTAGCTGCTACACTGTATGTTTGGTCTAATACCTAGTGTTGTTCATTATGGGATACCACTGTACTCGCATACTGGATGACCTTCAGTACATATTCTCATTGACAATGCACATACTGTAGATTCAGCCCAACCTCCCCTGATGGCCTGACACGCTACACAAGAGTCATCTCCACTAGTGACGTCCAGCTCCTCCCCACTGTTCCCAAGGATATCAAGATCAGCTACACGAAGGAGGATGAGTACGTGTACAGAGGAAGGAAGCTGGTTAGAGTGACTGGAGAAATGATGTTCTCAATGGGTGACAATGAAACTGAGTGAGTGTGTGTGTGTGTGTGTGTGTGTGTGTGTGTGTGTGTGTGCCCATGTGTGCCTGTGTGTGTGTGTGTGTGCGTGTGTGTGTGTGTGTGTGTGTGTGTGCGTGTGCGTGTGCGTGTGTGTGTGTGTTATTCTCGTGAACTGGACCTACTCGCCCATGTGTGTGTGTGTGTGTGTGTGTGTGTGTGTGTGTGTGTGTGTGTGTGTGAATTTAGTACAAGAGAGTGTTGGCAGTGTAAGGTGTCTGAGTTATAGATACAGTACACATTATATATGTGCAATAATTTCTTTACTGCATTCAGTTAACACTTATATAGGGGTGAGGAGCCATCATCTGGTGAAACAACTGGAAATTTTGACAAGGAGTTCTCCGGCCGTGGTTCCTACAACTTGACAAGACTTTCCTGTTCACCCGGGGCCAGTCGTAAGGGACGATCTGTGGATGTAGACGCTGAAGAAGATATTCATGAAGACCTGCTGTACGGCATCGATGAGGGTTAGTCATCAAGTTATGCTTGTACCTGGTTCACACAGCTAGAGGTGGAGTGATGCGAGGATTGGGGCTGTTTCAGTAGCCTCCAACCACATTGTGACATCTGAACCAGGACCTCCCACTTCCTGTGTGTGTCATGATAGTATGGTCGACATTCCATGGACCCGGTTCAGTGAAACCTCTCTAATCTGACACTCAATGGGACTTGAGAATTGTCGGATTAAGAAGTTGTCAGATTATGGAGTGTTATTGTTATACTCTAATATGGTGG
>CAUJGJ010000185.1:516074-531074 GCA_963170055.1 Halisarca cf. caerulea | reverse complement strand
ACATGTTTGATGTTGACAAATTGAATATTGAGTGCAGTCAATTGACCTGCTGCCATACTCACCTAGTGTTGCTGTAAGTGGAAGCAGTGAGCACTCAAACCTCATACAAGTGATGTGGTCAGTGTGTGCTGAATCCTCCAAAACTGGAACCAAAACTGCTCTTGCCGAACGTACCATATCACTATCCACATTCTAAGTAAATAGTCAACATCTGGTGTAGAGCACTTGGAACACTATGTCATGTACTCTAAGAGTTTGTGTACAATGTAACACAAACAAACTTGAGAGGGTCAAATATTGTGTAATTGTATGATTGAATTTCTGGACAGACAAAAGTTCACAATGAAAACACATCAAATATCGTATAGCGGGAAACTTTGCAGGAGAAATCTTTCATGAATCATCTAAAAAGACAAATTTCGTGATAAAACTTTCACGAATTGCCCAAAGGAAATTCCAAGGAAGAAAACTTTGCGAATTTCTCGGATTGGTAGGCAGCTACTGTGGGCATGACCATATTTAAAGTATGTGTGCTTCCACGTCTGTGGACGAGATGGAAACTTACGTACTGGAAACTGTCGTGCGAGGCTATCATGCCTATAGGAGCTCTGGGAAGCTGCCATTGGTGACGCTTCGCCTTGACAAGGGGAAAGGGGGAATATGCATGATCCTTTTGCTGTTACCCTTGTCAAGGAAGGTGTCACAGTTGGACCTATACCTTGTGCCATTTCTTCTGTCTGCTACTTGAACCTTGGGAAAGGCGGATCTCTTTGTTGCAAAGTAACAGGTACCAGACAATATTCTCAAGACCTACCCCAAGGTGGCTTAGAAATACCTTGCCAGTTGATTTTTTGTGGTGATACTGGGGTAATTATTAAAGTACAAAAACTCCTTGAAGAGTTCTCTCTTCTGGCCTGCTCGGTATGCCTACTCTGAACAAGGAGCCTGAACAGAACGTCATACCTGAACAGCCTAAAGAGAAGAAACAAAGGATTGAGGAAGCCAGCATTTCAGAGATCTGGATACAATGTAGTGGAATTATTCTTTCGCAGTCAGACAGGAATGATTTGTGTGATGGAGAATGGCTCAATGACAATCATGTGAACTTTGCTCAGTCCATTCTTAAGAGGCAGTTCCCGCACATTGATGGGTGGTGGAACACACTTCTGTTAAATAAAGAGCAAAAGAAGATAAACTGTGGTATTCAGAGAATTTACACTCGCAGGAGCAACTGGATAGTTTCATCAACACTTGGATGTAATGGACGCAATATACAGATCTATGATTCACTTTATACATCAGAGCCAGAAACTACACAAACCACAATACTAAATTTGCTTGAGACTAATGGCACACCAAATCTCGTGATGTCAGAAGTGACCAAACAAGAAGAACTGAGCGATTGTGGTGTCTTTGCAATTGCAACGGCAACTGCCCTAGCTTTTGGCAGAAGACCAGTACATTTCAAACCGAGCACCATGTAAAAACATCTACTTAAGTGCTTCAAAGCAGGAAGAATGCAACCTTTTGAAACATCTTAACTTTTAAACTACATGACAATAAATATCAATAGCATCATCGATCTGTCAGTGATCAGAATCATATATCAATTGTAAAACTCAATTGTTACAGAATATGGCTACTGTTATGGTTATGCATAGGTACCAGTAACTGGTGGTATGTGCCTACATGTCTAAATCCATTCTTGATTATGTCTGGTTTCGATTTAATGTAGTCATACAAGCTAATCATCTAGTTCACACCAAGAAGTTTTACAACACTCATCCGCAGATCTCAGAATGTGGTGTACTCACGCTGTCTTGTAGTTATTAATTGGCAAATCTGCTCAGAGTACCACTCCTGGAATTGCCCATGAAGGAATTCTTTGGCTACCTTATTTACACTAACATCCAATGGTTGGAGACGGTCAGTGCAGTTAGCTGGTACAATTGCTACCTGTACATTCCTAGCTTCAAATTGGGAAAACATTACTGGGGTGCTTGTCCTTGAAACCTGTCAAAAATGACTAGAGTGGAGCTTGTGCATCAAGCTTAAGTTCTTGCCACTTGTTTTCAAGGTACGGAAAAATAATTTTTAGGGGCTGCCGCAAGTTTATTACAAATTCCGGAAGTGTAACGCTCTATTCATATATATATATATATATATATATATATATATATATATATATATATATATATTATATGAATGAGACGAGAATTCATGCTCTGAGCTGTCTCAAGAGTCAGGGAAGACTGCCCAGACATGCTTGTCTGAATGATATAGTGAAACGTGCCCTGACTTCGGCCAATATCCCCAGTACCTTGGAGCCTAAAGGCCTCTGTAGAGGAGATGGCAGACGCCCTGATGACTGGTACGTATATCCATCATTCCTTGGGTTCAAGGGTGATGCTTGGTGTGGGATGCTACGTGTCATGACATGTTTGCCCCCACTAACATTCCCTTTTCCTGTACAGGTGCAGGCTGCGTTGCTGACCGAGCTGCCTTGAAGAAGTGATCACTTTACTCTGATCTCTGCCAATCTCACATGTTTGTCCAATTGTAGTGGAATCAGCGGGATCCTCTGGAAAAAATGCACTAGATTTCTTTCATGATCTCAGCAGACATATCACATCTATCTCCAAGGACCCTCAATTATACCTTAAACTTTGTCAGAAGATCAGTGTTTGTATCCAGTGTTTTAATTCTGTTTCTATTTTAGGCTGTAGTTCTGTATGACTGTTGTACATGATTTCTTTGTGTAGATCATGTGTGACATAAATATATATATAATATTATGTATTTATGCCACACATGTGTGTACCCGGGCTGAAAATAGCGGTGGGGGGCTCCAGAACACGACCACCTAAGAAAATTACATCCATCCACGCCATCGCCTCAAGAGTCTCTTCTAAGCTCAAGGAAGGAGATTACAAAGGTGCTGTTCGCCTAGTGTGCTCAGAAGACACCTTTGCACCCCCCAATCGCTCCACCATTAAGGCCTTGGAATCCAAACATCCCCCTCCACACTCAGACACTTCAATTCCATCTATACCGGCTGAGGTAGGCTCCACTCTAGAAGTCAGTCAATTGGATGTTCTCGAAGCTCTGCTATCCTTTCCTAAGGGTTCTGCTGGTGGACCTGAATGCCTTCGCCCTCAACATTTGGTTGACATGACCAGCAAATCTGCCACTGATGGAGGACAAGTGCTGCTTCAAGCACTCACAGCCTTTGTCAACTTTGTCTTGTCTGGTAGAGTACACGTTGACATCAGGCCTTCATTCTTTACACAGGGGCCACTTTGCTGGGTTTCAACAAGAGGGATGGTGGTATCCAACCTATAGCTATTGGACGTACCCTTCGGCGTCTGGTGGCTAAGGTGGCTAGTAGAAGAGTGGTCTCCCAGATGCAAACAATTCTCTCTCCCTTACAGCTGGGCTATGCCACTCCTCTGGGAGCTGAAGCCGCTATCCATAGTGCCCGACAGTACCTAGTGGACCTTCCAGCTGACCATGGCATGGTGAAACTCGATTTCAGGAATGCCTTCAATTCTGTGAGGAGGGATAAGGTTTTAGAGTCGGCACTGGAACACACCCCTGAGCTTTACCCTTTCATTTACAGTTGCTATTCTGCTGCGTCTAACCTCTTCTTTGACAATTCTATCTATCAGTCTCAAGAAGGAGTGCAGCAAGGTGATTCTCTTGGTCCCCTCCTGTTCTGTCTTGTGATTCACCCCTTGGTGAAGAAGTTAGGATCTGCATGAGTTGAGAATCTTCTACTTTGATGATGGTTTGATTGGAGGTACTACTTCAGATATCATGGATGATATCAGACTGATTCAGAGCGAGGCAGCGGGCTTCGGCCTCCATCTCAATCTGAACAAGTCTGAGTTGATTTGTCAGGATCACCAGGATTATGGTTTTCCTCAATCTACATAGCTTTGCTTGTTAGATCCAGGGATGCCACTTTTCTTGGTGCGCCCATCGGCCTCCTTGCTTCTGTGGATTCTGTTCTTTCTAAGAAAATTGATGCCCTCGGGGTCATGGGTGAGAGACTCCTCCACTTCCAAAGACATGATGCCCTCCTTCTTCTTCGTCATTCTTTCGCCATCCCCAAAGTCTTGTACTTGTTGAGATCATCACCATGTTTCTCATCTTCCAAGTTACAGGATTTTGATTGCCTTCTGCGTTCCACACTCTCAGCAGTCCTTAACATCAACCTTTCTGATGACCGTGCATGGCTCCAGACATCCCTGCCTGTTGCCTTTGGCGGCATTGGTACTAGGAGTGCAGTCCAGCTTGCTCCTTCTGCATTCTTGGCCTCAGCTGCTGGCTGCGCTCCTCTTACCAGGCAGATTCTCCCATCACATATGCACAGTTCGTCTTACACAGATGTTGGACTCGCCTTGGCTCATTGGAATGGCGACAATTTGCCTCTTCCATCCAGCCCTAACAAAGGCAAACAGAAGGCTTGGGACCTCCCAAAAGTGCACACTTGCTTTGAGCATCTGGTCAACGCAAGTCCAAGTCCTGTATCCAGGGCCAGACTATTGGGGGCTACTTCCAAGGAATCCAGGGCTTGGTTGAATGCCCCCCCCCCCCCGTCTCCTCCCTGGGTCTCCCAATGGATGATGACACCATTTCGATTTGTGTCGGTCTTCGTCTTGGTGTGCCCCTTTGCCGCCCCCATCTCTGCCATCACTGTGGTGCTGCAGTTGATGAGTACGCCATTCACGGCCTCAGCAGTGTTAAAAGCCAAGGACAACATCCACATCACAATGCCTTAAATGACATTGTCCACCTGTCCTTGACTACAGCTGGTGTTCCTTCCCAGAAGGAACCCTATGGTCTGGCACGGTCTGACGGGAAATGCCCTGCATGATGGTGTCACAATGATGCCCTGGAGTTGTGGTCAATTGAGTCAGTTACATCATGCTTCACAGCCCGCTTTCCAATCTGCGCTCTCTCTTCAGGGGTGAAATGCTCATATGATCCCCACTTGGACGTCATGGACTCCTGCAGCTGGCTGCCATCTGTAGTATACTTTCATTTTCAACTCACCTTGTTTGCAGCTGCAATTCTAGATGAAGGTACTGTTTAGTAGAGGGGGCCATCAGGCTGGGGTAGTGTCGGTTTAGAAGGTTTAAAGTACTTGAACAAATCCACAGCTATAAGCTGTACTGCTGAGTGTCACGACCGAGTAAATCTTCAAATGAAAGCACAAACAAAACTGGTTACAGGAGAGCGTCTATTTACTGAATAACGCGCCATGTGGCTTCACTCAGAATGCTTCACCTCCCGTAATTTAGCCCCTCCTTTTTGAATTTTCGTGAAAAAAAACTTTGCAAATGCTCTCTTGTTCACAAAATTCACGAAGGTTTTCACCCACAAAAGTTTCCCACTATATGGTAAGCTTTGCTTCAAACTACAGTCTCTGCAAAGTCCACACCACCTACCAGAGGTGACACACACACACACACACACACACACACACACACACACACACACACACACACACACACACACACACAAACACACACACAAACAAACAATAAGATATACAACGGTACATGTCCATAGAAAGCAATCCTGAATTCTGATATGTTCCTGTTTCGGAAAGCCCCTTTCACCACTGACAACACAAGGTCTCCAAAGACATTCAACATCTACAACAATACATCAGAGATGGGATCATGAAGAGAGTCATATACACACTGGTGGCTATGTATACCTCTCACCTCGTTATCACAACCAACATCAACCTTCACCAGTTGATCGCTAGTAGCTACCAATTCTTCTATGATATCAAATGAATCACAGTCAGTACCACTGATGTGGCCGCCCTAATATGGAAACACATCATTATCATTTGTCACTTCAGAGTTCATGTCTGTAGCTCTTACCCTAACACGTTTCATGTAAACACAAAGTTCCTTAAACTTCTTTGCATCCTTCAAACCTGACAGGACAGTATACCACTCTGAACGGGTCAATGGAAGCCATATAGCACACTTCTCCAAGAGAAAAAATGCATTCTTCAGAGGTTCAATAAGACATTCTGCACCTGGAATAGAGGACACAGGGAACAGCTAGTGCATTTTTAATACTGCATGTACATGGATGTGTGTGAGCATGTACAGTACATGGATGTGTGTACATGCATAATACTTGAAGTACTTACTGTACCATCTGAAATCTTTGCAGAAATTCACTTTTGTAAACTTTGCCAAACAAGCGATTTGAGTTTAGAAAACTCGTGGGCCGTCTACGGCCCTGGAAACTCGAATCGCTAGGAAATCGTCGTTATTTACTAATTTAAAACTAATACTTCGAAGAACTCTTCTGGTCGAAAGACTCTTCACTGATAAAATCAGGAGCAAACGAATCAATGTTTTCCGAAATATAGCCAAAAGATTACGTACCGACTTCGCATCCGCCATGTTGTTGACACATATATATATATATATATTATTATGCACATTGTTCCAGACGTTCCGGACACTTCCGGTGAAAGTAAAAACAATATTTCCCAAAAATTAAGATTTGCAAGAATCTATTCACAAAAACCCATTTACAGTACTGTTGGTAGAAAATGGCTGAATGGTGTTACCTGAGAACCATTAACAATAATAGTCTGTAGCTATTTTACCTGCAAAATATCACAGCACTGAACATGTTTATGTCTTTATCAACTAAAGACCTGATCATTAAAGTCCACCAGACGTCCAACAATGTGCTGGATCAGGTGCATTGTGTGTACATTCAGTTCATGTGTACATGTATACTGTACCTGTGGTTATGTGTGTGGTGTGCATCACCTTGTACCGTGGTGTCAAAACAGATAACCACCAGAGAATCAGTACATGCATACCTCTCAGACCACACCCTGTGTCCATAGTGAGCTCAGTGAGTCTTTCCTTCCTACAAAGACCTGTTAGCACTGCAGACAACTCATGTGGCCTTGCTCCTCCAACCAAATGTATATGTAGTGATCTGAGAAAATGGCTGGCTTCCAAAGCACCACCAATTCTCTTCCAATACTCTTCACTTCCTACATCAAGGATCTTCTGTACATCACGCATCCTCTGTGTGTGGTATTAGACATCTATAGATCCATGGACATAATACACAACCCCCAACCAGTGGTCGGTACACAGTACAAACCATATCATGTATAACATACACACACTGTAGGTTTACACGTCTGTGTACATGCACTTCAGAGGACAATGACCATATGCAATGCACTGGATCTCCATAATAAGTTTCATCAGATTCTGCAAAACTTTGAACACACACAGTAGGACACATGTACATGTACACACATATGTGGACAGTTCACTGCATGTGTGTAAACAAACACAGGTCAGGATGCATGGCATACCTCTTCCACAGTCAGTCTGAGCTCCTCAACTTGTCCTGACAATGCAGACACCACTGTTTCCACAGGTGGATCCCGCAACTCAACAGCTTTCAGGTTCCTAATACTCTCATTCAGTGGCTTTAGATCTGTAAACAGTGAGCAAATCACACAATCACAAACACATCTGCAGGAGTCATCATCAACTGAGCGACTGGAAAGAGGATAAACATTGTAAATGAGGGCACCAATTAGTACTCAACCAATGCTGTTGACGAGCATAAGAGTTGGAAGACTTCAAAACTGGTGCTGAAAGAAACCTTCACTTGGTTGGTGCACATGTCTCACAGCTCTCACAACCCCCCACCATGTATACATGTGCACCAACCAAATAAGGGTTTCTTTACTGCACGTACATGCAGAACAATATCTGACCCCCTTCTCACAACAAGTGGTGTGGGGGAGGGATGACCAACCCCTAGTTCCTGTGCTGAATCACACGAGAACTGAACACTACAAAACCTCTTCACTCTACACAGCACATACAGAAACTAGCACACTACAACAGGTACACACACTATATATACACACACACAGGGTCAACAGGATATAGGGTAAAGTGAGGTAGTTTGGAACACAGTCTGGGGTAGCATGGACTGTACACAGTTCCTCTAACTTGTGTCATGCATGGCTGTCTATAGCCATGGACACTTGTCACTGCTGAACTCCCAATTCACGGAGACAACAATGATGAGAAATGTGTGTAGCTTGCTGATGGCACTGCTTTCAATTGACTGTTCCAAATTACTCCACCACTCCCCACTCTACCCTAGCTGAGGAGGAATCCCAGGTATAGGCACTCATAGACAACAACCCTCCTCTTTGTACATCAGTTCACCCTCAGATCACGCATGTACGTACGTATCTTGTCCCTATTGCTCCTGTAGAATACACTTACATTAACTATATAATGCTCCAACCAGTCAACCGTCAAAGGTCCTCACCAAAGACCCTACCTCACATATGCAGGAATGCACAGAGCACAGCAATTGTGTACTCACATACATACAGCATGATCACATCACTCACCACTTGCTGAGAGTCTATAACCAATATCCAACCTGACCCTCTCTATGGTAGGGTTGTGTTCAATGGCATACGTCACTACTTGGGAATCAACAGGAAACTGAATGGATGAACAAATAGTGTTCTTGAACACTGCTGGGAGAACTTGACTTGATACAAAACTGTTGTTGGCTTCGTACAGGGACACCATCACAAGCATGTTGTCATCCCGGAGGAGATCCTGGTCCATCACTTCTCTAGCCTGCTCTGATAAGGAGGAGAAGCTGAGAGATGCCAAATCAACATGTTCAAGTCCGGTCAGTCCGCAGTACATCTTCCACACCTCAGCCATGTGTGGAGTGTTGAACCATTCACTCCAGATCTTCTCTTGCTCTACTTTGCTCTGATGTCCAATGTAAACTGCACCCAAGGCTTCCAGTACTGTCTTGTGATCAAACTGGGAGAGGACACCTGTAATTGGACAGTGATTGTCAATGTCCTCGGAAAACAGAAGGTTGTAGATGCTACCACGGGTGTCTACGTATTTCTTCAAGTCACCCAAATCTTCATCTGTCAGAATCAGACACTGATGAAGACAGCATTTGTATGCCACCTCACACAGCTGGGAAAATCCTGGAAATAGGTCTTCTGGGACTTCAAGGAGGTTCTGGATCCTCTTCTTGACAGATGGGTGTGTCTCACTGAGGTACTCCTCCAACTGGTGGCAGATGTACTCCAGGAATATACCACTTAGATTCTCTGGAAGGGGATCGTCGTTCAGGTATTCCTGCACCATGCACACTATTTCCAGGACCCTAGGGATGCGGCATATTCCTCTCACTAAAGGGAAGGTGTTCAGACGGTGGATTACCTTCAGTGATTTGTCTGCATCACTTCTGAAGTAGCTCTGGATGTAGCTGTCAATGTTGGAGCTTGTAAAACCGAGAATTTCAATGTGAAATGGAGATGTTTCTATCATAGATGTCAGATCAATATATTGTGAAGGTCGACTGGTCACAAACACGTCACATTGGCTGAGATAACGATCTTTACATGATAAGAGCTTGGATAGGAATGGGGACTTTCCCAGCCAGTCTGCAACCTCATCGAATCCATCCAGAATTAGAATCACTCCAGTTCCAGCTTGCTCCTCTATCACTGGACACAGCTCAGGAAGATCCAAGTGGTGGAGTAAGAATGGAAGGTCAATGTCGTCTCTTCTTTTGTCCATGTGCAGTCTCAATCGTCTCAGCTCAGCAAGAACCACAAGTTGGTACTTGTGGGGAAGTCTTCCTAAATAGAGATCCCTACACAGTTTGCGGGCAAGAGTAGTTTTCCCACATCCTGGAGGTCCAGTTATAACCACTCGTTTTCCTGAATCTTCACCAAAGCAGGTTAAAATATTTTCATATTCAATGGGCTTCGAATTTTCATAATAGCCATCAACACCATGGATGACTGCCTGGAGAAATTCTGTGACATCTTTTTTAGGTTTGGCTCGACAATAACTACGTCCAACAGTTGCTAAATTAATGAACTCAAGGTTCCGAGAATATCTACTTCTCACACCAGTCACGTCATCTCTAGTGTAGAATTGTTCCAATCTTTTATGAGCCTGCAGTGAATGAACGGATACATTGTATACATGAGCAGTGGGGATATTTGTGAGGACGTACAGTACATATGTGCACTACAACTAGAGAAGGAGCAATAAAGATCTGATTTAGAGGATGAAGCTGCAAAAATGCAAATACAAGCCTCCGGAGAATAAGCATCAGAAATAGTGAACAACTATATACTAGGGCAAAATGCTGCCATATATCTATATAGGATTCGGGGCTATGGGGAGAAATTGAGCTTCCTAAAATCTTAGGGGGGGCAACGCAATACGGGAGTTTATAGGTGTACAGAGACTGGGAGGGGGGGGGGGTATTATAGGTAGCAATGCTACGGTAGGGATCCAAAAAAGTTTACATTTCGTAATAGTAATACGCGTCGGTTTACACAGTGATTACCAAGCGTATTGTGGAAAAATTACTCTCTGTATTGCGTTGCGTACTACAGATCATTTAGGGCCACGTAGTTTTATATTGCCGACAAAATCACGAGCACTAATATTAGATGCGCGCATATTTTATTAGGTTGACCAATAACAAAATGGCCGTAGCGGCGACCTTGGAAATATCGTTCACTGAGTCTTTTAACTTACTTTCCAAGTCTTTGAAATCAAGGAAAATTGCAATCAATGTTGATTATGACTCTTCGGAAGACACAAAAGAAACCCGTGGAGTAGACGGGTATTTTCGCTTGTTATCAGCTCGTAGCCTACCTACATACGTAGCCATAAGCTTATATCTCCAAGATCGCTCCCATTTTGCTAAGGAGAACGCGTGGTTTAGTGTTTTGGTCAGAAAGAGAACATTTCCGTCTTGATGTGTGGCTTGCCAAACTAGTAAGTTGCGACATTGGCGAAGAATTTCCACATAGGTCGGCAAACGCCTGTTCAAAGGCATATTAAGAACAAGGTCAAAGTTTAACCAATGTTTGAAGAGCACAGAAAGACTTCCTAAAGGCACAACAGAGCAAATTTGCGCTGCGTAATTATACTACATCATTGCGGTATTCTCTTTACTTACACAGAGTAATTGCGCACAGTGGTCTTGAGGAAATTTTTCAAAATTATAGCATAAAAGCTTGTTTTTCATCCATTTCCAATAATTTCTACCTTTCAGGAACCTTCAGTATATATGTTGAGATACAAGTTTAGGGAGGCAGCAGATCTACAGGCGGGGCAACAGATGTCCAAGGGAGGGCAAATGCCCCCCCCCTCCCCCCCAATGCAGCCCTGCACACAAATTATTGGTCGTCATGCGATTAACCAAACCTGCAGTGCCAGTCACTGCTGCATCGAATATAACTACCGTACTGTCCGAAATGTTTGTGGGACTATATTTTCACGACTTTCGCGAATGGCTTCAGATTTGCAAAGCTGTATACGCAAATTTTCCTGAACGGCTGGGAAATGGCAGTCGTAACTGTTTACGTATCAGACGCTTCACAAATAATAGACTGTGTTATCAGGCCTGTGTTTTGCTGTATAAATTTGGACACCCAATCGTCCTCAGTAAAGATGTCTATGTTCTTTCAAGTCAGCTTACATGGAATCCAGGGCATGCTCTCCAACCATTTAGCTCAGAAAGGTATATTTGAGCTGCTCAGGAGTGGATCAACGAGTTGATGGACATGATTCAAGCCTATAGACCTCAGAATCAGCCTTCAAAATAGCACCAAGCCTCGTCGATTGTATGCTGCACGTGATATTCAAGATCTTCACCTAAACGCTTGAACGGGATGGCACATTATTTTTCAGTCTGGCTTCCTATACTAATAACCTGCATGCATTCGTGAAAATAAAACATGAACAGTCAACTTTCATGCGATTTGCAAAATTTACATCCTGCAAAAGTTTCATACAGTAGGGTTTGCTTTGCTCTAGACCCTTTCCACACCTATAAAAATGGCCGATGAAGGAGAGGATTGGCAACACCAGCGTAGTAGTGGTACATTGGCATCCTTCCGTGCTATCATTCATGTGGCAAGTACATGGTACACTCACCCCCACATGGTACACTCACCCCCACATGGTACACTCCCCCCACATGGTATACCCACCCCCACATGGTACACTCACCCCCACATGGTACACTCACCCCACATGGTACACTCACCCCCACATGGTACACCCACCCCCACATGGTACACTCACCCCCACATGGTACACTCCCCCCACATGGTACACCCACCCCCACATGGTACACCCACCCCCATATGGTACACCCACCCCCACATGGTACACTCACCCCCACATGGTACACCCACCCCCACATGGTACACTCACCCCCACATGGTACACCCACCCCCACATGGTACACCCACCCCCACATGGTACACCCACCCCCACATGGTACACTCAACCCCACATGGTATACTCACCCTAACATTCTCTTCTATAAAACATACAATTTACATATTAGTTCTATGGAAGAAATCCCCCCACCTGCTGTTTACACAGGTGAAATATGGGTCATTGAAGAAGAACAGATCAGCACCAGACACAGGTACAACCACAGCCACTGGAGGGACAAGTCAACGTCTTAGGACATGTTACGTACCTGTTTCAACTTCCTTGTCCTCTCATCATCTGATGTGTGCATTGATGGTGTTGGTTCAGCAGTTGTAGATGTCACTACAGTCCGGGATTGAGGGGGACAACCTGCAGTAGGTACAAATGAGACCACAGGTAGAGGGAGGTACTTCTTGTGTGGGGAGGAGGGGTGGCTCATCTTAGTTCTGGCTACTCTAGCCACTAGCCCTGTACAGCACTTCTCCTCACACTTGTAGGGAAAATGTCTCTTTGTAGGGTGCAAGGAGAAGTACTGGGCTAACGGTTAGACTAGACATACATGAGGCTAGACAGGTATAGGGCTAGACATGACAGTAGATGGGTATAACTAGGGCTAGACATATATGTATATGTATGTATCTGGCTAGACAAAAATGGAACAGACAGAGTTGAGTTGGAATGAGCACACTGTGGAAATTCTTACATTCTACACATATAGTGTGTACAGTCTATGGGTCTTTATGTAAAACATGCCAGCCTAAGAGTATCTCTCTACAAAATATAAATGTTGCTACCAAATCAAAGCCTCGTCAAGTGAATGGCACAATGTGGTCCCATGAGCTAGGTTCATCGTCCTATCCTCGGGATCTACAGGGAACTTACTGGATGGAGGGAGGTCACTGGATGGAGGGAGGACACTGGAGGGAGTTAGGACACTGGATGGAGGGAGGTTACTGGATGGAGGGAGGTCACTGGATGGAGGGAGGTCAACAGATGGAGGGAGATCACTGTCTGTCTTCATATCCTCTCCAAGCTTCTTCATCAGAGGATACATTGTCCGGTCAGCCATGATGTAACAGAGGTCGTGGATCATCTCTGGGTTACCATGGAAACAAAGATGTAGGAACAATTTGGCGCTGGCATCTTTTTCGCTAATCTTCTTCTCCTTCATCTCGAAGTAAAGGTCGTCTGGAATCACATCATATGCCCTTAACAAATCAGCGATAGAAAATGGCTTCAGACAATCTATAAATCTCTTTCTGTATTTCTTCATGAACTGTTCTGGTTGGAAGGGCAGGGTGGACCCTAAGAAGAGACACACGAGCTTACTCTCAATGCCTTTATGTGCAGCATAGACAGAGGCATGTATAGACCCTAAAACTACGCACAGTAAGCGACTGCTAACCCTAGATACTTTACACTTAGCACGTTATAGTATAAGCACCTATGGTTGGATCATAGATGTTTTAGAATCTATGGCTAGATTTATTGTTGTGAGATGGGTAGAAGTGAGACTGGATTAGAAAATGGACAAAACTTGGTACGTTGATGGTTTGGCTGTCAGTGAACAACTGAAATGCTACTAAACTTAAGAACAAGTCGGATGGATACCTGGAAGAGACGAAGCTTCCAAACTACGAGTGGTGTTCAATGATTGTGCCATTTCTCTCAATCAGTCGTGGTCAATGTCTCCTCTTCCTAATTCGGGGTACCTCGGACCCTAACGGAGGCGCAGACGAAGTGGTCTAAAGGCCTCCAACCGATCGACTAGCCATACCACAGTCCCAAGCCTTGTGGATGAGACCATAAATTTTCTATGCCATTGGGAACTTCCCCTCACGTGACGCGTTGCGCAAACCACACAAGTTTTCCATCATGCGAGCATATATACCGCCACACGAATTGGGATGCAGTCACTCGATCCAACCTGCAGAGGAGTTGTACTTTCTGCTGCATGATCATGATCAGTCTCATGACATTCAGTGGACCAGCTTATTCTACTCATGCTCGAGTGCAGCTGAGCACTCTAGCAGCTCACAGGGTAGCCCACAGTATACCCACAGGGTAGCCTACAACCACAGGGTAGCCCACAGTATAGCCACAGGGTAGCCCACAGCCACAGGGTAGCCTACAGCCACAGGGTAGCCTACAACCACAGGGTAGCCCACAGTATAGCCACAGGGTAGCCCACAGCCACAGGGTAGCCCACAGCCACAGGGTAGCCTACAGCCACAGGGTAGCCCACAACCACAGGGTAGCCCACAACCATAGGATAGCCTACAGCCACAGGATAGCCTACAACCACAGGGTAGCCCACAGTATAGCCACAGGGTAGCCCACAGCCACAGGGTAGCCCACAGCCACAGGGTAGCCTACAGCCACAGGGTAGCCCACAACCACAAGGTAGCCCACAACCATAGGATAGCCTACAGCCACAGGATAGCCCACAACCACAGGATAGCCTACAGCCACAGGATAGCCCACAACCACAGGATAGCCTACAGCCACAGGGTAGCTTACAACCACAGGGTAGCCTACACAGTATTTGGTATGGGTTCACACAGTCAAACAGCTCAAGTACTTATGCAGCTATAACTGGTGGGTCATATCACTATCAGTGGTATACGGCTGAGATTGACATCAGTGTTCATTGACATGCATTGACATGTACATA
>CAUJGJ010000185.1:496074-513574 GCA_963170055.1 Halisarca cf. caerulea | reverse complement strand
ACACCTTACAATATATTGTAATTGTCGACTTGCAATATAGTGTCTGTGTTTGCATGCAGGGAACCATGCAATCCATCAATTTACAATTAATTAACAACAATCTAGTAACATTGGCAAAGCAAATCAACAACAATAAACTGGTGAAATCAAAACCAAAGAACTACAGTTTCTGGTGAGAAAGCATTTACATGGTGTACAGCAAATGCATTGAGAGGTGGTCAACTGTGCATTAATTGGACAACATAATATTTAAATGAATGACAAAAGAGGCAGAAATCACAGTTCCTTAGCTTCTATAATCCTCCTCACTCTGTTCAGTTCTTCAGCTTTCTTCAGTTTCTCACAGAACACCCTCCAGGTTGGGTTGGGGGTGGAATCGAGCCACTCTTTTAGTATTTTGATGCATTTGGTCTTTGGAGCTCCTGGAGCATCCACCACAGCTGCTGTGTAGTCCTCCACTTCCAGTGCTGTACCGAGGACCAGCAGGTGAGGCAGCATCTTGTCCATGTACGGGAGGAAGGAAGATGTACCTCTGATGACACCTTCCACACTGGACGGCTCCTGCGAGGCTGAGAACACACACACAATACCACCTCATAACAACACACACTACACAATACTACATACCTCACCTCAAGGACTACATGGTTGCTACAGACAGGTGGGTGCTGTAGACAGGTGGTTGCTACAGACAGGTGGTTGCTGTAGACAGGTGATTACGGCAGGCAGGTGGATGCTCCTTCCACCTACCAACAACTCCACCTACCAACCGCTCCACCTACCAACCACTCCATCTACCAACCACTCCTCCTACCAATTACTCCACCTACCAACCACTCCACCTACCGACCACTCCTCCCACCTACCGACCACTCCTCCTATCAACCACTCCACCTACCAACCACTCCTCCCACCAACCACTCCTCCCACCTACCAACCACTCCACCTACCAACCACTCCACCTATCGACCACTCCTCCCACCTACCAACCACTCCACCTACCAACCCCTCCACATACCAACCACTCCTCCTACCAACCACTCCACCTACCAACCACTCCACCTACCAACCCCTCCACATACCAACCACTCCTCCTATCAACCACTCCACCTACCAACCACTCCTCCCACCAACCACTCCTCCCACCTACCAACCACTCCACCTACCAACCACTCCACCTATCGACCACTCCTCCCACCTACCAACCACTCCACCTACCAACCCCTCCACATACCAACCACTCCTCCTACCAACCACTCCACCTACCAACCACTCCACCTACCAACCCCTCCACATACCAACCACTCCTCCTATCAACCACTCCACCTACCAACCACTCCACCTACCAACCACTCCACCTACCAACCGCCCCACCTACCAACCACTCCACATACCAACCACTCCACCTATTGTAACCAACCACACAGAGAGGCTGTGGTAGACAGTCTAAACAAGTACACACAACCTCACCTTGTAGTGGCTGGGAAGTGGGATCTTTTCCAGCTGACAGTGAAGATGATGAAATGGACTCAGCGTGTTCTGGAGATTTGGGTGTCGAGGTCAGCATTGGAGAGGGCAGTTGTGAGATGGGATGAGGTTGGTCCTCTCTTGAAGGAGACAGTGGAGGGAACATCTTCTTGGATGCTGAGGAGAGAGGGACAACACACAACTCATCTTACAAGGTTTCCATCACATGACACATTACATGAGTACTGCATGCACACATGTACATGAGTACTGCATGCACACATGTACATGAGTACTGCATGCACACATGTACATGAGTACTGCACGCACACACGTACATGAGTACTGCATGCACACATGTACATGAGTACTGCATGCACACATGTACACGAGTACTGCATGCACACATGTACATGAGTACTGCATGCACACATGCACACACATAAGCGGATGTGTACATGCAAGCACATTTAACCCCTCACATGTATTCCTGTGAACAAATATGAATGTCACTTGAACAGTACACAATGATTGACACACTACACACACAACCTCACCAGCTGGAGTGGGAGGTTTTGATATAAAGTAAGTCTCCTTCCTTCTCTGGACAACCTCAAACTTCTCCAAATATTGATGAGGAAGTTGCAACATGATATACTGATGAGTGTCGTAGCATTTGTTATGCAGCAAAAAGTCCACGTTGTTGTGGTTGGCAGCAATTCCCCTTAGAGCAGCACCACAGAAGTTGTGCGATTGAGGGAAATCTTCTATTCTCACAAGACCATTGAGTATACACCATTTAGAGGAATCTTGTCCGTCCACATCCTAATTGTGAGAAGTAGAATCCACTGAACAAGTACATGCATACACTGCCACAGATCAGACTTACAGAAACAAACTCACAAAACAACTTACAATTCTCAGTTTCCTCAATCTACAATTGGACAATGCACCTTCCACTGCCTGTACATCCACAGGAGTTTTGTCTGTACTCCAGCTTGGAAACTCAATCTAATACATAGCAAGTACACACAATATGAGATGGTAGTAGACCAGCCTAAGGAGTACACCATACACTGCCTGGACAGACCAGACTGTCTCCTCATCCATACATCACAGACAGAAGCTAACAGTGTCATGGACACTGCACAAGGTGTTGTGATGGTACGATAAATTGACAGGATATTGAAAGGAACTCACTATTGCTAAACTAAGCTCTTCCAGTTGCTCAGCATTGTGTACTCTGCTGAGCAATAGTCCACAATCAGCAGGAGCAAGATCTAGTCTAAGGTGGCATTCTGGTCTTGACATTGGACCTGCTACCAGTAGGTCACACCACGCATCACCTGTCATGGAGTGGAAAGAGAAACATCTCACATGTTTGATGTTGACAATGTTGAGTACAGTCAACATTGACCTGCTTCCATACTCACCTATTATCCATCGAAGTGGAAATGAGCACTCAAACCTCATACAAGTGATGTGGTCAGTGTGTGCTGAATCCTCCAGAATTCGAACCAAAACTTGAACCCAAACTGGTCTTACTGAGGGTACCGTATACCCCATCTATGGGAAATAGTCAACATCTGGTGTAGAGCACTTGGAACACTATGTCATGAACTCTAAGAATTTGTAAACAATGTAACACAAACGAACTTGAGAGGATCAAATATTATGTAATTGTAAGATTGAATTTCTGGACAGACAAGAGTCCACAATGAAAACACATCAAATAAGCTTTACCTGAAACTACAGTTTCTGTAAAGTCCACACTACCTACCAGAGTTGATGCACGCGCGCGCACACACACACACACACACACACACACACACACACACACACACACACACATACACACACACACACACACACACAGGGCACACACACACACACACACACACACACACACACACACACACACACATGCACGTACACACACACACACACACATACACATGCACATACACTCACACATGCGTCACACACACACACACATGCACGTACACACACACACACACACATACATGCACACACACACACACACACACACACACACACACATAAACACACACACACACACACACAAACAGAGATATCTAGAATAAGATGTACAACAGTACATGTCCATAGAAAGCAATCATGAGTTCTGAAATGTTCCTGTTTCGGAAAGTCCCTTTCACCACTGACAACACAAGGTCTCCAAAGCCGCTCAACATCTACAACAATATATCAGAGATGGGATCATATGGATAGCCACAGACACACTAGTGGCTACCTCTCACCTGTTTATCACAACCAACATCAACCTTCACCAGTTGATCGCTAGCAGCTACCAAATCTTCTATGACATCAAATGAATCACGGTCAGTACCACTGATGTGGATGTCCTAATATGGAAACACATCATTGTCATTTTGTCACTTCAGAGTTCACGTCTGTAGCTCTTACCTCCACATCTCTCATGTAAACACCAAGTTCCTTCAACTTCTTTGCATCCTTCAAACCTGACAGCACAGTACACCACTGTTGACAGGTCAATGGAACCTGTATCGTGCACTTCTCCAGGTGAACAAATACATTCTTCAGAGATTCAACAGTAAACGCTACAACTGAAATAGAGGACACAGGGAACAGCTAGTGCATTCGCAACACTGCATGTACAGTACATGGATGTGTGTGAACATGTACAGTACATGGATGTGTGTGAACATGTACAGTACATGGATGTGTGTGAACATGTACAGTACATGGATGTGTGTGAGCATGTACAGTACATGGATGTGTGTGAGCATGTACAGTACATGGATGTGTGTGAGCATGTACAGTACATGGATGTGTGTGAGCATGTACTGTACATGGATGTGTGTGAGCATGTACAGTACATGGATGTGTGTGAGCATGTACAGTACATGGATGTGTGTGAACATGTACAGTACATGGATGTGTGTGAACATGTACAGTACATGGATGTGTGTGAGCATGTACAGTACATGGATGTGTGTGAGCATGTACAGTACATGGATGTGTGTGAGCATGTACAGTACATGGATGTGTGTGAGCATGTACAGTACATGGATGTGTGTGAACATGTACAGTACATGGATGTGTGTGAGCATGTACAGTACATGGATGTGTGTGAGCATGTACAGTACATGGATGTGTGTGAGCATGTACAGTACATGGATGTGTGTGAGCATGTACAGTACATGGATGTGTGTGAACATGTACAGTACATGGATGTGTGTGAACATGTACAGTACATGGATGTGTGTGAGCATGTACAGTACATGGATGTGTGTGAACATGTACAGTACATGGATGTGTGTGAACATGTACAGTACATGGATGTGTGTGAACATGTACAGTACATGGATGTGTGTGAGCATGTACAGTACATGGATGTGTGTGAACATGTACAGTACATGGATGTGTGTGAGCATGTACAGTACATGGATGTGTGTGAACATGTACAGTACATGGATGTGTGTGAGCATGTACAGTACATGGATGTGTGTGAGCATGTACAGTACATGGATGTGTGTGAACATGTACAGTACATGGATGTGTGTGAGCATGTACAGTACATGGATGTGTGTGAACATGTACAGTACATGGATGTGTGTGAGCATGTACAGTACATGGATGTGTGTGAACATGTACAGTACATGGATGTGTGTGAACATGTACAGTACATGGATGTGTGTGAGCATGTACAGTACATGGATGTGTGTGAACATGTACAGTACATGGATGTGTGTGAACATGTACAGTACATGGATGTGTGTGAGCATGTACAGTACATGGATGTGTGTGAGCATGTACAGTACATGGATGTGTGTGAACATGTACAGTACATGGATGTGTGTGAGCATGTACAGTACATGGATGTGTGTGAGCATGTACAGTACATGGATGTGTGTGAGCATGTACAGTACATGGATGTGTGTGAGCATGTACAGTACATGGATGTGTGTGAACATGTACAGTACATGGATGTGTGTGAACATGTACAGTACATGGATGTGTGTGAGCATGTACAGTACATGGATGTGTGTGAACATGTACAGTACATGGATGTGTGTGAACATGTACAGTACATGGATGTGTGTGAACATGTACAGTACATGGATGTGTGTGAGCATGTGCAATACTTTGCTTACTGTACCGTCTGAAATCTTAGGAATTAACTTTGGCAAAGTTAGCCAATAGATTAAGATTTGCAACAATCTATTTACAAAAACATGATGAACGATGTGTACAGTTTTATCGCTGGTAGCAATGGCCACATGGTGCGACCTGAGACCCACTAACAGTACTAGTCTGTAGTTGTTTTACCCTCAAAATATCACAACACTGAACAGGTTTAGGTCTTTATCGACTTATACAGACCTGATCACTAAACTCCACCAGACGTCAGGAAATGTGCTGGATCAGGTGTCACAGTGTGCGTACATTCTGTTCGTGTGTACACGTCTACTGTACTCTGTGTGTGTGTGTGTGTGTGTGTGTGTGTGTGTGGTGTGTGTGTGTGTGTACATGTGTACTCTACCTGTAGTTATGTGTGTGGTGTGCATCACCTAGTACTGAGGTGTCAAAACAAGTAACCTTCAGAGACTCAGTACATACCTACCTTCCAGACCATGCTTTGCGACAATAGTGAGCTCGGTGAGTCTTTCCATCCTACAAAGACCAGTTAGCACTGCCGACAACTCATGTGGCAATGATCCTTTATCCAAATGAATATGTAGTGAACTGAGACAATGGCTGGCTTCCATAGCATCACCTATTCTTGTCCAATACACTTCATCTCCTCTACCAAACATACTCAGTGTGTGGTACTAGAAACAGATCCATGAACATCACACACAACCCCCAACCAGTACACAGTACACAGTACAAACCATATCATGTACAACACGTACACACACTGTAGGTTTACACGTCTGTGTACATGCACTTCAGAGGACAATGACCACATGCAATGCACTGGATCTCCATATCCTACATGTACCGTACGTGCTCAAATCCTCACAGAATGAAACGTTTGGGGATCACAGATTTTCACAATTTATTGCAGGTTTCATTTTCTTTTTTAATTTTATCTTTTATCTATCTTTCATCTTTTATCTTTTTTTATTTTCTTTATTTTATCTTATTTTATTCTATTTATTTAAGGATCCCCTTTATTCCTACCTTCTTTAAGTCTTTTATTGAAAAGAATTTCCTCTATTTGCAGATAAAAACCATTAGAGAAAAGAGCAAAGGTGCTGAAGTGCTTCTCGGTGACCCTTGCTCTTTTGACGGCCATTTAGGTAATTGCACAAGAGCTTCACCTAATTTTAGTGTGCTTGAATTTTCACGTTATATGACTTCCAATCTGCGAAAACCATGAAAATTGTACGCACAAAAATTTGAGCACACACAGTGCATGTGCACACATGTGTACAGTTCACAGTGTGTGCACAAACACTGGACAGGATAGCATACCTCAGCTTCCACAGTCAGTCTGAGCTCCTCAATTTGTCCTGACAATGCAGACAACACTGTTTCCACAGGTGGATCTCCACTCAACTCAATAGCTTTCAGTTTTCGAATGCTCTCGTTCAGTGGCTTCAGATCTGTAAACAGTGAACAAATCACACAATCACAAACACATCTGCAGGAGTCATCATCAACCGGGTGACTGGAAAGAGGACAAACATTACAAATGAGCACACTGATTGGTACTCAACCAATGCTGTTGATGAGCATAAGTGTTGGAACACTTCAACAACTGGTGCTGAGAGAAACCTTCACTTGGTTGGTACACATGTCTCACAGCTCCCACAACCTTCCACCATGTACTGTACGTACATGTCTCACAGCTCTCACAACCTTCCACCATGTACTGTACATACATGTCTCACAGCTCCCACAACCTTCCACCATGTACTGTACATACATGTCTCACAGCTCCCACAACCTTCCACCATGTACTGCACGTACATGTCTCACAGCTCCCACAACCTTCCACCATGTACTGTAGGTACATATCTCACAGCTCCCACAACCTTCCACCATGTACTGTAGGTACATGCAGAACTACATCTGACCCCCTTCTCACAACAAGTGGTGCGGGGGAGGGATGATCAACTCCTGATTCCTTAGTCTGGTGTAGCCGACCCATTCCTGGCTTGGCCATGCTTGAGGACTGACATCACCGGGCAAGCGGGAAAGGGTCTGGTCTGGTGCTAAACCAATTTCTGTGCAATGGGGGCGGAGCTAACAACAATAATGAGTAGTTGGAATGTACAAGATTGCATAACGATGTCAATGTCCTTCTCGACTTATTCTTGATGCATGCGGAATGGCGTCGTCTTCTTCAGAAGATTGTTGGCTGTGTGGCTTGGAAACAAACTATAGACGAATAATGAATTCTATGGCAAATGCCCAAATAGTGAATGCTCTTTCTAAGATCAGCGTGAAGAACACATATGTCGATAGTGTTTTTTAGATACTGATAAACTTATAAAGATGAATGAAGCTCTTACAAGCCTGTTTACGTCACTTTTGGAAAGCTGCACTTGTGTGGGGTGGTAGAGGCTGAGAGCGAAGCGAAGGGGAATATATTCTTGATCAAATGTCCTGAACGTATAACCAGATGCTTCACCGAAATCATCCCTATTTTAGATAATAAAACCAGTCCTTATCTCGGTGAGCGCGCATAAAATACACCGCACAGTATAGCGACGATGAGGAACAGTGATGCCTTTGCGTTTATTACGTGATAACCTACGTTCTGCAATCTGATTGGGCAAACGATTTCCTGTGGCGTGACACAAAATTTGGTTTGGCACCAGACCAGACCCTTTCCCGCTCACCTGGTGACATCAGTCCATGAAAATGGCCGAACGAGGAATGGATCGGCTACACCAGACTATGGGTTCCTGTGCTGAATCACACAAGAACTGAACACTACAAAACCTCTTCACTCTACACAGCACATACAGAAACTCACAACTAGCACATGATAAACAGGTACACACACTATACACATACATACAGGGCTAACAGGATACAGGGTGAAGTGAGGTAACCTTGGAACACAGTCTGGGGTAGCATGGACTGTACACAGTTCCTCTAACTTGTGCCATGCATGGCTGTCTATGGCCATGGTACTTGCCACTGCTGAACTCCCAATTTATGGAGACATCAATGATGATAAATAATGTATGTGTGTAACTTGTGGATGGCACTGCTTTCAATAGACCATTCCAAACTACTCCACCATTGCCCACTCCACCATTGCCCACTCTACCCTAGCTAAGGAGGAATCCCAAGTATGGGCAATCATAGAGAAATATCAACCCTCCTCTTTTTACACCAGTTCACCCTCAGACCATGCACCTTGTCCCTATTGCTTCTGTGGAATACACTTACAGAAACTAACACTCCAACCAGTCAACCATCAAGTAGCCTCTGGCTAAAGGTCCCCCAGATTAAATAGGAATACCCCGATACCCCTGATCAAAGGTCCCACACCAAAGACCCTTCCCCACATATGCAGGAATGTACAGAGCACAGCAATTGTGTACTCACATGCAGCATGATCACATCACTCACCACTTCCTGAGAGGGAAGAAACAGGAAAATCCAGCCTGGCTTTCTCTATGGTAGGGTGGTGTTCAATGGCATATGCCACTACGTATGATTCATAAGGAAACCGAATTGATGCATGAATAGTGTTCTTGAACACTGCTTGGAGAACTTGATTTGATACAGATCTGTTGTTGGCTTCATACAGGGACATCATCACAAGCATGTTGTCATCCCGGAGGTGATCCTGGTCCATCACTTCTCTGGCTCGCTCTGATAAGGAGGAGAAGCTGAGAGATGCCAAATCAACATATTCAAGTCCAGTCAGTCCGCAGTACATCTTCCACACCTCAGCCATGTGTGGAGTGTTGAACCATTCTCTCCAGATCTTCTCTTGCTCTACTTTGCTCTGACGTCCGATGTGAACTGCACCCAAAGCTTCCTGTACTGTCTTGTGATCAAACTGGTAGAGGACACCTGAAATTGGACAGTGATCATCGACGTCCTCAGAAAACAGAAGGTTGTAGATGCTGCCGCGAGTGTTTACATAGTTCTCCAAGTTACCCAAATCCTCATCTGTCAGAATCAGACACTGATTGAGACAGCACTTGTATGCCACCTCACACAGCTGGTAAAACCCTGGAAACAGGTCTTCTGGGACTTCAAGGAGGTTCTGGATCCTCCTCTTGACAGATGGGTGTGTCTGACTGAGGTACTCCTCCAACTGGTGGCAGATGTACTTCAGGAATATACCACTTAGATTCTCTGGAAGGGGATCGTCATTGAGGTATTCCTGCACCATGCACACTATTTCCAGGACCCTAGGGATGCGGCATATGCCTCTCACTAAAGGGAGGGTGTTCAGACGCTGGATTACCTTCACTGATTTGTCTGCATCACTTCTGAAGTAGCTCTGGATGTAGCTGTCAATGTTGGAGCTTGTGAAACCGAGAATTTCAATGTGAAATGGAGATGTTTCTATCATAGATGTCAGATCAATAAATCGTGAAGGTCGAGTGGTCACAAACACGTCACATTGGCTGAAGTAACGATATTTACATGATAAGAGCTTGGACAGGAATGGGGACTTTCCCAGCCAGTCTGCAACCTCATCAAATCCATCCAGAATTAGAAGAACTCCAGTTCCAGCTTGCTTCTCTATCACTGGACACAGCTCAGGAAGATCCAAGTGGTGGAGTAAGAATGGAAGGTCAATGTCGTCTCTTCTTTTGTCCATGTGCAGTTTCAATTGTCTCAGCTCAGCAAAAACCACAAGTTGATACTTGTGAGGAAGTCTTCCTGAATAGAGATCCTTGCACAGCTGGTGGGCAAGAGTAGTTTTCCCACATCCTGGAGGTCCACTTATAACCACTCTTTTTCCTGCAGTTTTGTCAAGATAAGTTAAAATGTTCTCATATTCAATGGACGTTGAATTCTTATAATAGCCATCAACGCCATGGATGACTGCCTGGAGAAATTCTGTGACATCTTTTTTAGGTTTGGCTCGACAATAACTACGTCCAACAGTTGCTAAATTAATGAACTCAATGTTCCGAGAATATCTACTTTTCACACCAGTCACGTCATCTCTAGTGTAGAATTGTCCCAATCTTTCATAAGCCTGCAGTCAATGAACGGGTACATTCTTAGACTATATGATTTGCAAACTACAGAGCAGTGGGGATATTTGTGAGGACGTACAGTACATATATGCACTACAACTAACAAATTTAAAATTAATTCCTGAAGAGATGGAGCAATTAAGATCTGATTTAGAGGATGAAGGTGCTAACTTGCTAATACAAGCCTCCAGAGGATAAGCATCAGAAATAGCAAACAACTGTACTAGGGCAAAATGCTGCCCTATATCTAGTATATAATACGTATGTAGCGATCAGCACTACGTATCACACACAAATTACTAGTCTTCATGCAATTAACCAAAACAGCAGTGCCAGTCACTGCTGCATTGAAAATAACTAC
Organism: Halisarca cf. caerulea; assembly: GCA_963170055.1. NCBI lineage: Eukaryota > Metazoa > Porifera > Demospongiae > Chondrillida > Halisarcidae > Halisarca > Halisarca cf. caerulea. The sequence continues at coordinate 502,549 of CAUJGJ010000185.1, read as the reverse complement.
CGTTCTGTCCGAAATGTTTGTGGGACTATATTTTTGTGACTTTCACAAATGGCCTCAGATTCGAGAAACTTTATCTGCAAACTTTCCTGAACAGCTGGAAAATGGCAGTCATAACTATTTATTGGACGCTTCACAAATAATAGACCTTGTTAACAGGCCTGTATTTTGCTGTATAAATTTGGAGACCCAATAGTCCTCAGTGAAGATGTCTACGTTCTTTCAAGTCAGCTTACATGAAAGCCAGGGCATGCTCTCCAACCATCTAGCTCAGAAACGTGGTTGAGCTGCTCAGGAGTGGATCAACGAGCTGATGGACAGGATTCAAGCCTATAGACCTCAGAATCAACCTTCCAAATAGCACCAAGCCTCGTCGATTGTATGCTGCACATGATATTCAAGATCTTCACCTAAACGCTTGAACAGGACGACACCATATTTTTCAGTCTGGCTTCCTAGACTAATAGCCTGCATGCATTTGCGAAAACAAAAACGTGAACAGTCAACTTTCCTGCGATTCGTAAAATTTATATCCCGCAAAAATTTCATACAGTAGGGCATGCTTTGCTCTAGACCCTTTCCACACCTATAAAAATGGCCGATGAAGGAGAGGATTGCACCAGAGTAGCAGTGGTACATTGGCATCCTTCAATGCTATCATTCATGTGGAAATTACGTGGTGCACTCAACCCACATTCTTTTCTATAAACATGCAGTCTACATATTAGTTCTATGGAAGGATTCACCCCACCTGCCATTTACACAGGTGAAGTATGGGTCATTGAAGAAGTACAGGTCAGCACCAGACACAGGTACAACCACAGCCACTAGAGTAGCAAGTCAACGTCTTAGGACGTGTTACGTACCTGTTTCAACTTCCTCGTCCTCTCATCATCTGATGTGGACAATGATGGTGTTGGTTCAGCAGTTGTAGATGTCACTACAGTCCAGGATTGAGGGGGACAACCTGCAATAGGTACAAATGAGACTGCATAATAATAATGATGATAATTTCTTTTTTAAACTGAGTCAGCCATTAGCCTTTGGCTACCATTAAGGCCCACGTACCCCAAACACTAGAATACCCCCGTGTGCACACACACACACACAAACACACACACACACACACACACACACACACACACACACACACACACACACGCACGCACACACACACACAATCAAAATAAGTTATATTCAGCTAGTTTGGTAGGTTGCAGTAGGTCATCTTCTCATCAATTCCCCAGCTGGTGGTAGAGGGTGTGGGGAAAACACCAAAGGGTTCACATTTGGGATGGCATGCATCCTTGCTTCACATCTTTGATGACCTACTGAGCCACCATGCAGCACCCCTCCCCCTCCTGAGCCACCATGCAGCACCCCTCCCCCTACTGAGCCACCATGCAGCACCCCACCCCCTACTGAGCCACCATGCAGCACCCCAACCCCTACTGTGCCACCATGCAACACCCCACCCCCTACTGAGTCACCATGCAGCACCCCACCCCCTACTGAGCATCAGCACTCCACCCCCTACTGAGCATCAGCACTCCACCCCCTACTGAGCCACCATGCAGCACCCCTCCCCCTACTGTGCCACCATGCAACACCCCTCCCCCTACTGAGCCACCATGCAGCATCCCACCCCCTACTGAGCCACCATTCAGCACCCCAACCCCTACTGAGCCACCATGCAGCATCCCACCCCCTACTGAGCCACCATTCAGCACCCCAACCCCTACTGAGCATCAGCACTCCACCCCCTACTGAGCCACCATGCAGCACCCCACCCCCTACTGTGCCACCATGCAACACCCCTCCCCCTACTGTGCCACCATGCAACACCCCACCCCCTACTGAGCCACCATGCAGCACCCCCACTATCATATCATAGGCGGAGGAAGGTTAGTCTCACATAGCCAGTCCCTACTTGACATTACACAGCCAGTGGGGTCTGGCTACACGAGACTAGAGAAAGGTACCTTGAGAGTGGGACATCTCAGCTATGACTAGTCCATGACATCTCAGCTATGACTAGGAAGATGGCGTGTGTGTGTGTGTGTGTGTGTGTGTGTGTGTGTGTGTGTGTGTGTGTGTGTGTGTGTGTGCGTGAGCTAGCCCCATACCCAAAGGGAATGCAGATACCGATTCAATAACAAGAATAATAAGAATACGACTGCACATATGCATGTATGAGAAAGGAAGTTCACTGTTGTGAGAAGTGAAGACGTGAGACATGGTTAGAAAATGTACAAAACTTGGTAAACTGGTGCTTTGGCGATCAGTGAACAACTGAAACGCTACTAAACCTAAGAACAAGTCGGATGGATACCTGGAAGAGACGAAACATTCGAACTACGAGTGGTGTTCAATGATTGTCCCATTTGCCCCAATCTGCCGTGATCAATATCTCCTCTACCTAGCTCGCAGTACCTCGAACCCTAATGAAAGCACGGACGAAGGGCCGACCGTCCAACCATAGATACTTCAAATCAAACAAACGTCCCAAGCCGAGGAGACAAGCTTCTATGAAAACTTCCACTCACGTGACGCGTTGCGCAAGTTAACGTTATAGATGCAAATGTACTTTAGCTGTTTGGCTCTGTGCATCTGTACCAACTACCCTGCCAGTCTACCCGGGCCTGTGGCCGTGGGCCACTGTGACCCTGTGCCAGGTTGCCTGTGGTTGTAGCCGGGCCACCCTGTGGCTATAGCGGGCTACCGTGGTTGTAGGCTATCCTATGCTGGGTTGTAGGCTATCCCGGCGGTGGGCCACCTGGGCCTGTCGCTGTAGGATACCAACATTACTACTGAGAGTGCTCAGCTACACTCGAGCATGAGTAGAAGTAGCTGGTCCACTGAATGTCATGAGACTGATCATGATCATGCAGCAGAAAGTACAACTCCTCTGCAGGTTGGATCGAGTGACTGCATCCCAAATCGTGTAGCGATGGTGATTCAAGTTAAACCATAGACACTCCAACAACTCCACCACACATAAACAGTGGACACACATGAGGTTCTGAAGAGCTGTGCGTGTGTGTGTGTGTGTGTGTGTGTGTGTGTGTGTGTGTGTGTGTGTGTGTATGTGTGTGTGTGTGTGTGTGTTAAACTGTGTAGTACTGTACTGTACTGTTAATCTGTATACTTGCTGTTACTCCCTACATGACCTATCACATGATCTGTTGTCATGTGACCCTTATGTAAGCCCCACCCCCACCCACAGGTCAATATTGAGGGCAAGTGCTGACGAGCAAAACTGACTAAAAATGAAGTTCTATTTGACATGAAGAGCAATTCGTCCAAGACTCCTCCCCCTGGTTACAATAACCTTGGCGACGGCAAGATCAGCAGTAAGGCCAGCAGTCACGTCCGAGGACTGATTCCACATTGAAAATTTGGAATGAGGATGCAATCATCGCTCCTCATGTGTTTATTTTATTGTGCATATGTGACTCACTCACAATCCGCCCTCATGTTTTGACATCATCTGTAAGTAGACCTTCTCTGTACACACCACCACCACGACTTCAGTCACCAGTTGGTTGCTTTGGTGGTTGTAGGATTTGTCTAGGAGTGACTATACTGTCAAGACTCTCTCACAACAAGAAACTGTGGATGTAACCGCTAGTGCATGCCCCATATACTGTGGTCTGTGTGTGGCCATGTTATATAATAATAATTAGTATGAGTTTACAGCATGCGTGTAAGTATTACTCAATATGGTAACCATGCTAGTGCGTATGTGTGTGATGTGTGTACATGTATGTGTACATGTGTGTGTGCATGTGCGTGTGTGTACATGTGTGTGTGTGTGTGTGCGTGTGTGTGTGTGTATGTGTACGTGCGTGTGTGTGTATGCGTGTGTGTACATGTGTTTGTATGCATGCGTGTGCATGCATGTGTTTGTGTGTGTATTTGTGTGTGTGTGTGTGTGTGTACATGTGTGTGCATACACATACACACTAGTCCAGCATAGCAGTTCTCACTTGATCAGTCATTTTCAGGGACTGATGTTACCAGGCGAGCAAGAATTCTTGCTCACCCAGTGACGTCAGTCCCTGAAAATGGCCGAGCGAGATTGGGTTGGCTCAGCCAGACTACATACACACATGGATGGTTTTCACGTCACGTAAAATAGAATGTTTTACGAGGTACAAATAGTGTGAAGTATAGTGTGAATCGAACACAAGAACATGAATACCCATTGATAATATCATATTAATTCATACATTTGCATGTCATGGATAAAATCACAAATTCATACACCTACCTAAGCTCTCTAGCTATATACAAGCACATGGATGATCGTATGTACATAGTCAATAAAAAAGTATCCTACAATTATAGCTGGAAAAAAAAAACAAAAAAACGAGGACCCTAGGTCATTAGGGCTGGTCAGGGAGTTAACACTCACTCTCAAGGATATTGAGAAGACTAGTAGTGTGGGAGACCAGCTGCGAGACCCAAAGCTCCCCCCATACGGTTCTTTGTACAGGAGTATTGCAACTGACCACTGAGGGACAGGAATTTTTTTTCAGATAAAACTCCGAAAAACCCGTCTGACGAGGGAATCGAACCCATAACCTCAGCACTACATGTCACCATCGCTAGCCGCTAAGCCATCAGGGACCTGCTGAATATTTACTATTAAAAGCGCTACTTATAGTTGAGCTAGTTAGGTAATAGGAAAAAAAAAAAGATAAAAAGTGGCTTCAGGGGTTCGAACCGTCGCTCGCATGCTTTGGAATCCTGGCGCAAAGCAGCTATGCCATCTGTCACGGTCTGAATGCACACTACTAAAAATACTTTTTAAAGTTATGCAGATCGTGACTCGCAAAATGGCGGCAAAGAGATACGCACGGTACTAGATTAGTGCCTTGTCATGACATTGAGGGAATACTTGGAAGATGTGAAAACGTGCAGTTTGGTGGATCATGTGCCCGCCAAAGAAAAGAACTCCTTCGTAGAGCTGAAGAACGAGTTAAGAAGCTAATTGCAGTTGTGAGGAATGAAAAGTTAAAAGTGGACTCAAGGGGACACGAAGATGAGTCGAGCTTGGAAGGTAGTGTATACTTGGTACTTGTTATGTGACATGTACCAAGTACTGTACAGACCTGCATGGAAGCTACTGTGGATGTCTGTTCACACACATTGTAATATTAGAGTGCATTGTATCTGATTCTATAGGGCAGGTACGTATGCACAGTAATACTGAAGCTTCCCCCTGAAATTTCATCCTAGATAGACCCTGCCTACAATCACTACTGTACTAGGAGGACCTTTCTCTCAACTCACGATCAGGTCTGTCACTCAAGTCCAGTGCATGCGTATCATGTGCTGTGTACAGTGGGTGTGAGTGTGAGGTCTGTACACACATGAGGTTTCTGTTGACTATGCAGTATCCATGAATTCTAGGACCAAAGTTTCACTAGTTTAATAAAGTTTCACTCTCATTTCACTGTGATCACCATCCAGTGTCTAAGAAAAGTCAATCCTGACGGGGGGGTTAGGGTGGGGAAAGGGTTATATGAGATATGTATGTTATATTAATGCATAGTTACATGCAGTAACTTTGTGGATATTTCTGACTATCACTGTAAAAGGCTGTAGTTAGGACTACTAGGACTTCATGCACAATGCACAAATATACTCTATGAAGCATATTGTTAGTAGTGTTATTGGTTCTGTATGCTTGCATAAAATTTTAGTTATCATACACGTGGGTCTTTTCATAGATTATAGGCCGCTATGAACAGCTGATCTGTGTGGCCACTTTATAAATTTTCCCTAAATTCCCCCTGTTCTGCCCCTCCTTTGATCCTCTGTCCCTCCTCCTGCACCTCCTCCTGCACCTCCTCCCCCCTCCTCCTGTACCTCCTCCTGCACCTCCTCCTGCACCTCCTCCTGCACCTCCTCCTGCACCTCCCCCTGCACCTCCTCCTGCACCTCCTCCTGCACCTCCCCCCTGTGATTCATATATAGTTTAGGTAAACTCCTAGCTAACAAAGTTGTGTCTTCTTAATGGGAAGGATGTGGGTGACAAACAACAGCTTCATGTGGGTGGGGTTGCTACCAAGTATAAACAATTAGACTCAATGACATTTAATGTGTACATATAACGGCATGTGATGTGATAATGAATTTGTTACAATATCAACAGCATCATTGTTTCTTAAGATGTTCCCTGTGAAGTCCCTTGGTTCACAGAAGGTGGGTGGGGGGGGGGGGGGGGGATATATGCTAATAATGCTTTTATCCCTGGCAAACTTCAAAGGCCACAGCTGCCAAAATCATTTAATCTTTCATCCTGTTTTGTGTTGCCACAGGGTGGCCCATGCACAGCCAACTATATAAGATTTAAGACACGTGCAATAAGCTTACACATAAACAAACAATTGTGTGAAACATGCAACCACGCAGAGCTGCATTGCATGTGCATGCCATTCATCTGGGACACCACGCACATCCTCCATAT
>CAUJGJ010000185.1:471074-491074 GCA_963170055.1 Halisarca cf. caerulea | reverse complement strand
GATCTCCACTAACCTGCCCACTACTGAAGAGTGAGGGTGCTTGCACACAGAGCTATCCTTCATGTAATTTTACACACTCCATATGTAGGATTGACACTGGGAAAACATGGCCGCCATACATTAGTGCCAATTAGTGTTTTACCCAAATTTATACATTCTATTCTTCAGAACAGTCACTCCAGCTGTACAGTCACTCCAGCTGTACAGTCACTCCAGCTGTACAGTCACTTCACCTGTCAGTCATTCCAGCTGTACAGTCACTCCAGCTGTACAGTCACTCCGGCTGTACAGTCACTTCACCTGTCAGTCATTCCAGCTGTACAGTCACTCCAGCTGTACAGTCACTCCTGCTGTACAGTCACTCCAGCTGTACATTGTCAATCTGCAAGTATCATCTGCTTGACTTCTACTAAATTTATGAAAATTGCTGTTGTGTAAATAGTGAATTAAATTGTATGTAAATAAAAGTGTATGATAGATTCTCTTTGATGCTATATTCTTCATAGTGAAGCTCCTGAAGAGTATTCCTCCAATGACACAGTACATCGCATGCACAAGGTTCAGGAAACATGGCTGATGTACTCTAAGGGGTTCTGTTTTGTACAAGCTGACGACGGTAGAGTGGTGAATGTTAGCTACCCCAAGTCCGAGAAGATGGAGGTAGCCAATGCAAAGAAAGGTATTGTGAGTGCTTTTCAGGCAAATTTTGAGAAAGAGTTGACAAGAATGGAAGGAGATGCCGCAGGTCGTTATCTAGCAAGATACAAGTGAGGGTGACTGAGTGTGACATATGTTGTTGGTCTGTTTCCCTGTGTCCTCTACAACAAAGTACATGTGCGCGCGTGTACAAATTGTGCATGAATACAGCAGAAATTCATTGTCCAGAATCCCCATGCAGACAACTCTGACAACCCTTCTCTTTCCACATCCTGGTATATAAATGCTCACTGTACATCCAGACTAAGGTTCATGCTATCTCATAACCTATAGATGAAGACTTATTGACTATAATAAATGGTAATGACAGTGGAATCACCAAAGGAGGTTGTCCTTTTTGGTAGGTTCAAAACGTACATTGAACTATAGAGAGAGAAAATATTTTGGGATCTCAAGCTGTGTCCTTTGTAGAGAGGCTGTCCAATTTCACAGTATTTTAAGATTGTTCTCACTGACAGATTCTGCCTTAAAAATTTAAGCATCCGCATGTCTTCTATTTTAGCTTCAGCCCGGACTCCCCTGACGGCCTCACACACTACACACGCAACATCTCCAGTAGTGATATCCAGTACCTACCGAATGTCCCAAAGGACATCAAACTCAAGTACAGAAAGGAAGATGAGTACGTGTACAGAGGAAGGAAGTTGGTTAGAGTGACTGGGGAAATGGTGTTCTCAATGGATGATAAGACTGAGTGAGTGTGTGTTGCATGTGTGTGTGTGCGTGTGCGCGTGTGTGTATGTGCGTGTGCGCGCGTGTGTGTATGTGTGTGTGTGTGTATGTGTGTGTGTGTGTGTGTGTGTGTGTGTGTGTGTGTGTGTGTGTGTGTGTGTGTGTGTGTGTGTGTGTGTGTGTGTGTGCGTTTGTATGGATGTACAGCAACACGTCAATGTGTTGCTGTACGTGTCCCACTAGCTGTACGTGTGCTTGTGTGTGCAAGAGAATGTGGGTCCATACTATACAAGATTGTAGCTATGAACAAATGTGTTGATGCATATTATATCCTGTATATCCAACATATCATTGTTTAGTGACCAGGAACCATTTTCTGGTAAAACTACTGGAGATTTTGACAAGGAGTTCTCTGGCAAGGGCTACTACAACTTGACAAGACTCTACTGCTCCCCTCCGTCCGGTCGTGAGAGACGATCTGTTGCCATTGACAATGAAGAAGCATCCCATGATGGATTGCTGTATGGGTTTGATGAGGGTAAGTTCATCATCAATGTTAGTGACCAGGGCATACGCTGTAGCACTTGCTTGACGCACACCACATGCGTGCATCTTTCACATACAGTTGTCTGTCACTCTCTGTCTACCCTTTTACTCTATTTCAACCTTCATCTTCTCCTCCCTTCTTCTCCACCAGCCGATGCCGATCAGAAGAGAATGAATCGGTTGAGACGTTCTGTTCAGTACATCCCCAATGCTCTGGGTGACCTGCACAAGAATCCAAGTGAACACAAAATAGGTGAGATGTTAGGAAAGCAAATACAATAAACCTGTCTACAACAACCACTCGAGTGACCAAGTGATGGTGGTCTTTGTAGGCAGGTGGTCTTTGTAGGCAGGAGGTCTTTGTAGGCAGGTGGTCTTTGTAGACAGGTGGTCTTTGTAGGCAGGTGGTCTTTGTAGGCAGGAGGTCTTTGTAGGCAGGTGGTCTTTGTAGGTAGGTGGTCTTTGTAGGCAGGTGGTCTTTGTAGACAGGTGGTCTTTGTAGGCAGGTGGTCTTTGTAGGCAGGAGGTCTTTGTAGGCAGGTGGTCTTTGTAGGTAGGTGGTCTTTGTAGGCAGGTGGTCCTTGTAGGCAGGAGGTCTTTGTAGGCAGGTGGTCTTTGTAGGCAGGTGGTCTTTGTAGGCAGGTGGTCCTTGTAGGCAGGAGATCTTTGTAGGCAGGTGGTCTTTGTAGGCAGGTGGTCCTTGTAGACAGGTGGTCTTTGTAGGCAGGAGGTCTTTGTAGACAGGTGGTCCTTGTAGGCAGGTGGTCTTTGTAGACAGGTGGTCTTTGTCAGCAGGTGGTCTTTGTCGGCAGGTGGTCCTTGTACAGGTTTCAGTGTGTAGTATGTGTATCTTCATCAGATGTCCACTTTCTGATGTACCGTGTACCTTGTCCAATACTTGTGCAGCTAACATTCTTCAGCAGCTGATGTACTTGGAGACCAAATACGGACCACCCTCTGGACGCACTCCTGTCACTGCTCAAGTAATCACTTATTTGAGAAAGGTAAGTCCCCTTGCAGGGGTTGCCATTTGCATGCATGCAAACCTCCCCTCCCTCTCTCCCCCTCCCTCTCTCCCCCTCCCTTCCCTCTCTCCCCTCCCTTCCCTCTCTCCCCCTCCCCTCTCCCCTCCCCTCCCCTCCCCTTCCCCTCCTCCTTCTCTAATCCCACTGACATTGGTCCTACATTCCTGCTCACAGATCTTTCACAGCAAGGAGGAGAGTGATGTGGAGATGAGAAAGCTCCTCTATTCCCTTCTAGCTCCTTCTGGAGATGCTGACTCTCAAAAGGTACAACTCTCTCTGAATTGCCTGTGTCACCTGTGTGCACCTTCATGATGAGGTGTTCTTTCTCCAAAGGTTCTTCTTGAGGCTTTTGAGAGACTGCACAGAGAAGGAGAAGGAGATGAGAAGGAATCTCTTTTGACTTACTTGGCATTCTTGAAGGATGCCACTGTGGAGACTGTGGACAAGCTGTTCTCCATGGTAACAGACGATAGAGATCCTCTGCTGCTTGTGTTGGGGTCTCTAGCAGAGTTCACCAGTGAACCAGTGAGTGTCATTTCCTTGTTGTTTGTTTTTGTTTGTGTTGTTTGTTGTTTTCTTTATTTCATTATAATTAGTTTATTGTAGCTAGCTGGTATTGTTTGGGCTACTTTTGACCTGAAGTGTTTTTTGTTGTTGTTTTACTTTATTCCTCTGTCAACAGTCTTATTTCCACAATATCCAAATCTCCCCCACTCAAGGTTCAAGAAGAAATAGTGACTAAACTACAATCCTGGCTGTCCACCATCTCCAACTCAACTGATAATGAAGGGAAAGTTGTCCTTCTTCACAGTCTGGGAAACACTGGATCTCCTCAAGCTATGAAGGTCCTGTTGGAGTATGTTGATGACAGTGACCTTGATGTGCAGAAGGTAGCCATCTCGGGTCTTCGCATGTTCACAACTCTCCAAGTTGTACAAGATGCACTGACAGACCTCCTGAAAGAGGACGCTTCTGAAGAGGTATGTTTAGAAGTACTTGCACCTTGTTCTTCATACGTTAATCGCATGTGTAGTCTAATTCTTGTGTATATGTCACATTGTTCTCTACTTTATTTATAGTCCCACACGTGTGTGTGCACGCACACACACACACATGCACACAACACACACACACACACACACACACACACACACACACACACACACATACACACACACACACACACACACACACACACACACACACACACACATACACACACACACACACACACACACACACACACACACACATACACACACACACACACATACACACACCTCACCCTCACACACTCATTCCCATACTTCTCCAATTCTCCACAGATTGTGGAAACCATCGCTCAGACTCTCATCTCCGGTCTACGTGACCACACCCAACATGCTGATGCTGAAGGTGACCCCACCCACCTCAACCTGGCTCTTGTCAGAGCAGCTCTGAAGTCAGAGAATGCCAACCTCCACAACCTTGTCTTCCAGTACCTGAAGGAGGTTGGTACAGAGGATGCAATCAAGCTGATGAGTGTTCTGATGGAGGAGGCAGTGAGCGACCCCATCTACGACTACGACAACTACAACTCCTCAGAGGTAGCCATCTTGTTTTCATCGTACATGTGGTGTTGTAGTTGTGTATGTTCTTGACACTGTTGCTAAAACTGGTACTCTCCAGCAAATATAACTGTTTGCATGTTCCACACTAAATTGCGTCTGTCCAGGCGTGTGCATGCATACTTGATGTATACAGAGTATCTCAGTAGACCACCATGGAGTGCATATACTACAGCTGGAACAGAATTTAATGTAGTAAATTACCAAGTATCAAACCACGTCAAACTACATCAAACCACATCAAACCACATCAAACCACAACATTGGCACAGTTATGAACAACTTCATGAACGTCCAGGATCGGCAATTGATCAGCGATCGACACATGAAAGTGTTTGGCAAATAAAACAGTGACTGATTAGTGAGAACTTGACCACTCCAGTACCACTCACCCAACATGCAGCACTCCAGAACCACTCACCCAACATGCAGCACTCCAGAACCACTCACCCAACATGCAGCACTCCAGAACCACTCACCCAACATGCAGCACTCCAGAACCACTCACCCAACATGCAGCACTCCAGAACCACTCACCCAACATGCAGCACTCCAGAACCACTCACCCAACATGCAGCACTCCAGAACCACTCACCCAACATGCAGCACTCCAGAACCACTCACCCAACATGCAGCACTCCAGAACCACTCACCCAACATGCAGCACTCCAGAACCACTCACCCAACATGCAGCACTCCAGAACCACTCACCCAACATGCGTAACTCCACACACATGAAAGATGAACGCTATATTATGTGGAATCAATTGCAACAGTACTTAATCCTACTACCTGCAATAATGAGTGTGGGCCACTATATAACATTATGCAAAGAGTGAAAATTACTTCCTCTATCATTCTCTGCCCTACTTGATTACGACTGATTTAAGTGAATACCATTAATTATAATTATAATTATGATGAATATATTATAAGTGCTCACTATCAATCCACTTGTTCAGGTCTCCAGAAGACGTCGTGACTCCACGTCTTATTGGGCCAGCTCCAGCAGTGTCTACAACATCATAGCCAGTTACGGAACGCGATCAAACGATGTCAGACGCTTCCCCACTTACAGATCCTACCTGTGGGCCAACAAGTACGGTGCCAGTAAGGCATACGCACACTTTGGAGCCGGAGCCTTTGCTGGTTACAACAGCAACTGTCACTACAAGGTGAGATTGTGTGTGTGTGTGTGTGTGTGTGTACATGCATTTGGCATCCCTGGACGTGCTTGTGGGCCTCACCAATTCCACACACAAACAAGTGTGACAGTGAGTGTCAAGCTATCTCTTCCATTCTCGATCTTTTCACAATTCTCAGATCTTTGGGAAGGCTATAGCTCAAGGCCATGCCTTCGGAAGGACAGCCACAGCAGCTCATGTTGAGTTCCTTCGACAGAGAACCTCCAGTACTTCTGCCTATCAGAAGATCTACGTGAAGGTTTTCAATAAAGTACTGAAGAGCACATCGGGAACTGTCTCCCTCCTCTGCTACAAGAGGACCTACAACCTCTACCAGTCCAGCAGGATAAGGATTCTTGACTTCAGCTACAGTATCTTCATTTACGTTGGATATTTGAGATTCTCCGTTTCGGTAAGTTACCAAAGTTCACAAGCTACATTCTGTGATCCTTAGTTACCATCTCACACACAGCATTGCCTGCATGCTAGTGATTCATATATTCACATGCTAAGTTACATAGCATTATCTTGCCCGTCGTGCCTCTCTTGTAGGTATATGCCACTTTGAGGGCTGATCTGAAGTTGTGCGCTTGTGAGAGGACCTGCACAGCCTGTGCTACTGTGGTTGGAAGGGCTACCGTGATCCCTTCTGCTGACGCCAGTGCCTCCCTGGCTGTGAGTTTGCTGTGTGTGTACTTTAAGTGTGTACTTTAAGTGTGTACATGCATGCGTACGTACATGTGTGTGTGCATGTGTGTGTGCATGTGTGTGTGTGTGTGTGTGTGTGTGTGTGTGTGTGTGTGTGTGTGTGTGTGTGTGTGTGTGTACAAATGTGTGATAGAGTGTAACTACTTATTTGGTGTGCACATTTTACAAGTGTTTTCTAGAACAACTTGAACCGTCCCACACCAACCCTCTCCATAGGAACTGGTGAGAGGTGGTATCACTGTGTCCGGTAGCATCACATACCAGCTGGAGCCTGAAGTGTGTGCCCACGCCTACTATCGCAGGATCAGAGCTGCTCTTTACTCAAGTTGGCCTTCCAGTTATGTTGATCTCTACGCCTACTACCAGATCAGGTCAAAGTTCAAGTTGTGGCCGGTGAGTAAATATGCTTACTTCCTATAGATATTTTTGCATGTATGCTGTGTTGTCTGTAACAACACACGTTTTACAAAATTTAATACAGCATCTATTTGTGTACATGCGTATGTGCATGCCCATGAGTGCATGTAGGTGTAACATGTATGTTTGTGTAAGCATGTGTGTGTGTATGTGTGTGTGTGTGTGTGTGTGTGTGTGTGTGTGTGTGTGTGTGTGTGCACGTGAGCGTGCGTGTTTGCATGTATTACCACCTCAGGCTGCACATCACACACACATGTTCTGATGGGGTTTCTATATGCTCTCCTCAGCCATGGAAGTTTGAGTGGAGGTGGGGAGATAAGAAAAGATGGGACAAGCTCTCAACTCGCTGGAGTATTGGATCTGGCAGTCGGAGGCTCCTGTACGGATCAGGATACGCTTCTTGCAATGTGTGATGAGGACCATTATATCCATGGAAACGAATTAAATATTTGAATACTATTAGAACAGTAATTGCTGCGTTTGGAGATGCATATATAACTAGTCATTCTAACAACAATCGCATCGTTAATTAATAATCATCCAATCAAAAATACATTTCATTTAATTGAATTTGTACTGTGTTTATCTCCTTCATCCGACCATGCATGTGTTTATCTCAATATTAAAAATAATGGAATTGAATGATTGACAGTCTGTGCCCATAAAGTTAATGCTTACTATGCTAACACTACACAATTGGTGGTATATAGTGTCCACGTGCAAGTAAAACTAATGAGATAATGTAGAACCTAACTGGCCGGGAGTCGTAAAAAGCTACTCTACACATCAAACTAGTGGCCACCTAATATATTGTGACCACACTATAGACAGGTGGCCACCTTATGCAGTGACCACTGTAGACAGGTGGCCACCTTATGCAGTGACCACTGTACACAGGTGGCCACCTTATGCAGTTACCACTGTACACAGGTGGCCACCTTATGCAGTGACCACTATAGACAGTGGCCACCTTATGCAGTGACCACTATAGACAGTGGCCACCTTATGCAGTTACCACTGTACACAGGTGGCCACCTTATGCAGTGACCACTATAGACAGTGGCCACCTTATGCAGTGACCACTATAGACAGTGGCCACCTTATGCAGTGACCACTGTACACAGGTGGCCACCTTATGCAGTTACCACTGTAGACAGTGGCCACCTTATGCAGTGACCACTGTAGACAGTGGCCACCCAATATAATGGCCACTACTGGTAGTGTACACACTGTAACCTCTCTAAACTGAACACCCTACTCCCCTGTCTACAGCTTGGGACAAAAGAAAAGGTTCTGTTTAGCGAGGTTCTATATCTAGAACAAATTGACAACACATCCAGTTTAAAGAGGGTTTGGTTGAGAGAGGGTTTGGTTGAGAGAGGGTTTGGTTGAGAGAGGGTTTGGTTTAGAGAGGGTTTGGTCTAGAGAGGGGTTGGTTTAGAGAGGGTTTGGTTTAGAGAGGGTTTGGTCTAGAGAGGGTTTGGTCTAGAGAGGGTTTGGTTTAGAGAGGGTTTGGTTTAGAGAGGGTTTGGTTTAGAGAGTTTGGTCTAGAGAGGGTTTGGTTTAGAGAGGGTTTGGTCTAGAGAGGGTTTGGTCTAGAGAGGGTTTGGTTCAGAGAGGGTTTGGTTTAGAGAGGGTTTGGTTTAGAGAGGGTTTGGTCTAGAGAGGGTTTGGTCTAGAGAGGGTTTGGTTCAGAGAGGGTTTGGTTGAGAGAGGGTTTGGTTTAGAGAGGGTTTGGTCTAGAGAGGGTTTGGTTTAGAGAGGTTGCACTAAACTTAGCTGAGCCCAGGGGTTAGACCTACCCTCTCCACTTAGCACAAACGCAGTGAACCGATCATGCAGATCCGAACTAGGAGATCACAGCACACAGACCGTACACAATTGAACACAATACATACAGAATGACATTGCATAAAACTGATATATGGTGGATTATATCTTGCACAGAATGTGAACATCAACAAATTACACACACATACATGCACATTAGCATGTTACGTATGTAAACATTGTTTGTATTAGTAAACATTCTATTGGTTCACATTTAACAGACAAAACAAAACAACATTGACTTGGCTGTAGGGAGTTGGTAACCAAACAGGAAATAGGAAGAAGCTGAAAAATGAATCACATTCAAATAAATCTGTGGTCACTTGTGGTAGGGAATTCCCCTGCAGGAACGTAGAAAACAAATGAAACCATAAAAATCGTTCTGAAATACGCAACATCACATGATATCACATGACATACTAAATGTCACATGATGTCACATGACATAGTGAACGTCATATGACATATAGGATTAGCCAATACTACAATCTGCAACACAGAGAATACCACCATTTAATGAACAGAACGAAACAAACACGACCTTACAAACTACCCTACAGAAGTAGACAGTAGGGAAAATGTACAAGAAGAAGTTTGTATGCCTGTGTGTGTGTGTGTGTGTGTGTGTGTGTGTGTGTGTGTGTGTGTGTGTGTATGTGTGTGTGTGTGTGTGTGTGTGTGTGTGTGTGTATGTGTGTGTGTGTGTGTGTGTGTGTGTGTGTGTATGTGCGTGTGTGTGTGTGTGTATGTGTGTGTGTGTGTGTGTGTGTGTGTGTGTGTGTGTGTGTGTGTATGTGTGTGTGTGAGTGTGTGTGCGTGTGTGTGTGTGTGTGTGTGTGTGTGTGTGTGTGTGTGTGTGTGTGTGCATGTACGTGTGTGTGTGTGTATTTGTGTGTGTGTGTGTGTGACATGTCCAGTCTCAACAAGACAACCTCTCCACAGAGGACAAAGTAGGTGAATTGACATTGCCCACCATGAGTCCTATAGTTGGAGCACTACATGTACAGTGGAAATTCCCTAATTCGACATCCAAATACTCCAACATACTCCCTAATTCGACATCCTAATACTCCAGCATACTCCCTAATTCGACATCCTAATACTCCAACATACTCCCTGATTTGACCACGTTCTGAGGTGCAGTCACCATACTGGGACACGGTGACAATCACTCCACAATCCGACGACCTCTGCAATCTGACACATTTTGTTACCCATAGAGTGTTGATCACGGAGGTTCTACCGTACAAAGCCTCCCCCCTCTCAATGCACAGCTGGCACATTTGAGGGGGGAGAAGGGATTCTAAAGCTCACAGTAGAAATGGATCTTCAGTGGCAAACCCACATGTGACAAAGTCAGCCCAGAAGGCAAAATAAGCACATGACAAAACAAACACTAGAGCTCCCACTACAAGAAGGTAGATCTACCCAGTCAACCAGCATGTACTAGTACATACACATCTCCAACGGAAGAACAGAAACACTGCAAACGCTATCAATTAGTTCCAAAATGGCGGGCATGTTGGTTTGGAGGCGTGGCCAAATACACGTTGTACATGAAAAGAAAACAAAACATTAAAATCGCCCTAAACTTACCTAAACCAATAATAAACCCTGTTTGGCATTCTGAAAAAGCCTTTTACTCTGTTCTGAAGCTGTCTTCGTGTTGTTCGATTGGCAACAGTTCGCCTACTGAACTCTAAAAATCGTCTGTAAACTCTTGGATAACCGTAGGCTCGACCCAATATATACACTGTTAACTTCTTTCCAACAGCAATAGCCGCCACTTTCCATATAAAAGAAGCAAATTGTACGGGCATCTCTTGTGTAGGTCGGTTCTGATATGTAGATCGAGAACACTCCCTCCAAACGTACAAAAAATTGCTGTGAACAATGGACTTTCGCCCCTGTTGTCACAAAACAAACAGTAGTTTACTCTCTGTGAGAAAAAGCGCCAATGTAGAGAAACAAAGCCAGGCAAATCTCCACCGTCAATTGGCCGTTTATAAGGTTGCACAAGAGCTCGTACCCTCGTCGCTGTTTACGTGTATTCTTGGGTCGATTGGGTCATTAATTACATTAGGGTTTTACCCCCGGCTCATGAATATCGTTATTCTCCTGTACCCGAGCACATTAGCTTGTTTCTACCTTGTCCTAGTCTGCTATCTACTATCAATACTTTGTTTTCGTGATAGACTATCCTTCTAACCTAAGGATTATACCTGTGGTGTCCTCATGACTAGATTTTGCATGCCAGTCAGCGCTTGTGAGTACCAGCAGATGAAACACTTATCCTTGCTTTAAAGATGGGTGTCCAGGGATTGTGGAAGTTGTTGGAGTCGTCAGGGAGACCAGTTGCCTTGGAAACACTGAATGGGAAAGTCCTTGCTGTTGGTAAGTAATAGAGAATGAGTAAACGACTATAGAATGTCTGTTGGAGTATCTATGGTTCCATCTGATGTACAGATGACTTTGTATGCATCCACCTCCTCCTGTCTTTAGATGTTAGCCTTTGGCTGCACCAGGCACTGTATGGTGTGAGGGACAAGGAAGGGCAGGCAGTGACCAATGCTCATCTTCTTGTCTTGTTCAATCGAATTTGTAAACTACTTTTCTACGGAATCAAGCCTGTGTTTGTGTTCGACGGGGCTACACCTGCTTTGAAGCTCAAGACGATAGTGAGTGCAGTATATATTTATATCACATGACAGTCATATGACACTCATGTGGCACACACACACACACACACACATACACATACACACACTGCAGGGTTCTAGACAACAACGTCGTCAAGTTGCTAAGAAGCAGTCACGGAAATTGGCTGAGAAGTTACTGAGGAATGTTTTGATGAATCAGGCCCTGAGTGAAGCTGGAGGAAGGTGTGTCCCTTGCATGCAACTGGTCTCAAGATGGTCACAATACAGTTGGGTGATGGTCACATGACAGTCATGTGATGTCAAATAACAGATAGGTGATAGTCACATGACAGTTGTGTGATGGCTATATGATACCTGAATAAGAGTCACACTCTAATTTGTTTTTGTGTTTCCTTTGCTGTTCAATTGTCAGCCATCTTGTTCCCTACAGCTCCGACATCTCACTACCTGTGGGCGATAGAGTGAGGGAGGACCCGTTTATCCTACCACCCATTCCTGAGGGGTCACAAGTGGAATTGTGAGCCAATAGGCATATTATTGGTGACAGTGAGGATGTGTGTGCTGACACTGAGGGTGTGTGTGTGTGACTGCGAGGGTGCTTGCTGACACTGAGTGTGTGCATGTGACAGTGAGGGTGCTTGCTGACACTAAGTGTGTGTGTGTGTGACTGTGAGGGTGCATGCTGACACTGTGTGTGTGACAGTGAGGGTGTGTGTGCTGACAGTGAGGGTGTGTGTGCTGACAGTGAGGGTGTGTGTGTGACAGTGAGGGTGTGTGTGCTGACAGAGAGGGTGTGTGTGTGTTGACAGTAAAGGGTGTGTGGTGGCTGGTAAGGTTGTGCTGACAGTGAGGGTGTGTGGTGGCTGGTGAGGATGTGCTGACAGTGAGGGTGTGTGTGTGCTAACAGTGAGAGTGTGTGGTGGCTGGTGAGGGTGTGCTGACAGTGAGGGTGTGTGGTGGCTGGTGAGGGTGTGCTGACAGTGAGGGTGTGTGGTGGCTGGTGAGGGTGTGCTGACAGTGAGGGTGTGTGGTGGCTGGTGAGGTTGTGCTGACAGTGAGGGTGTGTGTGCTGACAGTGAGGGTGTGCTGATAGTGAGGCCTGTACTCGTACAGTATGTACACCGTGTTCTCTCGTGTTCCACCAGCCACACGAGTGAGGATCCAGTGGGTAGTACCATGTCCAAAGAGGACACAGACACTGAGGATGCCCCACCTTTGGCACCAGCTGTGAAGGTATGTTGAACGTAAAGTGAATTCTCGTTAGTCCGCCACAATTCGTTTTGAAAAATTTGGGTGGCTTAATGAGTTTGGTGGATTCTCTTCAATTGATTTATGCACAAAACTGATGGCAGAGGAAAGGGTTTGGTGGATAAGGCGATGGTGGATTAACGAGAATCCGCTGTATTGTGGCAGTAATGTTGAGTGGTGTTCCAGGTTGTGTTCTCGTTGTGTTTAGGGTGTTTATGAGAACCTCTCTACAGTGGATGTGTACAGTGATGAGTTCTCCTCACTGCCACCTGAGATCCAGCATGAGCTGATAGTGGAAAAGCAGCTGTTGGACAAACAACGCAAGTACAGACATTTTGAGGATGTCCCTGAGGTTAGAAGAGGGTGTGGTTGAGATAATATGCAACAATGAGTCATCATGAAGTGCCCCTGATATCGAAAGTACTCCTTTTTTCTATGTTACACCTAATCAATTGCTAACCAAAATGATTATCATAAGTGCTGACATTATTTCATGATAACACTTGAGCAGTTTTTAGATTGTGAGCCAGTCATGAACATTTTAAGCCCGTTGATAATTTTGGGTCAGGCTGTTGTGTGATGACAAAAATGGCCGTCAAACAAACAGTGATCATCAATAAGTAGTTTAGTACCTGCGGTCAAATCTGTGGTGTCTTTTGTCCACAGAAGAAGTTTATCTAATTAAGACCAATAGATGATAGATTTATGGGGAATATAAACTGCAAAAATTGCAAAAATCAGTGATTGCAGGAAAGTTTTGTCCCTGAAACATTTCAGCACAAACAGTACATACCAATTCTGCACACATGTACATGTCTACAGAGATGTAAATGTACATACACACACACACGCACACACGCACGCATGCACGCACGCACACACACACACACACACACACACACACATACACACACACACACACGCACACACTCACACAACACACACACACGCACACACACACACACACACACACACACACACATGCACACACCAATCTTTCTCTTCGTTCTGTGTAGGATGCCAACAACTTCTCTGACTTTCAGTTGGGGAGGCTCCTCTCCAGAAGCAGGCTGTCTCGTAGGTTGGACGTGTTGAAGAAGGAAATGGTATCCAACAATACAGCGTACATTAGTGCTGGTGGTGAGGGTGAGGGTGAGGGTGAGGGAGGTATCAAGGAGATCGAGACAAGGAGAATAGTGTCTAAGGAGTCCACCCACTACATCTTGATGAAGAACACTCCATCACAGAGCGAGGGGGAGGGGGATTCCGACTCTATGACCAGCTGGGGGAGGAGTAGTGAGGAAGTGGGGACTAAGAGGCAGCACAAAATGGCTGACTCTCCGTATTTGAGTGGAACATCAACGCCAGCAGTTATAGAGGAGAGTATAGCTACCTTAGAGGGTGTGGCTACCTTAGGGAGTGTGGCTACCTCAGGAGATGTGGCTACTTCAGTGGATGTGTCAGGAGATATGTCAGGTGATGTTCATTTGCAGGAAGCCATTTTACGGAGCATAAAGAGTCATCCTGGTAACCATGACAACACACCCGAATCCCTCCCCCTTTCCAACAGTGTTGCTAGTAAACTGAGGTTGATGTCTAAAGGTATCCTCGGCACAGACGACCTTGAGGTGAAGGGTTCAAACTGCACCACAGAGAAAGCTGAAGAGGAGGGTAGTTTGAACACGATGGAGGGGATTGGATCAGTATGTGCTCTGTCTGAGACTGTGGATTTGCTGGCTGGCAACTCATCTACAAATGAAGTTCTAAAGTTTGTGTCTGAGCCTGTGGTGGTTGACAGGGATGATGAGGGTGGTGAAGATGGTGAGGGTGATGTGTGTAAGGTGGGAGGTGGTGCTGGTGAGGTGTGTATAGTGGGAGGTGGTGAGGGTGAGGATGACATGTGTCAGGTGGGAGATGGTGAGGGTGACATGTGTCGTTTGGGAGGTGATGAGAATGGAGAGGATGTGAAGGTTGGTTCCTCATCAGTACAAGTTGATCTGACAAAGCAAGAACCACATGATCAGTCACCACACCCACAACCTCACCTCCAGACAAGCTCTTCGCTTCAAAATGAGGAAGAAGTGGCATACATGTCATCCTCGGGAACAAGCGATGATGACATCAGTGATAGAAAGTTGGATGGGGGGTTCCCCTCGACTGTCCCCTCTATGTCTAGCGAGATGGTGTCCAGCAAGTCTGTGTTGTCTGGTGAGATTGTTGTGGACACTACTGCAGTTGCTGGGAGCAACGAAGGGGACAAGGAGAAAATGGCCACCTCAGGTGAAGTCCCCTCCACCTCCACAGTTCCAGCTCCTCTCTCCATCCTCCTGCCCACTGATGAGAATGACAAGAGAAGAGATCAGTTCATTCGTGATGCTGAGCAGGTGTGTGGGGGCTGAGCAGGTGTGTGTGTGGAGGCTGAGCAGGTGGGTGGGGGCTGAGCAGGTGGGTGAGTGGAGCTGAGCAGGTGGGTGGGTGGGGCTGAGCAGGTGTGTGAGTGGGGCTGAGCAGGTGTGTGAGTGGGGGCTGAGCAGGTGTGTGAGTGGGGGCTGAGCAGGTGGGTGGGGGCTGAGCAGGTGGGTGAGTGGAGCTGAGCAGGTGGGTGGGTGGGGCTGAGCAGGTGTGTGAGTGGGGCTGAGCAGGTGAGTGAGTGGGGGCTGAGCAGGTGGGTGGGTGGGGCTGAGCAGGTGTGTGAGTGGGGCTGAGCAGGTGTGTGAGTGGGGGCTGAGCAGGTGTGTGAGTGGGGGCTGAGCAGGTGTGTGAGTGGGGCTGAGCAGGTGGGTGAGTGGAGCTGAGCAGGTGGGTGGGTGGGGCTGAGCAGGTGTGTGGGGGCTGAGCAGGTGGGTGTGTGGAGGCTGAGCAGGTGGGTGGGGGCTGAGCAGGTGGGTGAGTGGAGCTGAGCAGGTGTGTGAGTGGGGGCTGAGCAGGTGTGTGAGTGGGGCTGAGCAGGTGTGTGAGTGGGGCTGAGCAGGTGTGTGAGTGGGGCTGAGCAGGTGAGTGGGGGCTGAGCAGGTGGGTGAGTGGGGCTGAGCAGGTGTGTGAGTGGGCTGAGCAGGTGGGTGGGTGGGGCCGAGCAGGTGTGTGGGTGGGGGCCGAGCAGGTGTGTGGGTGGGGGCCGATCAGGTGTGTGGGTGGGGGCCGAGCAGGTGTGTGAGTGGGGGCCGAGCAGGTGGGTGAGTGGGGGCCGAGCAGGTGGGTGAGTGGGGGCCGAGCAGGTGTGTGAGTGGGGGCCGAGCAGGTGTGTGAGTGGGGGCCGAGCAGGTGTGTGAGTGGGGGCCGAGCAGGTGGGTGAGTGGGGGCCGAGCAGGTGGGTGAGTGGGGGCCGAGCAGGTGGGTGAGTGGGGGCCGAGCAGGTGGGTGAGTGGGGGCCGAGCAGGTGGGTGGGTGGGGCCGAGCAGGTGTGTGGGTGGGGCCGAGCAGGTGGGTGGGTGGAGTTGAGCAGGTGGGTGGGTGCCACTGAATCTTATACCAGTGGAATCTCTGTAGTCTAGTACTTCAGTTTCCAACATTCGCACTAGTCTGGTCATATTTTGAAGAACATTGCCATGCTAATGTACCAAGAGTCACTTGATAATCTGACAGCCTCTTTAATTTGATACATACACAGTTTAGTGCCCATGGAGCGTCGGATTATAGAGGTCACACTGTGCGTACATACTGTGATGGTCTTTTGGCACTTTGCAACCTCTCTATTCCAACACCTCAATAGTCCAACATTCCCTCTAGTGTGAACTTACTCTGTGGGACAGTCACCATTGTAGACCGCACCAAGAGTCACTTGTTAATCCGACAACCTCTGTAATCCGACACATTGTTTGTTGCCTACTGAGTGTTAGATTATAGAGGCTCCACTTTACATATGTTCCTACCCCACACTTCTGCCGCCACCATTTTTCTCTTTCATGCCAAGAAAAATGGCGGCCAAAGTGTGGACTGAGAATGAGACTACGTACTTGTTATCAGTGGTACACAAATGTCCCCTTTCAGCTCCCCTCAGACCTGCTCCAATCCCAGCTGGAGAAGGAGAGGCGAGAGCTGCAGAAGGAGGAGGGACAGCAGAGCAGATATGCCTCAGAGATGTCCAATCAGATTTACAAGGAAGCCCAGGTATGGGAGGATAACAGCCCTGGGCTCTTATGTTCTTTCATAGAAACCCAAGTATAGAATACCAGCCCTCGGCTTGTATACTGTAATATGGGATATGGATAGAATGACTGGTTTTAAGAATGGACAGAGAATATATACTGTGTGTGTGTAGATATGTGTGTGTGTAGATATGTGTGTGTGCGTGTGTGTGTGTGTGTGTGTGTGTGTGTGTGTGTGTGTGTGTGTGTGTGTGTGTGTGTGTGTGTGTGTGCATGTGTGTGTGTGCGTGTGTGTGTGTGTGTGTGTGTGTGTGTGTGTGTGTGTGTGTGTGTGCATGTGTGTGTGTGTGTGTGTGTGTGTGTGTGTGTGTGCAAGTGCAATAAACCCATAAATAGCCACATTTGGGCATTTAGTGTGAAAATATGATGCAAATTTTCAATTTTTTATGATTTGCTATTTAGTATGCTTTGCGGCCTACTATTAAGTGCCTACCGGGCTCTTACCTTCCTATAGGAGCTGCTAACACTGTTTAAACTTCCTTATATGGTCAGTCCAGGTGAAGCAGAGGCCCAGTGTGCGTGGCTGGATGCCCACCACAGACAAGTGGACGGGACGATAACAGACGACAATGACTACCTCCTGTTTGGCGGGCGGAGGTTGTATCGATACTTCTTCAGCCAAAACCACATAGCAGAAATGTACAACACTGGGGACATACAGCAGTGTCTAGGTGTGTGTGTGTGTGTGTGTACGTATGTGTGTGTGTGTGTGTGTGTGTGTGTGTGTGTGTGTGTGTATGTGGTGTGTGTGTGTGTGTGTGTGTGTGTGTGTGTGTGTGTGTGTGTGTGTGTGTGTGTGTGTGTGTGTATCAGTTTTATATGTATATGTGTGTGTGTATCAGTTTTATATGTATGTGTGTGTGTGTGTGTGTGCATGTGTGTGTGTGTGTGATGATTGGCATCCTCTACCAGCACCCCCACCAGTGCCCTCTTCCAGTACCCTCAATCAGCACCTTCCACCTGTACCCTTACCCAGCACCCTCACCACCCACTCACTGTTGGTCCCCTCCCCCCAGGTCTGTCTCAGGAACAGCTTGTGCTGGTTGCTATGCTGACAGGCAGTGATTACACAGATGGTGTTGATGGGATTGGTGTTGTCACGGCAATGGAGATATTGAGGGACTTTTCTGGGGAAGGAATAGAGTTGCTAAAGAATTTCAAGTATGTTGCAACTTGGAGCTGATAGTAAGAGCCCAGGGCTGATAATGGGATCCCTGAGATAACAAATATTAGCCCAGGGCTGATATTTGGACCCCAAGGTGATGGTGGGAGCACGGGCTAGTAGTAGGAACCCACAGCTGATTATTTGAAACTCAGAGCTGATAGTAGAAGCCCAGAGCTGATAGTAGAAGCCCAGGGCTGATATTTGGACCCCAAGGTGATGGTGGGAGCACGGGCTAGTAGTAGGAACCCACAGCTGATAGTAGAAGCCCAGAGCTGATATGGTACCTTATTATTCAGATGTGTTTTCTCATTGCGTATACAGAGGCTGGCACACTGCAAACAGATTGTCACATCTGATGGAGAAAAGCACCAAGCATAAGAGACTAGTTCGTCAGCAGGGTTTTGTGTCGTAAAACTGTACACACACACACACACACACACACACACACACACACACACACACACACACACACACACACACACACAAACACACACACAAACACACACACACACACACACACACACACACTCACACACACACACACACACACACTATCTTCTTTTCAGCTCCAGTTGTCACTGTCCAGCAGCTTCCCAGATGAGCAGGTGTTCAGGGCTTATGTCAACCCTTCAGTGGATGAATCCATTGAGTCTTTTGAGTGGGGAATTCCCGATGGATTTGAGCTCAAGCAGTATCCACTCCTATCTGTTGTGTGTGTGTGTGTGTGTGTGTGTTTGTGTGTATGTGTGTGTGTGTGTTTGTGTGTGTGTGTGTGTGTGTGTGTGTGTGTTTGTGTGTGTGTGTGTGTGTGTGTGTGTGTGTGTGTGTGTGTGTGTGTGTGTGTGTACAGTTCCGTGTTTCTTAGCACTGTGTGTCAGGTTTGCGATGTCCAAGTTTGGATGGAGTGAGAAGAAGTCATCAGACACTGTCGGACCTGTCATGAGAAGGATGAACGAAATGAAGGTACGTAGGACCATTTTCCGAGTGTGTAGCTGAACTTTGTTGGGACAATTTTCAGATCATCCACAAAATTAGCTCACTTTTTATCAGAAGTTTGTCTTATCAGAATATGATAACTATATACACATAATATGATACTGAAACCATAGATACTCTAACCAGCTGAAACTAACCAAACAGGGGCTGGAAACTAGTTTGTGTGCTCATATATATTTTGTCTCAAGTGTGTTCTTTTTAGTGAGGTTCCACTGTATTTGGCTCACATCTTCTGATTTCTTGTTGATTTCAGAATCCACAGACAAAAATAACACACTTCATGAACTTACCTCAAATTGTGCCAGAAAAACGGAAGATTAAGAGTAAAAGGGTGAGGAGAGCTGTTGCTAGGATACAGTCTGGAGTAACAGAAACGAAAACAGTGTCAGACACTATTAATTTGAGTGACAGTAGTAGTGATGAGGAGAATGGGGCGTGGCAAGGGTGTGACCAGCAATCAAAGAAGAAAACCCCCTCTTCTGCCCATACTGGTGTTGGTGGATCTGGGAATTCCCCCACTGCTGGTGGGATGCAGGTTTCCCCTGTTCCTAGTGGTTACGATGTTGACAGTCCAGGGGGCGAACGTAGAGTGACAAGGAAGAGAGGACCAAAACCAAAGAAGCAATTGCAAGTGAAAAGAGCCAACAGAAGACCTTGAAAACTATTACATTTCATCAAATAATTATCAGTGAATATATGTCATGCCTGGAATAAATGTATATATTATATTTCAAACATTTCATGTTTTTTTTTTGTACAATTAAAATATAAACTGATCATAACACCAGTTTTGTGGCTAGTAGAATATTATAGTGTGCATGCAATTTAACAGTTACTTCGAAGTTATAGTTTTGTGATTGTGCACATACACCGCCCGTGATTTATACCAGGTGTATATGTAGTAAACGTTGTATATATAGTTGCAGCCTGATCGTGAGTTATAGTTTGCATCGATTATAGTTATTAATTTATTGTATTCTCCATGCAGGCCCAATGTATAAAATGTAGTTAAATGTCCCTTAATTAGAAATTCATTGATAATTACAATTATGGTGTAATAATCACACACAATCCAATCAC
>CAUJGJ010000185.1:461074-466074 GCA_963170055.1 Halisarca cf. caerulea | reverse complement strand
AGAACACAGAAGTTAGAAATGAGAATATGTCCGAACCATTGCAAAGAGCTAGTTGGTACACAACACCACATACACCTATTTACTCCACACAACATTCTCTTACTGTTATTGAATTGAGCAAATACTTCGTCCATCACAAGCTCTTCCTCTTTGACATTGCTGCTAACCTTGGCCACCCGACGAGCACACTTCAGCCTCTTAACACGGAACTGACCTCTTGCAGAAATCCTGTCTTCGAACTCAGCATCTACTTGAGAAGTGGCTGCATCCATTTCCCACACGGTTGGGCTAAATGATTAAATCAGTCAAGTTACAATAAAAAGGTGTTTGTATATTGCGTATGTGTGTGTATGTGCATGCGCGCACACGCGCGTGCGTGTGTGTGTGTGTGTGTGTGCATGTGCTGGTGTCCATGTGTGTGACAAGCCCTTCATCTGCACTGTCACAATCATTGTCAGTGACCTTTCATCTTTGAAGAAGAATGCATGCTCTCCAGCTGCTTCTTCCAACACTCTACCGTTGAATGTGTACTCCTCTCTCCTGTTCATGATGAACTGCGAAGTACCTTTCTGCCCCTCCGCATCCCCTCCTCGTCTATCCTTCGTCTGCCTCACTTGGGAGGTTCTGGTCTGGTCAAGTCCCGGCATGTATCGGATGTCCTTGGTGGCAACATTTCGACTGTACCTAACAACACTCCCACCTCCTCCAGCCGGTGCATACCTAAGTGAGACCCCATACAGAACACTTATGACATTGATTTACAGCCCCATTTATACTGGAGTGTTAAACATTGCTTTAAATTTCTCCAGTACAAAAAGGTCTTAAGATCTATTCAATATCTTATCATGTCTGTGCTAGTAGGCCTAAATCATTGATATAAGGTGGTGGTGGTGAGGGAACTGGTTGGGAGACTCTAACACACATCTTTAAAAATGCAATACATGGCAAAAGGCAAAGAAGGCATCCCAGACGCTCTTATTGGAAGCATGGGACGAGCAAAAGGAGAACCTCATGCATGAACTCCAACCTTTCTCCATTCTACCATCTTGTCCCAACTGGATATGCCTGTGAACACACAATAACTAAAACAAATCTTGATTTTGAGAGGATAATGAATTAAGCTTGTTGAACATGTCAGTTTCTGAATCAGCTGCAGGACAGTCCCAAAACATGCAAACAAGAATGACCACTTGAGAAGGACTCGAGGTGAATGGTCACACATTGAAAGGGACAGCAAGCACTGAAAATGAATTATAAGTTGAAGATAATAAATAAGGTGAATTTCACTATTTCACTATGCACCCCCCCACACGCACATACACACACACACACACACACACACACACACACACACACACACACACACACACACACACAGTACACACACTTGTATCTTGCTAGATAACGACCTGTGGCATCTCCTTCCATTCTTGTCAGCTCTTTCTTGAAATTTGCCTGAAAAGAACTCACAATACCTTTCTTAACATTGGCTACCTCCATCCTCTCAGACTTGGGGTAGCTGACAGCTATCACTCTACCATCTTCAGCTTGTACAAAACAGAAACATTTAGAAAACATTTCATCAGAAAAACCACCACTCCGTTCAGAATCTGCCCTGCAGTAAACCAAGATCAAAAATCTGTTGTTAAGTCCACTAATACTGCAAGGATGAATCAGTGTAGCTTTCATATTAACACATGTGTTTGGTTGTGGCCGTGTGACTACCTGCACGTTTGTGAGTGGATGGTCGTAACTAGCTCACATCAGCGGAGCAGGGAGATGGACAGGAGTGGCTGTGTGTAGTATTTGTAGGTTGAGAGGCCTTGCAGACCTTTAGGTCCTGCAGTCTCCCACAACCCAGGCTGCTATGAAATCTCTTGACACCACAATATAGTCAGTGAAAGGGAGGGAGAGTAGCACTCTGTGGGCTATGGTGTAGTATGGGTAGTTATAATGTGTAGCATGGATGGAAAGCTAGATGGACAGGTAGCTAGATGGATGGGTAGCTAGATGGATGGAAAGCTAGATGGATGGATAGTTAGATGGTTGGATAGCTAGATGGATGGGTAGCTAGATGGATGGGTAGCTAGATGGATGGGTAGCTAGATGGATGGAAAGCTAGATGGATGGATAGCTAGATGGACAGGTAGCTAGATGGATGGATAGCTACATACCTAGATGGATAGATAGCTAGATGGATGGATAGTTAGATGGATAGATAGCTAGATGGATGGGTAGCTAGATGGATGGGTAGCTAGATGGATGGGTAGCTACAGATGGTCAGCTGTGAGTGATAACCACTAGCTGACAGGTCATGTTTGACCAT
Source organism: Halisarca cf. caerulea (assembly GCA_963170055.1). NCBI lineage: Eukaryota > Metazoa > Porifera > Demospongiae > Chondrillida > Halisarcidae > Halisarca > Halisarca cf. caerulea. Next base: position 463,748 of record CAUJGJ010000185.1, on the reverse strand, counting down.
GTGCGATCTACACTGTATGTGCTGAGCAAATATCCTCACTCCTGTGGGGGGAAGCTGGTGAGCTGCTCCACTTTCCTCAGTTCTATGCACATCAGTCTGGACGGAAGGCCATTGAATGTACCAGCTGCGAAGAAGGAGAGAAATCAGTTTCAACACCAAGTTAAACACCACCTTCATCAGGTATCAGGGTATTCTTATTTAACCTGGGGAACCTTTAGCCAGAGGCTACTGTAAGTGGCACCCAAAGAAAAAAGGACAAAGGGCAAAACACAAAGAAACAAGGAGGGAGTACAAAGATTCCAAAAATAAGAATTAAGCTTGGTTGAAAAGTTGCAACAAGAAATAAATGATAGAGAGATCAGTGAATGAATTTCAATTTGAAAACAATTGCAATTTCAATGACCTATGATCAATGGTGTGTAAAAAGAGATACATGTTGTGTACAAAAATTATAAGCTACTCATTCAAGAAGTGTTTTTCACATTATGATAGTTTTGGAAACACCCATTGGGTCTACTAGGAAGGTTGGAAGTGTCTGTGTGCTGTCACCCTTTCCTGGGTAGTGAAATCCATCAAATCACCATGATAATGACCTACCTCCATCTAAAGCCCAAAAGCAACTTCTAAATCACTTGGTCAGGCAAAGAATATTTCAATTCCAGGGTACCCAGGTAAAACGAATTAAATGTAATACATACATACTTAATTCATAAATCAATGACTAAAACCAATTAAAGCCAACATACTTGGCAACATAGAACACACGAATGAACACAACATGGAAACACAAGCATCCACCCACACAAGCATAAGTACACACTCAACCAGTCTAGTGCTAGCCCCGTGCTTCAGTGACTAGTACTACAGGGCTAGCAGCTTGACTAGTGACAGACTCACTTTTTTCACAGAAAATATCCAAAATCACTGAAAAAGAAATTGATTTGCGTCCAAAGACTGTTCCGTTTGCTTCATAGCTGTAAGTACACACAGTGTCATCCTAAGAGGGCAAGAAGAAGACACAAGTACACAGACTGAATCAAAAGGAAGGAATAACCACATCCATTGTCAAAGATGTATAATGCCATTCCAATGTGTGTGTGTGTGTATGTGTGTGTGTGTGTGTGTGTGTGTGTGTGTGTGTGTGTGTGTGTGTGTGTGTGTGTGTGTGTGTGTGTGTGCGTGCGTGTGTGTGCATATATATACTAGTTTGTACATGTTGTTTGCATTTGTGACCACTGCCTCCTACTCTATGCACTGTAGGTGTTTGCTACACTGAGAGCTGAGGTCAAGTTGTGTGCGTGTGACTGTGTAGCGTGTGCTACAGCGTTATACCACAGGCTGATGCCAGTGCTTCTATTGTAAGTGTGTGTGTGTGTGTGTGTGTGTGTGTGTGTGTGTGTGTGCGTGTGTGTGTGTGTGTGTGTGTGTTGTTCAGTTGGTGTGAAGGGGCTGGTTAGTATTACCTTTAAGAGGTTAAGCCTGTTGCCAGCAGGTGGTGCTTATAAGGAAAACTGGGACACTCAGCTGCTTACAGGTGAAATCATACCTGTCAGCCTCAACCACTGGAAACATTAAAATTAATGTGACTTGGGTATTTCTTTATTAGACTCTTAGCAGCTTGGTGGTCATTGGAGGGTGCCCTAGATGCTATTAGCTTGGATATTACCGAGTTTAGGGTTGGGAATCACTGCTGCTGTGAGTTAGGTGGACATGCCACCGCTCTTCAGCTGCAGCCCAGCCCTACCCATCTCGTGGGGCTTGCAACCTCACAGATGGGAAACCCCTGATTGCACAAGGGGGCCATCAGGGATGGTGGGGGCAGCTGGGCCCATATTCAGTGGGTCTCTCCCTCACTGATGTCTGGTGGCTCATCCACCAGTTGGGCCCCTTTGGAGGCCCAACAAGGGGGCCACAATAGCCCACACTGCAGGCTGTGGCATTACAAGTTACAAGTTACAAGTGTGTGTGTGTGTGTGTGTGTGTGTGTGTGTGTGTGTGTGTGTGTGTGCTTGTGTGTGTGCTTGTGTGTGTGTGTGCTTGTGTGTGTGCTTGTGTGTGTGTGTGGGGGGGGGGGGGGGGGGTCCTACATTAATAGTACTTGTATAGATCAGTTAAAAACTGATGTGAGTGATTCACTAATTATTTTTAGACTGTTACTCCTGAAAAAGCGATATAACTGTGCCAAAATCAACATCCAAGATAAGATACAAAAAGATAGGATACAAAGGCTGCAGTCGCAAGCCAACGAGAGCTATTAGTATGACAGTTACCAACCATTCACTGCTCAAGGTGAGCAAAGCCATTCATCGAAGCAGTTCTACTGCTCCTCCGATCGACGGTTGTACACAGCATTCAGCATCTCAGTTCTAGCCGCAGCGGAGGGGATGCCACAGTTTAGCATTCAACGTGGGGGGCCTAGATTAGGAGCGTAATTTTACGCAGCTATATACACTCTTCTCCTGAAGAGATGCAGTTGATTTGGATTCAAGCTTGATTCAATGAAGTTAGCAATTTTGAACTGTTACCATTCCCTCTCTCTTACCACTCACTTTACAAGGTCCAGTGGAAGTAAATTTGGCGGCAGCTGGTGCAGTCAGTAGAAGAAGCTCCAGACCAACTAGAAGGAGACGATAGGGAAACATATCCCCTCACGGACATCTAATTCTCCTAATAC
>CAUJGJ010000185.1:448574-451074 GCA_963170055.1 Halisarca cf. caerulea | reverse complement strand
ACACACACACACACACACAGTGCACACACACAGTGCACACACACACACACACTAGTAAACACACCTTTGACAGACTTGACCATAACTGGTGTTCCTCCCTCCACGTCCTCTTCAGCATTCATGAGATACCCCTCATGCACCAAGGTGAACGACCCTATGCACATAGCATGACACACCACTATCACATATGCACACCTGTATGTACGTAAGTACATACATACGTACGTACACGAACACACATGAAACTCCTTCATGTCAATGCATAGATACGCACAATACAATGCATGTACTTACATAAAAACAGTTTACAATAGTAAAGATGGGTAGAAACACACAATCCCACATGCATGCATGCACCCACCCACCCACGCATACACACACACATACACACACATAACACACACACACACACACACACACACACACACACAACACACACACACACACACACACACACACACACACATACACACACACCTTGTTTCAAGAGGTCACCCACTGATATCCTCCTCTCCTCCACAAACCTGTCTTGCAGTGCCTGTACAGTCCAGGATCTGTGCACTGGCTGAGGGAAATTTGAGGAGATCCTTGTTTCACTTTTCAAGTGGATGTCAGTTGCAGAGTGGTTGCCGAAATCATCCAACCTCACCGGAGGAGGGGCCATGTAGGGATAGTCGTTATTGTTAACAATGTTGTAGTCACTGTACTGTGGGGGCGGGGGCTCAGGCTCCCTCTGGTACTGCATGACACCAAACACCTCTGCATGGAGAGCATCTCGGCTCATGTCAATTCTGAAGTGGGAATTAAAACAGGAGTTGGAACCTCAATGTGTGTGTGTGTGTGTGTGTGTGTGTGTGTGTGTGTGTGTGTGTGTGTGTGTGTGTGTGTGTGTGTGTGTGTGTGTGTGTGTGTGTGTGTGTGTGTGTGTGTGTGTGTGTGTGTGTGTGTGTGTGTGTGTGTGCACTACTTTGACACTACATAAATGATTAAGCTTCTCGAGCTCATCACAGCACAATAACAGATAAAACTTTTTTCAAGCCACAGGACAGAGATATCTATACTCACTCATCAGAATCACTCCTCCTCCTCCTTAGAACCCCAGCCAACACCTTCCAGTGATAGAGGACCACCACTATTATGATCAGCACCACAACACCAGCCACTAGACCAGTGATAATGTAAAGAATGTTACGAACATTTTCATCTGGTCCACTGTTATCCTGCGGTTGTGTGGGGTCAGCTGTGCGGCAGTCCTTGCGGAAGTTGATAGTGGTGATGTGCGTGGACTGCATGTTCTTCACTTCGTTCAAAGTCAGACTGGCACTGGGCAGATTTGAGTCGGACTTCAAACACTCAAATGACACGTTGAAATCTACCGTACAAGAAACCCATCGTTGTAGAACATTGCATGGCTACACAGCAGTATGTGGTGTACATGAACAGAGCAGTACGCATACGATGCACCACACACTTGTACAAACACACACACACACACACACACACACACACACACACACACACACACACACACACACACACACACACACTTGCTAGGCTTAGTGGGACAGGAAGGACTCTATTTCCATTGTTGTTCACTATTGGTGTTCTGAGGACCTCCTCATTGTAAGACACAGCCACCAACTCAACATTGATCTGTGTACAAAGGAAAAGTCTCATTTCTATACCAAAATTTTCAAATGGGAACAAAATAAAAAACTCACTGGCCCATCAGCCAAGGTGTACCAGTTAAAGGTCACATGATCAGATGTAATGGGACGCTGAAATGAGTCGTTGCGTAGCTGAACCATTCCATCAATTACATAGACGCGGCGGACGCCAGATGGTTCGTTGGCTGTGTGGGAGAGATAAAGAACAGTCACACCTGATACACAGAGAACTGGGAATGTCAAGTGGACTAGAAATACCTACGTACATATACAGTGAAGCATCTCTACTCCAGGCCTCTCTACTCCGGGCCTCTCTACTCCAGGCCTCTCTACTCCGGGCCTCTCTACTCCGGGCCTCTCTACTCCAGGCCTCTCTACTCCAGGCCTCTCTAAGTTGGACACCTGTCTAAAGTGATCATTATGTCTAGTCCCAGAGGTTACCCATATATTAAAATTATCAACCACCTCTCTACGAAGGCCAACATCTCCTGGTCCTGAAGTGGCTGGATTGCAGAGATTTCACTGTACGTACGAACGAAGATTACTAATAAAACTTTGAAATACGTACGTGGATGGTACAGTAGATGGTACAGTTGATGGTACAGTGGATGGTACAGTGGATGGTACAGTGGATGGTACAGTGGATGGTACAGTAGATGGTACAGTAGATGGTACAGTGGATGGTACAGTGGAAGGTACAGTAGATGGTACAGTAGATGGTACAGTAGACGGTACAGTAGATGGTACAGTAGATGGTACAGTAGACGGTAGAGTAGATGGTACAGTAGACGGTACAGTAGACGGTACAGTAGATGGTACAGTAGAAAAACCTC
>CAUJGJ010000185.1:423574-443574 GCA_963170055.1 Halisarca cf. caerulea | reverse complement strand
CAGCGGGACACCTCCCGACAAGAGGGATCCATCGGGATACACGGCTTTGGTAGGTAAATCTTACTAAACATAGCCCTTCATTGAACGAGCCACAGCTAGTGCTGTTACCCGCGATTGCTGAACCAATACTGTACTGATCCATATCTGGTTTTTACTTAACAATATAAATGGAGAGAGAGAGAGAGAGAGAGAGAGAGAGAGAGAGAGAGAGAGAGAGATTGCATTACATTGCAGGAAAGCATGTACAGAAACTTACTTAACCTTGGAGCTAAGCGTTTGGAAACTTGCAGGCTTACATGGCAAGGTTGCAGTGCACGAGGACATGCATGTGTATGCATGTGATTGCATGAACCCCTCATCAGATCATCCAAAATGCAATGTTTAAATTTTCATACACTCTCTCATCTCATATTCTGATAAAATTTGTGATTTTTGATTTCTATGGCTACATATAGATCATCCCTCCCTCCCTGTGTGACACGCCTACCTCAACTTGCAAGTACAGTACACAATATTGAGTCACTCCTCCACTGCTCAGAGCACAACATATATGCATGTGTTGTTTCCAAAGTTCCCTCTCCCTCATCTTTATGATCCTATTCCTTATATATATCTATGGAACAAGGCCATGGAACAAAGCCAGTGAATATTCACAATAAAGCACAGTTTCTTATCACAAAGAGTTACGTACATCATGAAGTAGTCATCACACAAGGTCTATGACTGTGGAGCTTTCTGCCACAGCCACTTGTGGATCCGACATGCGCTGTTTCTTGTTACTGCAATTGTACAGGCTGCCTTGATTGCATGTGTCCCCTCTCCTCCAGTCCCTCTTCCTGCCCTTGTATGGAAAGATAATACAAATCATTGTAAAAGATGAATTGCATTATATGTGTACACTCAAATGTAGCCTGATGCATGGTTGTTTTGGGTTATGATTCAGTAGGTAGCCATTATTCATTCATTAATTCGTTGATTTTGATTCTACCTAGTACTAGCTGCACCCCTAAATTTTGTTTCCATGTCCTCTTGACATCTGTCAAGCATTATGCCTCTAGGAACGGTCGACTGCCTGCCTGCAGGATGCTCATAGAGAAAGGTGCTTCTGTCAATGTGCAAACTCTTGGTAAGCACTCAAACATGCTCACAAGGTAATAGAAATTTTATTCCTCCCACCCCCATATTTCTCTCAATCCCTCTGGCACCCCTCCTCCTGTATCCTTCCACATCACCATTCCTCTCCTCATGTTTCCCTCCTTCTCTTCACCCCCTCAATCCTCTCCTCTCCTCCCCTACCCTACCCCTCCCCCCTGTCACACCCACCTCAACAGGTGGAGCCACTCCACTGCACAGAGCAGCATATGCTGGTCACATGGATATCATTCGACTGTTGCTAGGCAACAAAGCAGATCCAAGACTAACCGACAGCGATGGTAAAACTGCACTTCACAAGGTATGCATGTACTGAATACTAACCCCCCGGGCTCTTAAATGGGACTCTGTTTTGTATATGGCAGGCATCAGAAGGAAGACATGCTGAGGTTGTAGCACTCCTGTTGCAGCAAGATCAAGAACTGAGCAACATTAGTGACAATAGAGGAAGAAAACCTGATATATCAGACTACGGTCAACATTGTCCTGATATCTTACAGTGAAGTCCACGATAATGATTGTATATAGCTGAAATTTGATTTGTCTTCATAATGCAATTAGATTAAAATAACGAAGTTTTACAGGCTAACACCAACAACAATACACACACACACACACACACACACACACACACACACACACACACACACACACACACACACTGCACACACACACACACACACTGCATAATAATATGGGTATATACAAGTAGTCATGTACACACGCAGAACATGCAATATTGTACACCAATTCTGCCAGTTCAAAAGCCCCCAGTCTCATGCAGTTCCACCTCCACAATGTTCTTCCTCTGCACTGCTTCTCCACTCCTCTCACCACCAACTGTTCTACTCACAACATCTTCACAAGGTGGATCCTCCCTGTCATCCATTGCATCTATAATACGCTCTATTTCCTTATCTTGAAGTACACTATAGGTGCGAGTGTTCCCAGTAGAACACCTCCCACTGCCTGGGATCAGCTTTGGAATAAGACGCGGTCTCAGGATACATTTGTAAAACTGGAACAATGAGAGCACACACACAGGAGTGGCATGTGGGAGAGGGAGAAATGGTGTGGATTTCCACTCTGGTGGATTTAATAGGCCACATGGATACACAATACACCATAATACACAGATGTTCCCACGGCTGTTTGGATATGTGCATGTAATCACAATATCAGTGACATGCAATGTAGGACAGACTCCACAGGAACCCAATGTCCTCCTGGTGTGGCCTTACAGGGGCAAATCACCCTATACATGTATTCATGCAACCCTCAACTTGCTAGAGACATCTAAACCTTCGTAACCTGTTAAGGTTAGCATGTACATTTAGATATTATCTGCATTAACAGGTCATCATACAAAGATGTGTGGAAACTTGGTGAATGAACACCTTCACAATGTGCATACTGCATACATGCACTCAAAATTAGACACTGAACATATGTATATGGGCATACAAATACAGTGTAACTTCTCTAAACCAAACACTCTTCGGACCAAAGAAATGGTTCAGTTTAGAGAGGTTTCCGGATTAGAGAGGTTCTGTATGTACAGCAAATATAGAGAGCAGGACTTGAAAACATGTCCAGTTTAGAGAGGTTTTCAGAATACAGAGAGTTCGGTTTAGAGAGCTTTCACTGTACATGGATGCACATGTAAACATGCACATACATACAAGTAGAAACACACATACAAATGCCCACCTTATACATGGGTATATACACAAACACACAGTACACACCCACACCCACCCACACACCCATGCACACCCACACAACACCCACACCCACACGCACACACACGCACACACATGCACACACACACACACAACATGCATACACACACACACACACACACACACACACACACACACACACACACACACACAATACACACACACACACACACACAACATGCACACACACACACACACACACATACACACACACACACACACACACACACACACACACACACACACACACACACACACACACATATACACACACACTAAGCCACACGTCCACTCTATTGAGAGGTCAACATTATACTCACTGCCAAAGGAGCCAAGAGTAGATAGAGAAGGGCATTGCAGATGAGCCAGATAATCTCAACAATCACTGGTACACTGTCCACTCCAAAGTGAAACTTGAGTGCAGATGCTATGATGTCCCTCAAGCTGGGTGGTGCATAGCAGAACTTTGCACCTGTACAATTGAAGAGGAAAGGGATTGAGAAAAGGTGCATTGATAAGGACGATGGAACTACATGTACAGTAGAACCTCGCATATCCGGCCCCCGTAGTTACAGGCACCTCACTCAACCGGGCAGTGTTTCATGCATGTACTTCTATTATCAGTGCTAATGTGGACTACATTATGGGTCTATAGCTGTACCATGTGGTGTGTGTGCATGTGTATAATTAGGTTAAATGACTGGTAGAAAGCATCCACTTGTCAAGGAAATTAAAGAAAAAGGTATATTTAAAGTGTGGAATGTCTCAAAGTCCACATAGGTAGTAGAGGATTCATACTTACGGGCACTTTCACAATTACGGGCACCCATTGGTCCCAAACTGCCCGGATATGAGAGGTTCTACTGTATGTTCAAATCTATATACCTATCAGGGCTGGGGAAAGCAATATTTTTGTTACTCAGGCCAGTGTCCATCACAGTTTTTATCATTATTGGAACTTGATCACTAAAGCGCTCAAAATTTGCAATTAGATGAGGGCGAGGAAGACAATAATTATTGTGAAGGTGCCATCCAAGATTCTTTAGAAAGTGAACGAGGCAACAATAATAATCCAGCGATGCCATTTTATTTCACACGAGCACGTGTTGCACTAATAAGCAAAATGTAGCCTCAGGAATGTTCTGGTTGAAATTCTGAACGTTTTGCTCTAGAAATTAAGGAGATTCAATTATGTACTATTTTATTTTGAGTCTTATTCAAATGAAAGTCCGGCCATGGCTGTAGTGGCCGTAGTGCTCGCCCCGGCCCTGCCTATAAGTAGAAAATATAATTTTGGGTTGTATATTATGGAGTGAGTATGGTAGTACTGCATATGTAGGATTGACACAGAAAAACATGGCCGCCATATACATGTAGTAGTGCAAATATATTTCCAAACTGTACAATTTTTAAGGTTTTTTTCTTCACAAATCAGCTACAGTACTACAGTACTTTCCATCACAAAATTCATCATTTGCTAGGGTGGCAAAAGGTGCAGATGTGTACCCTCAAAAATAAATTAATCACAAAACTTGTGGAAGGTCTATCAGCGAAGATTTTACCCTGCCAAACGTTCTGTCTATTATACAGTACATGGATGTGCAGTGCTTGATGGAAGACTGGCAAAGGGCAAAGTGGACTAACTTTGTGCAAACGGTATTTCTTTATCCCCCATCTTCTCGGTGCCCTGTTGGCAGTACCTGTGCATGCCAAGCTTGCATCCTGTCATGGGAATGTCTTGATAGTTTGAGACAACAGAGCGGTCGGAGCTGAGCAGAGAACAAAAACAATATGCAAGCAAAGTGCTAGAAATAAGGAGCGTCAGATTGACAAATGTCCTAGCATAATCCTTTTGGGTCAGACAATTTCAGATTTGCTCGGATATATTTTTGGAGAAGCACACATGTGCCACAGTAGATGTGCATCAACAAATAATGAAAGCAAAAGTAGACATTCTCAGTACAAATGACTTGGTAACATCACTGTGTGTGTGTGTGTGTGTGTGTGTGTGTGTGTGTGTGTGTGTGTGTGTGTGTGTGTGTGTGTGTGTGTGTGTGTGTGTGTGTGTGTGTGTGTGTGTGTGTGTGTGTGTGTGTGTGTGTGTGTGTGTGAAATGAACATGAGGTAGTGCTCAGCCAAACGTCTGACCCAAACATTTTTGGGTCGGACAAAATACCAAAATGGTCGGACAATGTCTGAATGCTGACCATTATTTCTAACACTGCAAGCAATACCCGCAATTAATGATCTTCTTTATGAATAAGTTGTTACGCATAAGCCAAATGCATAATGGGTTGCAAGTCACCTCAAAATTAACTGTCTATTACCAAGGTTAGCAGAAGTAATCTGCTTAACTCCAATAAGATTGGCAACTAGGGCTAGGGCAATAGGACCAATAACACCATCCCTCCATGCAACTGGGTACCTAGAATAGCAGCCTCTTCGGTAAAGTCCCCAGGTCTGCCCTATCTGTAACCATATAAGACAGACACATTCAATAACGCATGGCACACAAAACTGTCCTTATTTTGTATCCCTAGTACTAGCCCCACTGACCAGTTTGGCCTGAATTCCACACTAAGGATAACAGGTCCGCTGCGTTCTTCATTGAGAGGAAAGGTGTACTCGCTCATGGAGGAAGAAGAGTTGTGTCCAATCTCATCATGGATGGCGCAGTGAGGGTCAAAGGCTAATACCTCCTGAGGAGTACAATGAATAGCAGATGTTTGTATGCTGCTGGGAATACAGTGAGGACTCCGCAATCTGGCTCCTCAATAATCCAACATTCTCTCAAATCTCTCCATGTTCTGAGGTATAGTCACTACAGTAAGTCACTGGATAATCCACTATCCTCTGTGATTGGACATTTTCTGCTGCCCACAGAGTGTTGGAGTATAGAGGTTCCTATGTGCACTGTGACACAGTGAGTCTCAAGCAGACAAAGAGAACAGGAGGAAATGGTAAGTTCCACAATCCAACACTGTCAGGTTAGAGGTTGTTGGATTATTAAGTGAAGCTCAAAAAGGGAAATTTTGCAATCTAATGTTCTGTGTGGAACCAGGAAGTTGTCAGATTACAGAGCTCAAGGAAGCTACATTATCAAGTGGAGTTTAGCACACTTGTATAGGGTGACTGTAGAACGGTCAGATTAAGGAGAATGTTGGACTAGAGGGGCTCCAACGCAGTCCAACCACATGAGTGCTGTGAGATTGGATTGTACTTGACAGGCTCACGTGTGTGCTAGCAGACAAGAAGAGAGAAGCAAGCAAGTTACTCTTAGCCACTGCCAAGTGAACTCACACTTGGAGATGTTCCCAAGTGTACATGTACTTTTCCTTCGTCTTTAAAGATCTTCACATTTGAGACGTAGTCCTCTACATTAGCAGCCGTAAGAACGAAGGGTACATTACAATCAACACAGAACGAAATTCAGTTAGCACTAAAGCATCCAACACAAGGTGGAGTCTTCCAGAGACTCATTTTTGCAGCAAAATTTGCATCAATGTACATACCTTGATGGGTGTGTCCGCACAGGGGTAGAATCCTGCCAATAAAGGTCCTAATGCCAATTGTACACTCCTTATTGTGTTTCAGACAGTGCTCACTGGCACTACCCTCACACAAACTGGACGTGAGGAGGAGGCTCAGCACACATGTGTGTGTCTTGTCTTGCTCCAGTAATAGATGGTCTGACTCTGTCACTGGTTCTGGAAGAGAAATGTTGAACTTTGTGATCGTCTTGTTGGACTATGTGGAGAAGGAAGAGGAGGGAAGTCATAGTGGTACTCTAGAGAGAAGAGGACTCTGTGAAGGTATTTGGACAGACCAAGCCAGAGAGCACTATCATGAATGACAATTAACCACAGTCCTACCATAGTTCTGGTATCTATGATCCCACAACCACAGTCCTGAAGCCACCACTCCAAATTCAATCTCAGTCTACAAAATCACCCTACAACATCAAGGCAGGTCCACAAGCACAGTCCCACATGCACAGCTATACAAACAAGTCCTACTAACACACCCCTACATATAAACACAGTCCTGCAAGCACAACCCTACAAGCGTAACCCTTAATGCCCCCCTACATGTAACCACAGTCACATATACGTACAAGCACAGTCATACAAGCACACCATACATATAAGCAGAGCCCTAAAAGCATGTCCTGCAAGTACAGCCCTACAATCGTAGCCCTCAAGATTACCCCTGCAAAAACACAATCCCACAAGCACAGTCCTACAAACATACCCATATGTTTAAATCATAGCCCACAGGCACACACCCCTTACTAGCACAGTTCTATAAGCACAGTCCTACAAGTACTGTTAGCAAAAGCATATACGTACATACATGTTGACTGCACACACCACATGCAAAGAAACCTTGTGACCAGGTAGTCATATGCTACCAAATAACAGTGACTAACAGACAACAGCTGTGATACACTAACATATGGAAGGTGAGTGCAAGCATAGACACTATATACTACAGTTACGGTAGTCTCATGTGGCCAGTCCCTTTTCCTGTTCTCTTGGAAAGTGAAAAGAACAGCAAGACAGCAAGATAGTATAGTGTATAGCACCCATGGTGCAGTGTAGAATACCTATAATGCAAGTAGGCAGCAACGGTGTTAGACAGTAAGACAATTGGATTATACAGGTTCCACTTTCAGAGCCAAACCAGCATATCCACACATGCTGTACAGAGTCTCAAATTCCCTTCACCTGGGAAATGTGAAAGGTGTTCTCTCCCGTTCCTCCAACAAGAACGTCCTCACATGACAACACAACCCTTCCACTAGCATCAGACTACGAGGATAAGGAGAAAATCAGTGACAAGGCATATGTGTTCTGGGTGCCTATGTACAGTGAAACCTCTCTAATCCAGCCACCTTGGGACCAAGAGAAGTTGGCCTTATTAGAGAGGTAGCCGGAATAGACAGGTCCATTCCAATAGGAGTGACCTTTGGCACTAACCAGAAAGGTTGATTTAGAGAGTATTGCTCACTTACAGAGGCTTGGATTAGAGTGGTTTTAATGTAGTTAGCTTCTTAGTTTCGTGAAACAGACCCCAAGCCAGATGCCATTTATCTAGTGACAGTATGGGTACATAACTACCATTTATCCAGTCGGTATAGTATTGCCATGGCATAGATATGGTATTGGGTAGGTCTGCGTCTGGTTCACAAGACCAATAGCCCTCCGGCTATGTCGTACCAGTACATACTTTCCTGTTCTGGCTAAAGGCTTTCCAGGTAAAATGAACACACCTGATACCGTATCATTGTCTCATGACAGAAAACACCATTGGGGTGTCACACAAGATTACAAGGAAACTCACTGAAACAAGCTATGCAACTATTGAGCCCAGCATTCAGGGCATTGTTGCAATGTAATCTGTTGAAGACATGGGGTGACAAAATCTGACAGACCTGCATAATACCCCAAGGGCAGGGGGTTGAAAAATGAATGACAATACAGTACTAGGAAAACTATTTCTAAGAATACGATTTGTGGAACAGCAATATTAAGTAGAAGAGGATTCCCACAGTTTGTACGACCTTGCCTGTGCCACTTCTGTACTAAACATCATCAGCACATGGGGATATTACAAGACAATTACACATGATAAGGTACAGATGAATGATACTTTATAGCAGTTTTCTTGATAGAAGTTAGGCACCTCCAAGTGGTTGTGTACTTTAATATCCAAAGTTGCATGTCCTTCGTCCTTTATTCCGTCAAAACTCAAATTCCACAAATGCTGCGGACAGGCTGGGTGCTCCAGGCTTGAAATGGTCACGACGTAGCACTGCATTTGGGAGATGGCTAAAACTAAGGCATAATTTAGCTAAAGCATAATAAAACTCACAGCAAGTGGAATATAAGCGAAGAAGCATTTAGGCAGTTGCATTCTTACTAATCTCTTCGAGAAGAAATAGCGCGCATTGCCACGACTTTGGCGCCATATTTTCGAAGGGATTCTCGAGCGCACACGTCCAGTAGGCGTGTACTAGCTCAGCACCACGCCCACTTGACCAACTCAATAATGACCGACGTCGATAATCCAGGTCTTATTTAGCTCAGTTTTGAGATAAGTGAAGAGGTCACATCCTTGCTGTTTAAAACAAGCAGGGAAGTAGCTAGCTCAGAAGAACTGTAGGATCTACCCGTGTGACTCGAAATGGAGGAGAATTTCCGCACATTTATCAACTGGAGTGTCGAAGAAGTTTTGGAATGGATGAAAAGGTTACCTTTGTCTCGCGATTATTCCACTCGATTTCATGGTGAGCTAATAGAAGTATGCTTTTTACTTGTGGACTGCTTTGTGTGGTGCTGTACTCCCGCGGTTGCAAAATTTCGAGTAATCAGTGACAGGAGTTGATGTGATATATTGTTTTTCTCGTTTAGGCGCGAAAATGGACGGCTCCAAACTGTTGAAGATAAACCAGGGTACCCTAGGTGAGTGGCAGAAATGGTTCAGTTCTCCTTACAATAGCTGTGCAGCATATAAACTCTGTAGCATTACCGAATCGAGGTCAGCTGTCATAGTAGGGCTAATCACAGCCTCATCAGGCGGGTCGGTGTGTACCTGTCTGTTGCGGATTCATTGGAATAGTACACCGTTTTCTGTTAGTCTTAGGCACTCTTTGCAAAGTGCAGAGGGAGAGAGAACATCTGCATTATTGCCAACAATTTCAGAAATCATGTACTATGTGGCAATAGAGAAGCCTGGGATGGGGTTTGGAAAATTAATTCACACTATTTACCTGTCATTAATACAAGTATTAAAATTAATGTGTTTGGAAAATTAATTTACAATAATTGTTAGGTTGTTTATTTAACGAAACTCCAAGTCTCATCCAGTACCATCACATTGGCTATTTTGTCATACATCAGATCAGTTGAAAGTCCTTGACCAAGGTGATCGGGTCACGATCCTCCAGGAAGTGACGGCCATGAGGGCAGCACTGATGACCAATTCTCGCTCTTTGTCTCGTCAAGAATACAGCCACACCCAACGACACACCCCCAGCCCGGATGTGAGTGGAAGATACAGTCCTGGACCACCACTTAGACCGCTTTCAACCAGTCCAAACTTGAAAGAAAGACCTGGTATTCTTCGCAGAGGAAGAGCAGTGGGTGATCGAAGAGCAAGTAGCCCGCAGCAAAGGTTCAGTGATGTCTCAGCTGGCTACACAGACTACCGGCAACATAGTCCTCTCCTCCGGCAGAGGAAATCAGAAGGACAAGTTAAGGTTTGTCACCTATTCAACTTGGTGGTGTATCCTTTCCTTTGCGCACAAACTTGTGTGCTGTTTAGTGATTGGCTTGTATGTGCCCCACACGATAGGGATGTGAACAACTGTCAGTGGGTGTGGTCCTAGATCAGTGGGTGTGGTGAACCTACATCTGATCAATTGATTAATGAGGTTAGAGTATCTACAAGTGTACATCAGTGGACCTGCTGAACCTGTAGCAGTGGGTGTGGCAACGTGAATGTGGTGGGTTAGTCTCACACACCTGACCCCACGCCAGCATGGGGTCTAGCATGTGAGACTAGTGGTGGGTGTCATTAACCCATGGTGTGAAATTGCTTGTAGGGTAGACGTTGTCAGTGGATAAGTTAATGTGGCTTGTACATACAGTGTGTGTGTGTGTGTCTGTGTGTGTGTGTGTGTGTGTGTGTGTGTGTGTGTGTGTGTGTGTGTGTGTGTGTGTGTGTGTGTGTGTGTGTGTGTGTGTGTGTGTGTGTGCATGTGTGTGCATGTGTGTGTGTGTGTGTGTGTGTATGTGTGTATGTGTGTGTGTACTTCCAAGATGTACAGTATTAATGTGACACTGTGTTATGAGGAATAAATGTGGTCGTTCATCCAACCACATTTGTTCCTCATAAAATGTGCTGATAAACCAGGTGTTGGATAAATCTGGGTAAATTGTACACAGAGTAGTGATGGGGATTCACAGCAGAGTGTCGGATAAATGAGGTTTTCGGATAAACCAGGTGTGACAGTATGAGTGCTCCCGGGATCCAATGTAGAGGCAAGGCTCTAAGAATTGCAGTGCAGAACCATAAGGTCTGATTGAGGCTGAGTTCTCCGATCAAGCTTGATGTATTGGATCCTTCATCCACCGTGCGATTCCGAGGGCCGTTTTGTGGGTGTACGTATCTTCAGGATTGATAGTGCATCCCTGTGGTTCATGCTTGAGGTAGGGGATTGACACCACAGCGTGATCTGTGCTAAGTTAGACTCTGTGTTTTGTATCCTGGAGATGTGTTGCTGCAGGCACTGACCTCACTGTTATGCATGCTTTGAAATTCCAGCACATGTCATCACAGAAGAGCTACTGTCATCACAGAAGAGCTACTGTTGAAACTTATTATGGTGTCAACACATCCTGTTGATGCAATTCAGCTATCTGGCTGTTACTGGTAGTTGCTCCACTGACCTCTGCTGTGTGTTGCTGACAGTGTGAATAAGGAGGAATGCCAATTGTGTAGTTGCCAGCCAATCCTGAGGGCAGGCGTCACAACCCCTCACACCTACATGTGTACTGGGAATCGATACCCACCAATTACACACTTTACACTTGAAAATTCTTCATAAATGAATTCCTGAAATTTCTTGCATCAGATTTTATGCCCTCTGTCTTATGTGTGTTTGGCTCGCACACCAGCACGCGCTGAAATGTTGACAGCAGGGCTCAATGGATCAAGCTGTTTCCTGGAATCTGGAGAATTCCTTTTAGCCTTTTCTGGTGTATATGAACAATGGCTGAGTCCACGTGTGGGTATGCCGGCTTGTGACTCAGGGTCCAATACAGTGAACCCTAGCGAACAACACTTCCCTGACAGCTAGCTAGCTGCACCAATTGCACCCTGCGTGATGTAGCGTCAGGCCTATACAGTTACACACGGATCATACCAGAGGCATAATGTGTGCCTGTGTTATGCAATTCTGTAACATCTCCTTCTATGATATTATATTATATGTGCCTACCTAGTTGGCTGTTTGACCATACAAGTGAATGCATGGTGTATGGGGATACTCCATGTACATGCACACACGCGGTGCACGCACACACACACGCACACACACACACACACACACGCACGCACACACACACACACGTACGCACGTACACACACACACACACACACACACACACACACACACACACACACACACACACACACACACACACACACACACACACACCATTATTTTGCTCTACCATACATCCTCACTCATAAATATAGGATGTTTTTTTACAGAAAAAATGTTCCTTTGAGCATTGTAATCAAGAATTCAATTCAGTGCATTGCTGTGATAAATCTTGCAGTCACGGTCTATAGTGTGCAGATAACCCTTACTTCCTTAGGACCAATGAATTGATATCAAGGTTAGAGGAGTTTACATTCAAGTTTATTGAGGTTCTGCATGTACAGCAAATAGAACCGACAGTGTTCCAGAGCACTTCAACTTTAGAGAAGCTTCCTCAATACCGGGAGTTCAGTATCACTAGTTTGTTTACTTGTGTGGTCAAGTTATAGAGAGAGAGCCACTCTTGAGTGGAGATGTTGTTTAGAAGTTGTTGTCCACTTGTGTTGTTGTGTAAACAGTTTATGGAGGGTGCCCTACATGGGGCAAGGGACATAGATTGTGGTTTGAGAGTACAAGATAAGAATGCTCTGCCAACATCCTTGGAATCTGATATTAAAACATGATTTGATAAGGAGTAAGGCAGAATGATGGCTGGTTTATGGTAGGGCTGATGGCAGGGCTGATGGCAGGGCTGATGGGAGGGCTGATGGCAGGGCTGATGGCAGGGCTGATGGAAGGGCTGATGGCAGGGCTGATGGGAGGGCTGATGGAAGGGCTGATGGCAGGGCTGATGGCAGGGCTGATGGGAGGGCTGATGTATGGTAGGGCTGGTACATGGCTTGTGTTGTGTATTATGTCATAATCTTAGATGATGTCAGCAGGAAGTGATGTTTGTGCCAGAACAGTGATGGTGTGTGTGTGTGTGTGTGTGTATGTGTGTGTGTGTGTGTGTATGTGTGTGTGTGTGTGTGTGTGTGTGTGTGTGTGTGTGTGTGTGTGTGTGTGTGTGTGTGTGTGTGTGTGTGTGTGTGTGTGTGTGTGTGTGTGTGTGTGTGTGTGTGTGTGTGTGTGTGTGTGTGTGTGTGTGTGTGCAAGCATGTATGTGCCTGTGTGCAGTATGTGTGTGCATGTGTAAATGCATAATTCCCTGTATTTGGTCTATGTACATATATCACAATGGTCTGAATCCTCTGGACCTAGGTATCGTTGCTTGTAGAGAGTGTGTGTACTATGTTCCAAATCTCTAGTATTGATGTACTGTAGCTGTGGGGATTTTATGGGGACTTGCTGTAGCTGTGGGGATTTTATGGGGATTTACTGTAGCTGTGGGGATTTTATGGGTACTTACTGTAGCTGGGGGCAGTACTGTAAATCTCAAATTCTTGTGACACTTGAAGTTTTGCAATTGCAGAATTTTCAAAGTATTCATGTTTTACTTTTGCACATGACAAATTGTTTATACTAAGCATGGTGCATGATTGTACCTCATAAGATGGTCAGATTGGCGCGAGCGTTGGATTCAGTTAACTGTCGGATTACGGGGTTTCCACTGTACAGCGTAGACAGCTGGTCTTCCTGTAGAACTGGTGGAATTAGGGACTCTTTCCTCCCAACCCTCAATCCATTCCAGCGATGGCACTATCTCCATTCCTCTCCCGGCAGCATGAAGACAGCGGTCTATCATTGTCATTTCTACATGACCACTACACAAAGATACGCCCTGTTTCACGTCATAGCACTGTTGAGCTCATCCTGTAGGAGCACCTCCTGTCTGGCTGGTTTCCCATGTGTCTCTGCCCTTATTTGTAGCTTAGAACAGCTGCGAACATGACCTGACAGGCGTCTTGGTTTGAGGGGAATGTGGGTCACGTGTCAGGGTTCCGATCGCCATGTAAACATGTCATCAAACGTTCGTCTCATGTGCAGACCACATGGAATTGATCCTTGACATGCGATATGGGAAGTCATCCAACCACTTCTGGGATTACTGCTTATGTACATGCTTGTGTGTGTGTGTGCCCCTTGTGGCTGGCCGTTCACCCTCTGGCTCACCCCCACATGTACAGAGGGTGTTCTTACCAGCCAAACAGTATATTCTTGTCGATATGAAGATTTGATTGGCAGATTCAATATGCTCTGATAATCAGATCAAATATTGATTAGATACATTAGTGTTAGTAGTTCATAGCCTACTCCTCCCCCCACCCCCACAGCCTACTCCACCCCCACAGCCTACTCCTCCCCCTACCCTCACAACCTACTCCTCCCCCACCCCCACAGCCTACTCCTCCCCCACCCTCAAAACCTACTCCTCCTCCCACCCCCACAACCTACTCCTCCCCCCACCCCCACAACCTACTCCTCCCCACCCCCACAATCTACTCCTCCCCCCACCCTCACAACCTACTCCTCCCCCACCCCCACAGCCTACTCCTCCCCCACCCTCAAAACCTACTCCTCCTCCCACCCCCACAACCTACTCCTCCCCCCACCCCCACAACCTACTCCTCACCCCACCCCCACAACCTACTCCTTACCCCACCCCTACACTGCACTGTGGAGTAATTGTTTATGCTTGACCTCCACTTTGTATAGGGGTTGACCAGAGGGAGTGGCTGGCCTTTGGTTGATGTCTTGAAAGAAGAAAACACTTCTCTAAAGAAAGACTTGGACTACTATCACAAGAAGACAAGGAAACTGCAGAAGGTGAGGATATAGATGGTATGGGGACTTCCCTGTTATTGGTCCAATGTATGGTATTGCTAGACTATGCTGAGGGATTCCCCTTTCATCCATGCCACTGAAAGAAAACATAAGTCAGCTTTTTAGGCAATGAGTCATTAACACTCATGTACACACACACACACATGCACATGCACATGTACACCCCACCCACACACACATGTACAAACACACACACACACACATAACACACACATAACACACACAACACACACACAACACACACACACACACACACACACACACACACACACACACACACACAGGTACACACACACACGTACAAACACACTCACACACACACACACACACACACACACACACACATAACACACACACACTCACACACACACACACACACACACACACACACACACACACCACCCCTTTACTCAACCCTCCTTCCACACACAGTTAGAACAGGAGATAGAGGCTATTCGAGAGGCTCATCAGCTGCTGGAGGTTTCCACCCAGAGGAGAGAGACACTGGAGAAGGCAATGAGGAAGAAACTGGAAGAGGATGTGAAACAACAGAAGGAGAGAAACCTAAAACTACAAGGTTAATTGCAGTTAATATGTGTGTTTGTGTGTGTGTGTGTGTGTGTGTGTGTGTGTGTGTGTGTGTGTGTGTGTGTGTGTGTGTGTGTGCGTGCGTGCGTGCGTGCATGCGTGTATGTGATGGGCAAGTGGGGATGCATGTGCGTACATGTGTGTGTAAATATGTCACATGTATGTCACATGTATGTCACATGTATGCAGTTAGAGACTTTCTTCAAACTCTTATCTGCTATTCTCACAGTTGAGCTCCAACTGAAGTCAACAAGTGTGAGCAGAAAGAAGGTGAGTTAGCTCTGTGTGTGTGTGTGTGTGTGTGTGTGTGTGTGTGTGTGTGTGTATGTATGTGTGTGGGTGGGTGGGTGTGGGTGAGTGTGAGTGAGTGTGTGTGTGGGTGTGTATGTCTGTGTGTGTGTGTCTGTGTGTTTGTGTCTGTGTGTGTGTGTGTGGGTGGGTGTTGGTGTGTGTGTGTGTGTGTGTGTGTGTGTATGCATGTGCGTGCATGCGTGTTTGCCAGTTGTGTGCTGTAGATCAGTGCATGTACTGTGTACTGCATGTATACACCATCACTTCTGTGTCCAGTGTGTGCTCCCAGGGTTGCATACACCATCACTCCTGTGTCCAGTGTGTGCTCCCAGGGTTGCATACACCATCACTCCTGTGTCCAGTGTGTGCTCCCAGGGCTGCATACACCATCACTCCTGTGTCCTGTGTGTGCTCCCAGGGTTGCATACACCATCACTCCTGTGTCCAGTGTGTGCTCCCAGGGCTGTATACACCATCACTCCTGTGTCCTGTGTGTGCTCCCAGGGCTGCATACACCATCACTCCTGTGTCCAGTGTGTGCTCCCAGGGTTGCATACTCCCTAACCCTCTTCTGTCCCTCTTTTCCACCTGCAGAAAACTGATTCTTCTAAAATGGAATTGGAACGCAGGGACAGTGTCATTGTGCAGCTGCTGAGAAAACGTGAGTAAAACCTTTCAATTAGTCTTCCTACTCTGTGATTGCCTGCTACACCGTATGCCTGTCCACTTCAGAGCGAGAGTCACTGGAGGCCAGAGAGAGACTAGAGGAGGACCTGCTTCAAACCAAAGCACAGTTGAACCAGAAAATGTCTGAATCCACACTAGAAGAGGAGGAGCTCGGGTCTACCAGCTCTGCCCCCAGGGACACTCCCACTCCTGATGAACATTTCACTGCATCGAGCAATACAGTGAGTATTAAGCTGCATTGCTGTCATGGTAACACCACAGTGTGTGTACCAAAGATTACCCCCCACCCCCAGGGAGAGGCCATGAAGCTGTATCTTGGGAGCATTGAGAGGCTGAGAGGGGCTCTGAAATCCATGCAACAGATGAACAACTCTAGGGAACAGCTGGAAATATCTCTGAGGTAAGCAGGGAGTGGTTAGACCCTTCCAACATTACTCATGAGGCAGGCTAAGGGAGGGATGGGGGTGCTTACTGGGACAGTCTAGCAGGCCATACTAGCTGACAAGGAATAAATTAGTGTGACTCAGGGCTCTTATTTCATCCAGGCAGGGGTAATGTGACCTTGGGGCTCTTATCTCCCGCATACGTGGGTAATGTGGCCTGGGGGCTCTTATCTCCCGCATACGTGGGTAATGTGGCTTGGGGGCTCTTATCTCCTACATACAGGGGTAATGTGGCCTGGGGGCTCTTATCTCCTACATACAGGGGTAATGTGGCCTGGGGGGCTCTTATCCCCACATACAAGGGTAGTTGGGTACTATTTACTACTAATTTTCACTACAACTGACTTCCTGTAGAAACTGCTGTGCCTGTTTTGATCATGTGTATGTATGTTTAATTTTGGTAGAAAATTAGACCACATAGCAATCATTTAAGTTCCATTCCCATTTCCATTCCAGACAACAACTTGAATCAGAAGTGGAAATTCTGCAGAACATCTTGTACACCTCCAATGGTAAGAGAAATGGCTTCAAATCCGACACTGAGTCACATGTCATGCGAGAGAAGGATATGAGGATCGCATCTTTAATGGCAGACATAGCAAAGGTGTGTGCGGAAGAAGAGGACTCTGTTTATTTGGCCGTTTGTTTACTGTTATGTACATGTGGCTGTTTATTTTACAGTTGTTTGTTTACTTATTTCCTTGTGATTGTTTACAGTTACTTGTACACTTTATTGTTTCCTTTGTAGTTGTTTAGTGTGTTCAGTTGAGTGCATGTTTGTGCTGTTTGTTCACAGACACTCATTTGCAATTATTTGGTTTTTGTTCAAATTTGTTTGTGATTATTTACAATTATTGATATACATCTGTTTGTTTACACTCATTTGTTCAGCCATTTATTTACGACTGTTTGTTTACCTCTTGTAGCTGGAGCAGAAGTATTTGGAGATGAGCACAGAGAACCAGATGACATTGGACTCTGCCACTCTCCCTAGAGACGCAATGATATCCCATCTTGAGCGGGTGGTGAGGGACCAGGGGGACACCATAGCAGAGCTGAAGCAACAGAAGATGAACTATATTGAGAAACTGTACAACGTGAACAAGCGTGTGGCAGACCTTGAGAGTCGGTGAGGATGGCGGCAGAGGAACGTGTCCAATGCTGTGAATCACTACATACGGCCCCAAACGTTGTGTTTACTTTGTACTTTATGTTTCAACTTGCTTGTGTAGTCTCATGCCGAGTAACTCTTGCATGAAGATGAGCTCTCCTTGTGTATGCACATATGCTTGCACACACGCACACACACACACACACACACACACACACACACACACACACACACACACACACACACACACACACACACACATGTACAAACACACACACACACGCACACACACACGCACACATTTACCTTTATACTTAATGACTGTAGTAAAATTGAAATGTTTGTAAAGGAATAGCTAAAGACATACTTCCTCTAGTCGTGTTGCCATGAAGTTTACCTTTTAACATTTCTACTCCCTTCCACGTCCCAGGTTGCAGACAATGCAATCCACCATCACTGAGAAGGATGCTTTGATACAAACTTTGCAAGAAGCATTTGCTTACAATGGGGAGAACACATTTTCAGTTCCATTTGGAAATGAGACTGGAAACGTTAAACCCTTGCTAACAAGAGCAACAAGCTCTGACGATATTCTCTTGTCCACACCTCCTCCATCACCAGGGAGACGAAGACGTTTTCAAACGGACCTACCCGAGGACATAAGACATGCGGTGTTCGAGTTGCACTCACCTCGTCGTGTTGGTTCCTTGATGAGGGCTGCCAGCTCCGAGCACATTCTAAGTGAGACAAAGCCTCGTTCCATCCCTGTGAAGGGCAACGGTGGTTCATCTTGGGAGGGCGGCCGCATGAGGCGGTCACTGTCCAATGATGTATTCCTAAATGAGGAGCAGACTGCCACACCCAACACCCACCCACTCGCACGCAAGCGAGGTACGTCTATTCCTGAGGACAAGGGAAAGAGCCCTGAGAGGTACATTGGAAGGTTGAGTAAATCTGACAGGGTAAAATCCTGTGAAACTGGACTTGATGAGAAGGGTGTGTCCACGCCTTTGGTCAGAGCACGTCCACAGTCAATGGTGGAGGGAGTGGTCCGTGTTCTTTCAAATGAGAAGAAGCGACTAAGTACACACTTCCTTGACACCCTGGCCAAGGCCACAAGCATCGACAGTTTGAGCAGCTGCAACTCCAGTGACTGCAATAGCCCCCTTCTGCCATCCACTCCCAGAGTTGTACATAGATTCTCGGCTATTTCTCCTAATTCTCGTAAGAAATCTCCAGAGAATGAAAAAAGCTCAAGTTTACCATCTTGTTTCCGATCAGCGTCCATGGAGCTTCTAGATGGAGATAGACATCACTACACTGCCAATCACGATCAGAGCCTCAGTGATGGGGAGGTTGAGGAGGGAGGGAAGGTCTCTCTTACCATGCAACCCCCCTTGGTCACACCCACTGCTCTGTTTGATGGCTGTGGGAACTCTGGATCCAACACTCCCCTCAGTTCACTTGTCACTCAGAGATTGACAGTGAAGACAGACTCACTTACCAAACTACCTCTAACAGCCTGGACATCAACACCAGGTGTGTGTGTGTGTGTGTGTGTGTGTGTGTGTGTGTGTGTGTGCGTGTGCGTGCGTGCGTGAGTGTGTGTGTGTGTGTGTGTGTGTGTGTGTGTGTGTGTGTGTCCTTGGCCAAAGCAGCTATTACAGGTTCTTTTGCCATCTGGTGTGGTTGTTAACACCAGGTAACAGGGATCAAGTTTTCCTATGTACTTTTCATTCACTACAAGAGGTTCTATAGATATGTTTTTGTAGGCTAATAGGCTTTTCTAATACTCGCATGTAGTGCTGTACTATGTTTCTGTTGATTTTTCAGAGTCAGTAGAATTGTGACCTTTTGGTTCACTGTGCCATGTTTTCGCCGAACATGTAGGCAGTGTATTCAGTTTTGTCTGACTCCTTTCATCATTGTGCTATTAACCATCTGTACCTCACCACCAATACTGTATTACTTTTGACTATGGTTTAATAATGATGATGAAAGTGGAAAAGAAAAAAAAAAGTGTGTGTGTGTGTGCATTACCACCAGCATATGCACTCCTCCCTCAAGTCCCACTATTAGTACCTGATGAGCCTGGCTTGCTAGACCATCCCTACTTTGCCTATACAGTAGTATGATCTAGTGGGCCAGACTGT
>CAUJGJ010000185.1:371074-418574 GCA_963170055.1 Halisarca cf. caerulea | reverse complement strand
TGTAGACAGTTTGTTTTTTGTAATGGGCCACATTCTACCCATCAAAGCAGGAACTGTTGCTTGTGTGTCCAGTGCATATGTATTATGTGAACACACACACCACACACACACACACACACTAGCACACACACACACACACACCACACACACACACACACACACACACACCACACACACACACACACACACACACACACACACACACACACACGCACACACACACACACACACACACACACGCACACACACACACACACACTAGCACACACACACACACACACACACTAGCACACACATGTGCACACACAGTGTGTGATACAAGTATGTTGAAAACTTTGTGCCTGCACATATGTACATACTGTTATGATTCACATGATATGCACATGCGGCGGATCACATGATACACGTGCACATCTCTCAGGTGACCAAGGGGAAAGGTGGTACAGAGAACTTCACACACTGTCATCGTAAGTGCCCCCTTGGGGAGATGCCCAGCAGTGGAGGGGATGTGTTTGTGCATGCGAAGAGCCACAACAGAGGAAATCTGTTTGAACTTACCAAGGAGTTTCTCAGGAGCTTGCCTAAAGACTCGGTAGCTTCTGTTGAGGACATTTACGGTTTTGTTTACAAGAACGGCAGAGACATGAGTGGGTTTGTGGATGGAACTGAGAATCCAGCAGATGAGGAACACAGGGCACAAGTGGGGCTGAATGCCAAAGGAGGCAGTTATCTCGTATGCACTCTGTGTGTGTGTGTGTGTGTGTGTGCGTGTGTGTGTGTGTGTGTTGTGGATATTTATATGTACTTATATTATATACATAAACAGCATATGTCATGTTTGTGTACCTTTTCCTCTATATCTTGTAGTCTCGTACCCAGCCCCATTCTCGCATAATGGCTCACACACGCACTTCTTCGCCCAAATAAAATGGCGGGCGGAAGTGGGGCTGGGTATGAGACTATATATCTTGTTGATGTTACAAATTTCAAAATCTGACTGTGTCACATGTTTGTCACATGACCTGTTTGCAGGTCACCCAAAAGTGGATTCACGACTTTGACTGCATTCACAATACAAAGGACAAAGTGATGGAGGGATGGGTTGGTAGGACGAGGGAGGACAGCATTGAGCTCAAGAACAAACCAGGCTTCTCCCATGTTGCACGCATGGTGGGGACAACTGTGCCCAACCAGCCAAAGCCTTTCGAGCTGGTTCGTCAGTCTCAACCTTACGGCTGTCTCAGTGGGGAAGCCGGACTGTTCTTCATTGGGTATGCGGCGTCTCCTGCCAACCTCGACTTCATGCTGGACCGGATGGTGGGCGTGTCAGATGACGGGTTGTGTGACCACATCATGAAGCTGACAAAGTGTGTCAAGAGCACCTACTGGTACATGCCAGGGCACGATGAGATAAAAGCTCTTTAACAGGTGTAGCCAGACCACTGTCAGCCATCTTGTAGGATTAGTGCTGTTATGCATGCATGGACCATGTGCATATTATGTTTAGTTTGCAATCAGTTAGCTTGTTACTTCATGCTGTAAATCATTAATTTCCTGGTTTAATTGCAATTTATTCAAAATTTGCAATAATTATAAGTTCATTCAATGTTATAATTACCAAACATGTAACCTTCTATGGTGCATAGTACACACTTGTACAATAATTGAGGACAGTTAATGTATAGGGGGAGACAATTCTGATCAAAATAATCATAAAATTACAGAAAAATTAAAGTAGGAAAACAACAGCTAAAATATATGGGCTCTACAATATGCAAACAGAACTAGTCAAAAGTTGGTTTAAACTGGCCAGGGGCTAAGATGTAGCTAGCTAATCAGTCTCTCATGTATTTGGAGCAGAACTACTTTGAACGCTTGTCAATTTCAAATGGTGATCCTTTGATTTTACGGTTTTGCCAGTAGAGGTTCATCTGATAAAGGTCTCTTGCTCTGCCTGCGAATTGAACCTGATAGTCCCCGTTGTCAAGCTGAACGATTTCTGTTGGGATTTCCCCTGCATTCTCCCCAAACACCTCAGCCTTTAGCTTGGATACCATGTTATCCAGATCCCCTGCAACTGATGAGCCGTCAATACTCCTGCAGTCAATCTCAAACGGAGAGCCATCCAGTGGGGATCCGTTCCACTGAACTTGTAAATCGTAGAGATCTGGAAAGGGAGGGTCAAACGCCAAACGATACTTACCCCTCTCGTACTGCCTGACCTCCACTGGGGTGACTTCACCCGTGGTTCTACAGACCGCAGATGCTGTCAGTGAACCAATACCATCCTTCTCGGGATCAACTGTGATCTGTACTGGCGGCTCGTCCTCCTGCTGAGAGTAGGAGATGATGACGGGCGATCCAGGCACCTGGTCACGTCCCCAGAATATGTCGATGGCATAATCATCGTCGATGGGTGGGACGAAGTATATGTTGTACACATTGGGAGCTATCATGGTGCTGTCCGCGCGCACCTGGCCAGCCAGTTTCCCTGTAACATTGTAACTTAGTCCTCCTGTCCCAGCTTCTGAGGCATCCACACTCATCTCAATCGGCCTCCCAGGTTCCAGGGGTATGACCGGGTCTCCTAGCACCACAGCTCGGGCATTAGGGGGCTGGACCACTGGAATGATGAAAGGAGATCCTGATATGGGTTGACCACCATAGCTGACGTCAACACGGTAGTCATCCGGGTAGGATGCAGTCAGATGGACCACTTGACCCACTCCTGGACGCTTCTCCAATGATATGTGTGGGATGGAGTTGGACTTGATCCCGAAAGCAGACACCTTCAGCTCTGTTTGGTCATCATCTGTGGTGTGTGCGATGAAGTCAAGCTGTTCATTGGTGTAGTAGTACCCATCGTGGGTTGGGGGCTTCTCAAATATAATGTCACCTGGCGGTTCCACATTGATCTGGATTGAGGACTCCGTGACCAAGTCTCCATCAAAGTATATGTCTAGAAGGTGCAAGCCAGGTGTGTCAGGGGTGAAGGTGACGTTGTAGAACCCAGCAACCTGCTTGGTGACAGGAAGGTCATCTAGACGAGCTGGTCCTCGAGCTGTAGCAGTGATCACGCCATCTCCAGCCAGCTTGGTGGAGACGGGTATGACTACAGTTTCATTGGCTCTGATGGTCTGTCCGGCCACAGCTTTAGCGTCCACGACACATGCTGATGGGTCCTTTACTACAACTGGGAATGGAGCCATGGGCACACGGCTCCCGCCATAAGTCACGTCAATGTCATATCTACCCACTTCAACGGGTGTGAATGTGACTCTGTACATCCCCTCCTCCTCCTGGTGGATCTGACACTTCTCTGTCACGTGTGGTCCTTTGGCCTCTGCCTTCAACACTCCATGTCCAGCAGACTTGGTGTTGACCAGGAAGGAAGTTGGAGTGTTGGACTTGACAGTAGAGGGTGGCTTGATCACGATAACCCGTGAAGGGTCTACAGCGGCCGCCGGTCGTACCTTAAAGGGACTACCCGCAATGGGGAATCCATCCCATTTCACATCAATGAGATAGCTACCTTGATGCTTTGGAGTGTACCTGAAGGATACATCACCACTACCATCAGCACGATCTAGAGGCAAGGTGCCACCTGGACCAAATATAGATGCTTCAAGGTTCCCAGGTCCAGCTCCAATGGTGGAGACATTGAAGGATGTTGGCTTACCCAACTTGCCCCCACTGAGACCTGGTCCACTGGCGATGCACTTTGAGGGGTCAGAGACCTGGCATACATAAGGACCCCCTGGGATGGGGAGAGCAGCCCATGTCAAGCTGATCTGGTGCTGTCCAATGGCTAGGGGCTCAAAACGCACACCAAACACTTTGTCACTCTTAACATCAACCTCATGTTCAATTTCTCCTTGAGGAGAGCGAATCTGGACCCCAAGGCTCCCTGGGCCTGCCTTGGTGCAATCGACCTGGAACTCCGCCCACTGTCCTACTTGTGCTCTCTGCAGTCCTGCGCCAGATATGATACAGTTGCTGGGCTGAGGGGCATCATGGTGGGTCACCTGCACAGAGGGAGGGGGAGGATGCTCAGTTAATCAATGTATGTGGTAACTTCACTGCTACATAAACTCTGTATACATGCATGTACATGAATACGTACCGTATTTGTTTGAATAGAAGCTCTGGTCTCTAATTTATTTCCAAAAGGTTTTATCCTGGCTTACAGTAGTACAGGAAGTACAGGAAATAATAATAGAAATGGCTGCCAATATACCATTGTGGACTTTTAAAAAGGAAAGCATCTTTAGAAACACCAGGCGTACCATCAGCTTGCTTTTTCTGTTTGAAAAGAGGACAATGTTGTTGGCCGATTCATATGTACCAACTGTCCTGGATTGTCCGGGACAGTCATGGAAAAAAGTCCTGTGTCCCGGATCCCGGATGAAAGGCTACTTCATCCCAGATTCTAAGGTTTGTAACCATTAAACGACAAATTTCCAATAAATTAGCCTCTTTTTTACACTTTACATATCACCAGCGATTTAGATAGAAAGCTTTTAAACAGAATTGTTCACAATCGGTAGCAAAATGGAGACTTTACAGTAACCAGTGCAAACTATCCAGAGTCGCCATGTTGGTATTGCACAACTTGTAAATGTTCATGAGTGAAGCCATACAAAATGTTGGTGATGCTATTCAATCAATAATGTAGGGTTGCAGACAGTGTCGATACAATGCAATCGCAGTTATAGGACTCTCAGACTACAGTAGTATTGCTATTTCATGGTGACAATGTATCCAAATATCTAAGAAA
Source organism: Halisarca cf. caerulea (assembly GCA_963170055.1). Taxonomy (NCBI): domain Eukaryota; kingdom Metazoa; phylum Porifera; class Demospongiae; order Chondrillida; family Halisarcidae; genus Halisarca; species Halisarca cf. caerulea. The sequence goes on along the minus strand of CAUJGJ010000185.1, from coordinate 413,797 downwards.
TTCCCAACATGTTAGCAACACTAATCTTACAGTCAGTGAGTTTGCTCTGATCTTGTAAAAGGATGGTCTTCGTGGCTAGGTTAGAAGTTGCAAACTACCAACCAGTTCCATTGATACGTTACACATTCAATATTATCCATATTTTGTGCTTATGATGGTATACTACATGTACACAACTGCAAGCCCTGCATGGAATGCAGTCGACAGTATGCTGACAATACTGAACTTGAAGTACACTGTGCATAGGGTGTCCCTGAAGATAATTCTGGAAACTTGGCACCTATGCTGATTCTTCAGTGGTCTTTCTTGCACACTTTGCCACTTTTAACTTGAATTTGACATTGCATACGTAGCTTTCTCTTTGACATACGTAGCTGACCTTCTCTTAGTCGTAGATACTCCTCCGTGACATTCATATCCGAAAATCACACCTTGAAGTGGAAACTACCTCACTATAGCAGGAGTACCCGGCGTGTATTCGAACCTGGCTTCTATTCAAGAAACACTTAGCCAACACCCGGCTTCTATTCGAACAAATACGGTACGTACACACACCACACACACACACACACACACACACTACATTACACCACAAAATAATGCAATAAGCTAGAGTCAAGCATGAACTTACATTCATCTATTTACTCAGACTGCTCTCACCACACAGAGCTGTACAATTGTCTGTGTGACTCTAGCTAACCTTGAAGGGAGAACCGTAAATGGGCTTTCCATCCAGCTCCACGGTCACTGTGTATGTTCCAGGCATGGGAGGTGTGTAGAACACGTGGAGGGAGCCTGTGTCTGTGACTCGTTGGGTAACTGGAACATCAGAACCATCAGGAGCTGTCACAGTGACTGAGACTTCGCTGCCCCGAGGGAGGTTGCGCACAAAGAAGCTCGCCTCTTGTCCAACAGATCCTCCACTGATGCCAGACCCCACAACACTGACACGCGAGGCTGCATCTTCTTTTGGCTTGGCTGATCTGAATCTGGATATGTAGGTCATGACAGACAAAGGGTCGATGTCAGGGTTGCAGAAGTCGTTGGGAGAGAGATTGGCCTCAACACCAAGCCTATCCTTGGCAAATCCCATGGCTTTGGTAACATTCTGTACTGGAGGTCTCTGCATGATCTCCTCAGCTGTTGGCATGTGTCCTGGGATGAAGGAGTCATTCAAAGCACACAACGCACGACCGTCTTTCCAGTCAGAGCTGAAGTTGGTGATGTGAGGCTCTGGGATGCGAGAGTTTACCCAGTTCTTCAAGATGTGGAAACCAACTGAGTCAGGACCACAGAAGTATGAGAGGTAGGTCATGACGGACAGCTCATCTGGGTTGAGAGCAGCCATGTCACTGGGCTCAATAATTTGTGGGATGTCGAAGTTCTCCTCTGCGATCTTCATGGCCTTCTTGACATTCTCAACTGCGTTCTCTGGTGACCAAGACTCCCAGTCTGGGATGAGGCCTGGCTGGAGGGAGTCTATGAGAGCAGCCAGTGTGATACCATCATTCCAGTTCTTTGTGAAATTGGTGATCCCTCTATGAGGGAGCTGCGCCTGCATCCACTGGAGTAGGACGTTCTTTGCTGATATCTTACGTGTTGTGGTGCTGATGTCAGCAATCTGATAGCGGATGATGAGACACCAGATCATTCCCAGAATCAGCTTCAGGTTTCCATCACAAATGTCCTCACCACCTGAAGACGTCAGGAAATACACAGCACGAGATTAGTATCAGAGGTCACATCACAACTCATGTCACATGCTCACACACACACACACACAACTCTCTCTCTCTCTCTCTCTCTCTCTCTCTCTCTCTCTCTCTCTCTCTACGTACGTATGTACATGTGTGCGTGATAAACTGATATACTACACAAGGCACTCCAGCTGCTACACAGGGCACTTCAGCTGCATTTTAATCCCCACTGGGTGGTGTTTGAGGAGGCAGGGGCATAGCAAGGGACAGAGTATCCCCAAGTGGCTACAACTATTTACACAAACAAATAAAGCTTACCTATTCCGACAATGGGCACTCTCTCCTCCTTCATACTCATCAGAGCAAGGTTGACATTCTCGATCTGCTGTACTCGCAGAGCTGGTCTCTGGTGTGGCCTAAAAATGGGGAAGACCAGTGGATGGTCAGGCACACCGTCACACACACTTTTTCACAGTCAAAAGACCAGTACTGAATACTGGTAGAGAAGCATACAAAATAATATTTATAACTGACATGGAAGGGACACTTAATACTGCCAAAAATGTTCTGTTGACAAAACACACACACACACACACACTACTCACACTCTGGTTCCATGAGTTCCTTCAGTGAGGGCCTTCATCAAGTCATGAAGAAGTTTACCGTCTTTAAGGTCCTCCTCAATGTCATTCAATGGTTTGGATGCATTGCCCTTGACACGGTCTCTGAACCAGTTGGTGAAGGTCTTCTTCTGGACCTGGACCCACTGCTTGTTCTGAGCTGGTCCTGTAGTCTCCTCGTCTCGCCGTTTGACCTTGTCAAACACATTTGGACCTCTGAGAATAAGACAAGGATGATGGTGAAATGAAGACACATTAGACGGTGGAGCAGACAGGGCTGACACTGGAGTGGACAAGGGTTGGGACTGGAGTGGACAAGGGTTGGGACTGGAGTGGACAAGGGTTGGGATTGAAGTGGACAAGGGTTGGGATTGAGGTGGACAAGGGTTGGGACTGGAGTGGACAAGGGTTGGGATTGAGGTGGACAAATGTTGGGATTGAGGTGGACAAGGGTTGGGACTGGAGTTGACTAGGATTGGAGTGAAATTCTAAAGTGGAAATATCATACCACACATCTAACGGGTTTAATATAAATTAACAATATTGAACTAATTCAGTAATTGAAGGATAATACACTGGCTAGTGTTCAGTTACATGCCAAAGACGTGGCGGCGTTATCTAGTTGGATCAATGACTGGCTCATTGATGTCATACACACAGAACCACAATCCACGAGGAGACATGAAAACTGATCCGCATACACCACACACACAGCCATTCACTGATTAACTACAACTTGACTTGGCACACACACACACACACACATGTACACACACACACACACACACATGTACACACACACACACACACACACACACACACACACACACACACACACACACACACACACACACACATACACACACACATACACACACACACACATACACACATACACACACACACACACACACACACACACAGAGAGAGAGAGACCAAACAATAACCTTCTATACAAGGGCCAGAAAGTACGTACATATATACATATGTACATAACAGGATGGTATGCAGTCTGGTAGTGACCACTCAAGCTGTAGCATACATGAGGCATGCAGTCATTGATTGGCACAGTACTGTCAGAGCACATACACCTGCTGCCCACAGGTATGGTCTTTCTGAGGTTGCAGTGATAGTGACACTCAACCACATACTTTCTACTGTATGTGCGTAACTACAGCACTTTCATGCAGGTTAGAATTTATGAGGGGGAAATCCCTCACACAAGTTTAAACACAAATTGGTAGCTTGTGCCTTATATCCATCATACATAGACTAGAACATGGCACACAATGCTGCAGAGTTGAAAATAATGGTCAGTATTCAGACATTGTCCCACCATTCTTGCATTTTGTCTGACCCAAAAAGGCTTGGGCTAGACAGTTGGCTGAGCACTAACTAAATCATTTCATACACACACACACACACACACACACACACACACACACACACACACAGTGATGTCAAAAAAATTGTCAGAGCAAAGCTGAAATTGTCTGACCCGAAATGACAATGCTGGACATCTGTCCACCCACCATTTGATCTTTACTTCTGACAACGTACAAGTAATATTATTATACGTAGATGTTACTTTATTATTTTGAGGTAATGTTACACACACACACACACACATCATGACAACTCAAAACACTAACTTCCCAGTGGACTCAGAGGGCAGTCCACCCTTCTTTGTTTTGGTCTTGATGGTAACAACTTTCCCACCATCTATAGAGGTACCACCTCCTCCCTCTGTTATATGAACAGATCTACCTGCCATTGGATCCTTTGCACGATTGCTCGGTCTATGAAATGTACAAAGATCAAATGATAATCACATCCATATCACATCATTGAAGAAATCAATAGACATGACTACTGCAAGCAGTAGTGATACGGACAGACCACTGTCTGTGATGAAGTGTACCCTAGTCTGTGTCATCTCAAAGACTCTAGAGCCCAGCCAAACAGGAGACTTACAGCACCACCCATTCTCACATCACACACACAGCACTCCAGCTTGGTTAACTTGTAAACAGCATCACCACCTATGCACCCAACCTCACTTCAAAAACAAGCCCACCACAACCCACAACTGCACAATATGAACACTTCCTACACACCCAACTGCCCCCAACCAACCTCCAAACACCACCACAACAAACAGTCACTGCACAACAACAATGACACTCTAACCTCAATACACAATACACACATACACACATACACACACATACACACACATACACACACACACACACACACACACACACACACACACACACACACACACAGAGAGACCTTCCCCTCCAACTTCACAGGACATCCACATAGCAATTTTGTGTGACCACATATGAACTTCATTCTATGACAGTGTGCAAGTAACCAATTTCCAAACTTGAGAGGACAAAATATGATCTTGACAGAGATGCCCCCTTAAAGAATGCACATTTGAATTTATACATATACATACTTAAAAGAAAAGAAGGCATGTTGGTCCCCACACAGACATTCTACACTATAATAGAATATCTGAGGTCTCAACCCAGTACGGAGCACCGACATTCTTACTGGCGGGTGTTGCTACTACAGCGAACCTCTGAATATAGGGACTCTCCCAAATGAGGACACAGTACAATAAACCTCTCTACAAAGAATACGACTTAAGGCCCCAAACCATAACCTCACAAGGAACAAAGCTGTCCCAAAGTGTCCTTTATTGAAGCTTTCACTGCGTTGAATTTCTATGGCTCCCAAAGGTACTAACACTGACTTCTTACACGCCACATTTGCTTCAGCAAATCAAATTGTAATGCACATTAATTGGTTGCATGCAACGCACACAAACTGGTTACATGTAACGCACACAAACTGGTTACATGCAACGCACACAAACTGGTTACATGCAACGCACATCGATTGGTTACATGTAACGCACACAAACTGGTTACATGCAACGCACATCGATTGGTTACATGTAACGCACACAAACTGGTTACATGTAACGCACACAAACTGGTTACATGCAACGCACATCGATTGGTTACATGTAACGCACACAAACTGGTTACATGTAACGCACACAAACTGGTTACATGTAACGCACACAAACTGGTTACATGTAACGCACACAAACTGGTTACATGCAACACACATCGACTGCTTACATGTATGAGCTCTGCACATGTGCACTTGCAGTGTCCAGTTAGCAAGTGAGCCAGAACCAAAACGTGTGAAATTCATAGGTAATTGCTCAACACGAGTACCTCCATACCTGTCTAAGTTTCTTGGCAAGCTTCTTCTACCAAAATCAGTAGATTCCGACGTGTAGGAGAAAGGCCTTTGGTTCTGGTCAGAACTGACACCAGAAGGCAACGTATGGGACACGTAGCCGACACTCTGCAGGGACAGAAACAGAAAGTGAGAAGCTGAACAAAACAACAAGAGGTCAAAATTCTGCTAACGGGTTCTCTGCTGCCTTCTCTAGGGCCTGTCTTGATCACTTGAGTGTGGTACGGCTTTCCGCCGCCAAGATTCACCACCGGAATACGAAACTCGACAGAAGATTCTCCGTTGCCGGCTGCGGTGCTATGGAAGTCCGGATTGCCGTACGAGTAAGGCTGTCCAGAGGCCATCGCCTAATTTTAGTAATTCCAGCAATGCTAGAAGCCAAACAAACACCAAAAGAATGAAGGATAAAGATAATTGCCAGTTGATTCGATTAAAGGAAACCTATTTGCTTAAATGTCCGACTACATCATAATTGCACAAGGCGAGCAGAAAATCATTGGAGGACTAGTAAAAATCTTGTTTACAGTTCGACTAACCTGCTCGGACATGAAGAAGACAACGATAGTCGGTTCTAGTCAGACAAGGAATGCGTTCTGCTAGAATGTCGCAGCTTGTGGTCGTGACGTCATTCGCTTGACAACAACACTCTCCGATTACCAAGTGGGTCAGAAACTGCGCATGCTCAGTCTAGCGTGAATCATCAGCGCGGGCTCTTTGAGCTCATGCATGCAGGTCATAGTTTTGAAATCAATTCCTTAATTAAAGCAAGTATACTTGCAAAAACATAAACAGAAGATACTTCAATATTTTAGCATTTGAACATGCATGAATTTGTTATTGAGTTTAGCTAAATTTTGAATGAACTGGTCAGTCTCCCAGGCTGGGCTCAATCAGCCAACTTTTAACTCAAGTTACACAGTAGTTGGCGTCCAAGAGAAGAAGCTGGTTTGAATCAAAATGATGAGAGCGCATCCAGTGATGAATAAGAAACCAGCCACAGCTCCTGGTGTTACAGGAAGACAGACCAGCTTAGCCTGCAAAAGGACCGGCAACAGTACTGACAAGTATTCACACAGAGTAAATTTTACAACAGTTTTATGTTTAATTATATACTGTAACATTAAATAATCATTACAAATTGATCGGGTTCAGAGGGAATTTGTCAAGTTCCCCAGCCACAATTACTTGAAAATGGCAAGAGGGAAAGAAATTCATAAATGGCAGCTTTGAACAATGAACTTGGTCAAATTCATGAGCTAGTAACTAAGCTACTATACTATCAACTATCATGTCAGAATAGAATTCCATTTTAAGTACCAGTATTAGCATAAGCGAAGACGGGTGCGTTAATTGACAATCTCATCACTGAAAACATCAGGGTGTGCTCTACCGTTACGCTTCACCCCAACCTTGGACCATTGGGAGTAGGGAGCAGAGTGCGGGTGGTGTGGGGGGGGGGGGGGAGGGGGGGGGGGTTGGCAGCATAAGGAAGCCCTACAAATTAATGGAACATGCCATCAAGCCGTATTATGTATTCTCAAACATAAACGAGACCAGGCCCAACACACACATGGATGCATTGTTAGTATTGATATAAGTGAGGCACACATCAAACATCATAAAATGTATATATGTGTAAATGAACTTCTGAATCAAGTCTAGATGCAGTGGAGACTGTGTAATGCGGACACTCTCGGTCCACCGAAAGTGCCCTGGTTACAGAGGTGTCCTGATTTCCCACGATTGCCCCAATATGATTCATAACATGTGCATGAGAGTTTGGGGCCATAACTAATGTCCAGTTTATACAGGTTTCCCAATTTCTCAGTGTCTTGAATAGCAGGTCTCATTGTACTCTTCTATGTTAACTGTTGGTTGCAATCTTGTCAAATGACACTGATATCAAGTGTCGCTAATATACAACTCACATGAACCTTCTGAGACGAGAGGTAAATTGGAAGCACTTCCAATTTTTTGGGAGTTTCTTGATCCTCAGCATAGATAGCCTTAACTTCTCTAAGAGAAGAGCAGCTGGAGCTCAGCCTGGCTGCTTGGACCAGAGGGAAGAAGAGGATACACAACCACTGAGTGATGTTAAGGAGTGTGCTAGCCAAAACCCAGGGTCCATCCTTTGCATCTCCTCCCAGCTCAGCCAGTGCTATCACACCTGAGAGTAGTAGGAATGAATTGCACACATACACACAAGCAAGTATGCATGCATGCATGCATTTAAACACAATCACATACACACACACACACACACACACACACACACACACACACACACACACACACACACACACACAGCACAGCACACACGCACACACACACACACACACACACACACACACACACACACACACACACACACACACACACACACACATGGTATACACACTCACCATACAAAATTGATACCACAAAAATAAACATCAAAGTGGAGACATTCCATGAAGTGTAATGGTTGAGGTGAGTGGACATGGAAGTTTTAAGCTCCTCCACAGCCTGCGTACCAAGTACAGAGTCACAGAATGTAAAACTGGTCATACACAGGGCTTCACGTACAGTGAGCTATCTATAGCTAGAGGCCTATTCCTACAGCTGCATGTACTATTTCCCACATGTTTCTTCATGTACCCTCTAGCTGTGCAATGACCCACTACAACTCAAACCAGCCCATGTACATGGTACGGATGTGCATGGTTCTATACTGGGCATGTCAGAGCTCACAGCAGATTGACCCAGACAATTGTAATAAATCTCACTTCTATGACACGGTCAACTGGCCACTCTCCTGCCTTCAACCTGCTCTTAATCTCTCGGATGATGTCCATCAACAGCTGGCATTGAAAGCTGTAATTCATGATGACACTGATGTAGACCAAATCGAATGAAATGAACATCAGGGTACACAAGCACTCCAGGAAGATTGTCACCTCTCTACATGAATGGGGAAGAGAGCTACTTCAAGGCTTAGTGCCAAACAGGCTTCTGTCATTCTGACTTTCTTTTGTTCAAGAAAACTACTAAAAAAATACGGTAGAAACTCGATTGTCTGCCCCCGGTAGTTACGGTCACCTCAATCAACTGGGCAGTGTTTTTACGTTTGTAAATCTATTATCAGTGCTAATGTGCATTACATTGCTGGTCTATAGCTGTACCATGTGGTGTGTGTGCATGTGTAAAATCAGGTAAAACGACTGGCAGAAAGCATCCACTTGTCAGTACTTAAAGGAAATTGAAGAATAACAAGAATATAAAAGGTGGAATGCTTCAGTTTACTAGAGGATTCATACTTACAGGCACTTCTCAAGTTACGGGTACCCCTTGATCCCAAGCTGCCCGGATACCCCTTGATCCCAAGCTGCCCGGATACCCCTTGATCCCAAGCTGCCCGGGTACCCCTTGATCCCAAGCTGCCCGGATACCCCTTGATCCCAAGCTGCCCGGGTACCCCTTGATCCCAAGCTGCCCGGGTACCCCTTGATCCCAAGCTGCCCGGATACCCCTTGATCCCAAGCTGCCCGGGTACCCCTTGATCCCAAGCTGCCTGGGTACCCCTTGATCCCAAGCTGCCCGGATACCCCTTGATCCCAAGCTGCCTGGGTACCCCTTGATCCCAAGCTGCCTGGGTACCCCTTGATCCCAAGCTGCCTGGGTACCCCTTGATCCCAAGCTGCCCGGATAATCAAGGTTCCACCATGCAGTCATGCAACAGTGAGGTTTGGCAATATCTGCTTTATCTGACATAATTCTACCAATTGAAACAATTAATGTGAACAAACAAACACAACAGATCTCACTGCAGTTTGTAAGGAGACTTTCTGCAGGGTTTTATCTGGGGTCAAAAATTTTGGGGGTAGAACCTACACACGCAGCATGGCGCAACCATGTGTAGTCAATGATATCAAAAACACACTCATGTATGCAGCGTTCACATAGCAATTTCTTCCAGAATAATGATGAAGATAGGGGAATGGTGAAGTATAGTGATGTAATGAGGGGCAGACAATGTGTACATGGAATGATAATAGTCCAAACTGGGGGGGGGGGGTGTCTGGTCTGGAGTATGCTCCCCCCCCCCCCCCCCCCCGTTCTGCATACATGCAGGGCAAAGTGCTCACCTGGGTAACATGATAACAGGAGGGGTATTATTTTTTGTGTTTTCTCGAGCAATTATCCTTATTATCCCAACCACTGAAGCAAATCCCAACCAAGTGTAGCCCACTGCCATCTGAATCCTACAGAATGCATGCGTGCAATAGATAACGGTTGAGTAAGTGGAGTTGCATAAGTGAGAGTGTGTGCTGCCTTGTATGTCATTGTAACCAAGTATATCACAAGTGTGTGCATGAGTGCTTTGCCTGTGATTGCATAAGCTAGTGATAGTATGCCTGAACATGCAGAAAAGTAATTGCTAAAACAGGACACACATGCACATTTGCACACACACACACACACACACACACACACACACACACACACACACACACACACATACACACACACACACATACACACACACACACACACATGCACATTTGCACACACACACACACACACACACACACACACACACACACACACACACACACACACACACACATACACACACACACACACACACACACACACATGCACATTTGCACACACACACACACACACACACACACACACACACACACACACATACACACACACACACATACACACACACACACACACATGCACATTTGCACACACACACACACACACACACACACACACACACACACACACACACACACACACACACACATACACACACACACACACACACACACACACACATGCACATTTGCACACACACACACACACACACACACACACACACACACACACACACACACACACATTTGTACACGCACACACACACATGCATGTAAGCACACACATGTATACACACATGCACACATACACACACACACACACACACACACACACACACACATACACACACACACACACCAAACTTCCCTACCATATCTTACAGACAACTCCTTTTCTTGCTTTGTCTGCATCCTCTGAGTAGTCACAAACCTAAAACATGCATGCACAGGTCACTTGACCATGTGCACAGTATGTGACATGACACCACACAATTGTAAGGAGCTCGAGTTGAAGTCAGACTCTCGACAGCTTAGCCTAGTACATTGTGTAGAACTATGGCTAATACCTCAGTAACCTGTACATTAACAGCCAGTGCATCCCTCATCCCAACCTAGCCCGGTACACTGCCCATGCCCCCCTCATCCCAACCTAGCCCAGTACACTGCCCATGCCCCCCTCATCCCAACCTAGCCCAGTACACTGCCCATGCCCCCCTCATCCCAACCTAGCCCGGTACACTGCCCATGCCCCCCTCATCCCAACCTAGCCCAGTACACTGCCCATGCCCCCCTCATCCCAACCTAGCCCAGTACACTGCCCATGCCCCCCTCATCCCAACCTAGCCCGGTACACTGCCCATGCCCCCCCTCATCCCAACCTAGCCCGGTACACTGCCCATGCCCCCCCCCCCCCCCCTCATCCCAACCTAGCCCGGTACACTGCCCATGTCCCCTGCATAACATCAGATAATGGCTAGTTAAGACATAGGCTTTGGGCTGTATGGCTAATAGAATGCACTGACCCTCGGATCTCAGCATTTAATCTGCCACACAGCCCTCGTACCCATGTCTTAACCACATGTCATGTACATCGGAAAACTTGAAGAAATAATCAGCTGCTAGAAGAACACAGCTACTGGAAGAACACAGCTGCTAGAAGAACACAGCTGCTAGAAGAACACAGCTGCTAGAAGGACACAGCTACTGGAAGAACACAGCTGCTAGAAGAACACAGCTGCTAGAAGAACACAGCTGCTAGAAGGACACAGCTACTGGAAGAACACAGCTGCTAGAAGAACACAGCTGCTAGAAGAACACAGCTGCTAGAAGAACACAGCTACTGGAAGAACGCAGTTAATGTCAGAAGAATACAGCTGTTGGGAGAATATAGCTGTTGGAAAAACACAGCTGTTGGGAGAATATAGCTGTTGGAAAAACACAGCTGTTGGAAGAATATAGCTGTTGGGAGAATATAGCTGTTGGAAAAACACAGCTGTTGGGAGAATACAGCTGTTGGAAAAACACAGCTGTTGGAAGAGCAACTAGAAGAGCTCAGCTGCTGAAAGATGACATTGTACATGTGCGAATACAGACATGTATGCATTGGGAAGAAGATCATTACAACTGAGTTCTAGCATGTTTGTGCATACATGGGCTATGGGCTAACCTTGTTGACCAAATCATTCAAATAGTTTTGGTCTTTGTAGAACACAAAGAAAGATGTGATGTACGCAATGAAGATCAGGATGTCTGGAATAATGAACTCAAGAAGATTATCGAGACATAAGGGGCAAACACTGCCATCTGCTGAGTTTGAAGAGCAGTTTGCCACTGCACTAACATTGTGGTGCTAAAGATAAAGAGAGGAAAAAACAAGAAAAAGCAGCTCTGTCAATCTAAGATTTAATTCATCCATTAGAGTAATCATCCGTCTTATTAACTGGACGATAAACCTTTTCCTGGATCAGGTGTCGTATATGTGAGTGAATAGCAAACAACTATCTGAACTACTCAAGGCTACATTTTGACTCGTTGCAGCCCACATGTAATGAAAATGCTCAAGAATACTTAGTACATGAATGCATACATAAATAATATTTAATATATATACTTGGTTTATTCAACACTGGTTTAATTTAATTATCTGAAAACCTCATAAATCCAACACTTGGCTGTAAATCATCATCATTTCTCTATGTACAATTTACCGTGATTTACCCAACAACTACACCATATATCCTACTCCGGGAGACGGAGGCTGAGGATATGCACCTGATTTTTAGAACATACGAAAAACAATTGGTAGTTACATATCACATGCACACACATGCACACGCACACACGTACACGCACGTACATGCACAAATGCACATACACGCACGCACGCACATATACATGCACACATACATACACACACACACACACACACACACACACACACACATACACATGCACACACACACACACACACACACACACGTACACACACACACACACACATACATACATACACACACATGCACACACACACACACACACACACACACACACACACACACACACACACACACACACACACACACACACGTACACGCACACGCACACACACACACGTACACACACGTACACACACATGCACACACACACACACACACACACACACACACACACACACACACACACACACACACATACACACACACACGTGCACACACACACACGTGCACACACACACACACATACGCACACACACACACACAAACACACACACACACACGTGCACACACACACACACACACACACATACACACACACACACACACACACACGTACACACATGCACGCACACGCACACGCACACACACACATATGTACATGTACGCACATGCACACACACACGCACATGCACACGTACACGCACACACACATACACACATGCACGCACACACACACACACACAAAAACACACACACACACACACACACGTGCGCACATGCACACGCACACACACACACACACACACACACACACACACACACACACACACACACACACACACACATACACACACACACACACACACACACACACACACATACACACATACACACATACACACTGACAAACTACACAAAATAGTTATGTAAATGGACCACTCCTCACTATGTTGATGGTGTCTCTTCTCAAGCACATCAGAATTTGGAGAGTAGACACACCTGCTATAATGCACAGCATGGACACAACGTGTACTATGCGAACACACGTTCCGCATTTCTGCCATTTTGGCTCATCTAGACATTGCCAATAATTCCCCTTCGCCTGGTCCTCGCCTTGGTGCGAAGAGTAGGGCAGCCATCCGATCTATTAAGAAAACACATCAAATAATATTTATGAATTGTTTACAAATTATATTTATCTCAGTGCAAATATGCAAAATTAATGAACATGCTTACTACTAATAACTTACAACTTGAAAAGGGATATAAATTAATTTGAGTGACCTTCGAATCCGCCTAAAAGACAGGCCCTAAAGAGAATGAAAACGTCCTCCGTAGACACATGAGAGAGCTATAGGAGAAAAGAACTATGATAGTCTGTCCTTAACGCACATCGCCTCCAGAAGCACTGGCTTCAATCGCACCATATGCTGTCGTACCAAACTCTTCGGTTTGAGACAGTTCGTTCCCATTCTCTCCTTCGCCAGTCAAATTAATAGGGTGGCCTCGAGCTCTTGACGATACCAGCACGGCGCTCTCGTCAGTCATCATTTGCAAGCCTCGCGTTGTGTGCTCCCTTGATTCGAGTTTCCTTTCAGCAGGGGAAAATTACGAATGACGTCCTAAAAATGGAGGAAATCAATCTATAGTCTCGCGTCACACAGACCACGGATAATTGATTATATATGTTCCGCTCTTTTTATGGATTTGCGCAATCTATAAAATGCGCAGCGCATTCTAAGAATGTCTAAAATGCGTGCCAATTTATAAAATGGCGCCCATTCTATAGAATGCGTAGGGCTACGTGGCTTGCGCAATCTATAGACTGCGCAACTGTCGGACTTGCGCATTCTATAAAGTGCGCACCCCAGGACTTGCGCAATCTATAAACTGCGCAACCTGGGATTTGCGCATTCTATAAAATGCGCACGCAGGACTTGTGCATTCTATAGAAACCAGTGCATGAATTCCTACCTTTTCCCATGATATAGAATATATTTTAGTAGCTTGTAAGCATCTTTAAATGTACCTGTCAATGGAGTACTATTCAGTTTCACTGGCATCATTGTGTGTTGACCATTATTATTCAAATCAGAAATATTAATGATAAAAGAAAACCTCGGACTCAGGGTTACCCATAGTGCTTGGCTTGTGATGGCCAAATATGCACTAGAAGGGCCCTGGTGAGGCAGGGAAAAAGACAACTTGGTAACCGGGCCTAGGACACAGGGTTCACGAGTAAAAAAAACCCAAAGAATAGTTGGTGTATACTACTCCCCTGGCAAGGCCAGAGGAGGCAACATTTCAAAATAACAAAACTGTTCAGACAATAGGATGGCAGCAGTGCAAGTTTGCCGTGGGTTCTCCCAAATCGCCACCACCGTCCTCTGCGTTTCTATCTTGCTTGATATTTTGACCCAACTCCCAGTCACCACCCAACATCTTCCCACTCAATGGTCACGGCATGCATCATTGTCCTTTTCCTCCGTACTTCATACTCAACACCATGTGGTGGTAGGCATCTTAGTCACATGATATCACCCACTTAAATATGTAATCTACACTATACTATAATACACTACACTATAATTCACATGCAGTGTACAGCTAAGTATTATCATTATTAATATAATAATAATTATATTGAAAAGGTTCACAAAACTATTCAATTTGACTCAGTAATACCATACATTAATAACTCCCAATTTAGAGATGAAAACTTAGTACAACCAACATGAAATGTAAAACCAAAAGATGAAGACATTAATTTTGGGAAATAGGATATAGTATTACATTCTCATGTCTCACAAATGGAGCTTGTCGGTCACATAGCAGGGTGCAATGGTAACCACAGGAAATTACTAAACAAACAGGTCCTGCATGGATCCGAATTTCATAGCTATAAGACATTGGTTTATGCACTTGACATTGTATGAAATAACTTGACAATGTGGTGACTTCTGCACATGTGCCAATGTTCTCCCCTATAAAACTCAAGCATAGCGCTTCGCTGTTCTTTGCAAGCAAAGCGCTATGGCTTCGCCCATAGCCACTATTCCTTACACCCCCATAGCCACTATTCCTTACACCCCCATAGCCACTATTCCTTATATACTGGGAGTGCTATGCCTTCCATTTCTGAGGTTTTGTATGTGTGTGTGAAGCCACACAAGTGAGCCAATTTAGTGCTCTGTGATGAAGCCATACAGGTGATCATTTGTTCACCTCTAGTATCAATAATTGCAGTTGTAGCATCTATGGTTGCAGCATGCATTGCATGAGGTTAATGTCTTAGGGTCTTTCCATTCCATGAAAAATAGGTAAAGACTCTAATATACCTATTTTCCATAACCTCAACTGTCCATCCTCCTCTCTAAGCTTATCTATCAGAAACGTGTACCTTGCAAGAGTATACCCTGTATAAAGGGAATCTCTTTTGGTATAAGGGGAGTGGGCCATCCCCCAATCTGCTGGGGCCCAAGCCCCACCCCCGGAATAATCAGACCGGAAGCGTTCATGCTTCTCAGCCATACTTCCGGCCTTAATGAGTTATGACAACCTCTAACCTGGGGGAAAAGCCCACAACCCTTTCACGTCAATTTAAGATTGACGGAGATCCTATAAAAATAAAAATAAAGAGGAAAATAAAATTTGTGAGCTGAAGACAGTGCTACTTTCTTCAAGCGTGACATGCGGAGGCAACTGAGCATGCGCAGTGGCACCTGGTAAGGCACGTGCCTGCCCAGTTACATCATTGCATTAATGACAAGCGCATGCATGTGGCCATTACAAACCCCCTGCCATTAACTACGTTCAATTGCATTAAACTACATACTAGAAGTCTGTGGATTGTAAAACCTCACACTGCAAAAGCACTATCCCTTATCTGTTGACTGGGGTGGGGGTGCACTATACATTGCTTTTAAAAAGTCTTTGGGAGAACCCTGCATGCTTTATGTCTTCCGCTCAAGAATGTGTAATGCAATTCTTTAAAATGCACAGCACATTCTCTAATATGAGCAGCACACTTCTAAAATTCACATTCTATAGGGATTTTTGATTAAAAAGTGTGGTGTTCTACACAGTGAACCAAGCGCTGCACGTTGCCCTGTCGATAGATCGTGCAAGACCCAGGCTGCGCATTCTATAGATTGCGCAAGTCCTGGGGTGCGCATTTTATAGAATGCGCAAGTCCTACAGTTGCGCAGCCTATAGATTGCACAAGCCACGTAGCCCTACGCATTCTATAGAATGGGCGCCATTTTATAAATTGGCACGCATTTTAGACATTCTTAGAATGCGCTGCGCATTTTATAGATTGCGCAAATCCATAAAAAGAGCGGAACATATATACGTTACCTTTCCCTAAATAAGGCCATACAAAGTAAATAATAATATGTTTCTGGTCCTGGACATCTTCGAAAATTGACCAGGCCACCAGGTGTTTTTCTTTTTTTTTTTTTTTTTTTAAATCTAATTGACAAAGGCATTCATGCAAGTAATATTCCTTATATCTGTGAACAAATGCTATTAATGCTAGCAAGAATGTTGAATTGAAGCAAGTCAAAAGATGATACAAACTTATACAGCATACAAATATAGGAAGTGCATGTCTGTATGGAACCAGACAGCCACTAGTCCCACAATAACACGATGGTACACACAGTTGCATGTGGTCATGCTGAACACACATGCTTCATAGTTGATAGATTACAATATTTTGGTCAGGGTTTGAACCCAGTATGCTCACCGAATTTTCTTTTTTGGCCTAAAATTATTGACCAGGAAGGGGACCAGAAACATAACATTAATTTTGAATGGCCTAATCTATCATCCATGCACAGACCCACTTCTCGATTCCATTATTTAAAAAAAATTGTAACATGGAAGAGGGAAGTAGGTCTGTGTAACACAAGACTATGCAATCTGCTTAGTCTGGGGTACCCAGACCCAAACTGCCTGCTGGGAGGTTTGGGAGGGGCGATGACATCAAAAACATGGAGCCGCGAATGAAGGGTCTGGAACTCCAGACTACAATCTGTTATGGTTAAGTTGATGAAGCACGGAGCAATAAACCACATGCATGCACGCAGCAAACAAATTCGACCTGCAGCAGTAGACTTGTCTCTAGTCCTTGTAGAAGAGATCTATGGCATGTGTTTAGCAATAGCTGTACAATCAACCAACTACATGGACCAACCGGTGGAGCTCTCCTAACTACATGGACCATCCGGCAGAGCTCTCCTAACTACACGGACCAACCGGTGGAGCTCTCCTAACTACACGGACCAACCGGTGGAGCTCTCCTAACTACACGGACCAACCGGTGGAGCTCTCCTAACTACACGGACCAACCGGTGGAGCTCTCCTAACTACATGGACCATCTGATGGAGCTCTCCTAACTACACGGACCAACCGGTGGAGCTCTCCTAACTACACACACCAACCGGTGGAGCTCTCCTAACTGCACGGACCAACCGGTGGAGCTCTCCTAACTACACGGACCATGGCCAACCGGTGGAGCTCTCCTAACTACACGGACCAACCAGTGGAGCTCTCCTAACTGCACGGACCAACCGGTGAAGCTCTCCTAACTATTGTGCATAATGTACAATAGAAACTACCAGTGAATGAACACATGAATAAAATTTAATGACTAGCTTCTCATTCATCTGCTGAAACTGAAGTATAATATTCTATAAATCCCGTCAATGGGGATTGTTTAATTTCTTGGTGCAAGTCACCATACTCCAATCACCCTTTCCGGGGGGGGGGGGTGGAAATTGCTTTTCATGCACTTATGAACTCACTCCTTGAACCAAGCATAATATGAATATGGTAACCCCCCTTCCCCACATGAAAATGATGTCACAACCATGGCTCATCAATGATGTTCTTTGTTGATCATATTCTGTGCACATGTACCAACATCCATTCATAGGTACATTCTACCTCTTATACTGGACTCTCCAAATAAGGACAAAATGTGATTAGCCTCTCTACAAAGAACGTGGCTTGAGGTCCACACACACACACCTGCAGTTGTACAGATCACACACTAAATCAGCATCAGATGGAAGACACAAGAATTTAAACAAGACAAACACAAAGGGCCGGCCAAAACTAGTAAAGAACAGTGTATAGTGCCACCAGCTTAAACAGGGAATCCTACCACGGTCACACACACACACACACACACACACACACACACACACACACACACACACACACACACACACACACATACACACACACACACACACACACACACACACACATGCGCGCACACACACACAGTGTTCCTTTCACGACGACTGACAAGATGACTAGTGTCCCAATGCTGCTCAACAAACATCCAGTGTCCAAGGGTTAAAAGTAGGTGGCCCAGGCAAAGTAGTCCACTTGGAGAAGAACAACAATTATGCACCCAATCAGGAAAATTAACCCAATGACGGTACCGGGAGTCACGGCAATAGTGATTAACTTCGGCTGTGGCGTGTGTGTGTGTGTATGTGCGTGTGTGTATGTGTGTGTGCATGCTCGCCTGCGTGTGTGTGTGTGTGTCTGGACGTCCACTGTATACAGTTGAGTATACAACTGGCCACCAGCCAACCGTTGGGGTCTTGCATGACCAAACTATGTCAGAGCAACAGCAGCTTTGCAGGTGAGAGCTAGTAAAAATCTTGTTTACAGTTCGACTAACCTGCTCGGACATGAAGAAGACAACGATAGTCGGTTCTAGTCAGACAAGGAATGCGTTCTGCTAGAATGTCGCAGCTTGTGGTCGTGACGTCATTCGCTTGACAACAACACTCTCCGATTACCAAGTGGGTCAGAAACTACGCATGCTTGATCAGACCAAAGTGAAATCTTCAGCAGGGGCTCCTTGAGGTGAGGTACTGTACTGCAATCATTATTTGAAATAAATTTCTCATCCAAATTTAAAGCAAACACTTCTTGCAAGAACATAAGCAAAAGACACTTCAGTGTTATTAGCAATGGAACATGCATTACTGTCTCTGAGTCTATAGCTGATTTTTGAACAGTTTGCAATGGACAAGTTGCTCTCCTCATCTACCTCTCTCTAAACTTTAGGCTACACAGTAGTTGGTGTCCAAGAGAAGAAGCTGGTTTGAATCAAAATGATGAGAGCGCATCCAGTAACAAATAAGAAACCAGCTACAGCTCCTGGTGTTACAGGAAGACAGACCAGCTTAGCCTGCAAAAGAACAACAGTACTGACAAATATTCACACAGAGTCAATACTGCGGCAGCAGTATCGAGCACAACCTTAATAATCTAACACTAACTAATCATAGCAGTTGGATCACTGAGCTCCAGATGGAATGCATACCCCAGCCAAAACCACCTGGAACTAGCTATTCTCAAACATAGAGGAGATCCATCAAGACTCATGCCAACACACACACAAGATGCAGTAGTAAAACTGATAAATGAGGCAAAAGCACATCACACACTACTGTATATGTTTTGGCATGTGTGACTGAACTTCAAGATCTACAAAGGCATTGGAAACAGGGGGCCTTAGGGACCCCGGCCCCCTCACATTTAGCCAGTGGAGGCCAAATACCACACATGTGTCTAACATGTTCTTGTTGTATACTCAATCCAGACCCCTCTGCCCCCAACACTGGTGTGAGTGTTCCTACATCACTGATACAGTGGACTGGTGTAATCTGGACACCTTACATGGGGTCCACCAAAAGCTAGTGTACTGACTACAGATGGGACTCCTGATCTTCCAGAGTTGCCCCCAATATCTCATTCATATGTCCATGAGAATTTGGGACCACAACTCAATGCCCATTTATACAGGTTTCCTAATTTCAAAGTGTCTTGAATAGCAGGTCTCATTGTACTCTTCTATATATGTTAACTGTTGGTTGCAATCTTGCCAAATGGCACAGAGCGATATACCAAGTCTCACTATATACACTGGACTCACATGAAACTTCTGAGATGAGAGGTAAATTGGAAGCACTTCCAATTTCCTGGGAGTTTCTTGATCCTCAGGATAGATAGCCTTAGCTTCTCTCAAAGAAAAGCAGCTGGAGCTCAGCCTGGCTGCTTGGACCAGAGGGAAGAAGAGGATACACAGCCACTGAGTGATGTCAAGGAGTGTGCTAGCCAAAACCCAGGGCTCATCCTTCACATCTCCTCCCAGCTCAGCCAGTGCTATCACACCTGAGAGTAGTAGAAATGGATTGCAAACACACACACACACACACACACACACACACACACACACACACACACATGCACACACACACACACACACACACACATACGCACATACATGCACACACACACACACACAAACACACGTACACACACACACACATACACAAACACTCACACATACACACACACACACACACACACACACACACACACACATACACACACACGCACACGTATATGACACACACACACACACACACACACACACACACACACACACACACACACACACACACACACACACACACATACATGCACACACACACACACACACACACACACACACACACACACACACACACACACACACACAGTCACACACACACACACACACACACACACACACACACACACACACACACACACACACACACACACACACACACACACACACACACACACACACAGGAACACACACACATGCGCACATACACACACACGTGCGCGCACACACACACACACACACACACACACACACACACACACACACACACACACACACACACACAGATACACGTACATATGGTACACACACTCACCATACAAAATCGATACCACAAAAATAAACATCAAAATGGAGACATTCCATGAAGAGTAATGGTTGAGGTGAGTGGACATAGAAGTTTTAAGCTCCTCCACAGCCTGCGTACCAAGTACAGAGTCACAGAATGTAAAACTGGTCATACACAGGGCTTAGATTCACAACCACCTACAGTCAAACCTCGCTAGTGAGTATACCTGGGGACCCTCCAAAGTGCTACTCACTATCAGTAGTACTTGCTAACCATATAGATTAGTATTGTGGGTTATAAGCTGGGGTATTATATCCTTGTACTTCCTAACCAGGTATTACTCATTAACAGTGTTCTTACTAACGAGGTTCTACTGTATCTATATAGGCTTATTGTTACAGCTGGACTGTGTGCTTCTAGGTGCTTCTTCTGCCTCTGGTAAATGCCATACCCACTATAACTCAATACCAGCCCATGTATATGGTAGTGCTGATGTGCATGGTTCTATACTGGGCATGTCAGAGCTCACAGCAGATTGACCCAGCCAATTGTAATAAATCTCACTTCTATGACATGGTCAACCGGCCACTCTCCTGCCTTCAACCTGCTCTTAATCGCTTGGATGATGTCCATCAACAGCTGACATTGAAAGCTGTAGTTCATGATGACACTGATGTAGAC
This sequence comes from Halisarca cf. caerulea, assembly GCA_963170055.1. NCBI lineage: Eukaryota > Metazoa > Porifera > Demospongiae > Chondrillida > Halisarcidae > Halisarca > Halisarca cf. caerulea. The sequence goes on along the minus strand of CAUJGJ010000185.1, from coordinate 391,874 downwards.
CAAATCGAATGAAATGAACATCAGGGTACACAAGCACTCCAGGAAGATTGTCACACCACTACATGAATGGGGAAGAGAGCAGCTTCAAGGCTTAGTGCCAAACAGGCTTCTTGTCATTTTTTCACAAGAAAACCAGAAGAGAATAGTCAACAGTGAGGCCTGGCTTATCTGAAACTGGCTTGATCATATCATACAGCATGCATATTCACATGCCAGCTCGTTCAGCAGTCTTCTATGATTCAAAAATGCATGTGTCTAATTACATACCAGTTTATTCAATATCTTGCTTTATCAATCCAACATAGTTTAATGTGAATAAGTAAACAACCAGATCTCACACTGATTAACTTGTACGGAGACCTTCTGCATGCATGCATGGCAAAGTGCTCACCAGGGTAGTATAATGATAGGAGGTGTACCATTTTCTGCGTATCTTCGAGCAATTATCCTTACTATCCCAACCATGAAAGCAAATCCCAACCAAGTGTAGCCCACTACCATCTGAGCCCTACAGAATGCAGGCATGGATTCCTGTCAGGAATAGACACAGTTGCATGAGTGGAGTTTCGTGTGTCTTATAGTGAGAATGTGTGCTGCCTTGTATGTCATTATAACCAAGTACAACAGTTGTGTGTGCTTTTGCCCTTGGTTGCATGCAAGTTATCATATGTCTGAGCAAAAAAGTAATTGCTGAAACAGACCACACATGTAGGTACCCTAAATCATGAAAAAGACTGCGTGTAAAATAGATTGCCCTTGCAGGTTCAAATTCCCTTCCGCTCATGGCTCAATTACATTTGGTGTTAGTTCACTCTTGCTGCAGTATGCACTAATCCACATTACATTGATTTAATTACAACATACTGCATTGCGAATTACATCAAGTCATTATGCACTCTTTTGATGATTTATGGTACAATTGAACACACACACACACACACACACACACACACACACACATGCACACACACACACACACAAACACACACACACACACACACACACACACACACACACACACACACTCCCCAATCTCCCCTACCATATCTTACGGACAACTCCTTTTCTTGCTTTGTCTGCATCCTCTGAGTAGTCACAAACCTAAAACATGCATGCACAGGTCACTTGATCATGTGCACAGTATGTGACATGACACGAGGGGTAGGGTAAAGTCACACTCCCGATAGCCAGTGCAATGGTTCAGAACTTCAGTGAATACATGTGCAGTACATTAACATGCAACCATAACATCAGATGCAATAAATGGTCAAGACATGCATATTAGGCCTTCGGGCTGTATAGCAAATGAAACGTATACTTATCCTTGAAGCTCAGCACTTCATCTGCCACATAGCCCACATACACACGCCTTCCCCATATACTGTACATTGGAAGACTTAAATTAAGGAATGATCAGCTGCTGGAAGAACGCAGCTGTGTTCTTCCAACAGCTGCTGGGAGTGTACAGCTGCAAGAAGGACACCTGCAGCTGTTGGAAGAACACAGCTGCTGGAAGAATACAGCTGTTGGAAGGACACAGCTGTTGGAAGGACACAGCTGCTGGAAGGACACAGCTGTTGGAAGAACACAGCTGCTGGAAGAACACAGCTGCTGGAAGAATACAGCTGTTGGAAGTACACAGCTGTTGGAAGTACACAGCTGCTGGAAGGACACAGCTGCTGGAAGGACACAGCTGTTGGAAGGACACAGCTGTTGAAAGGACACAGCTGCTGGAAGGACACAGCTGCTGGGAGTACACAGCTGCTGGAAGAGCACAGCTGCTGGAAGAGCACAGCTGCTGGAAGAACACAGCTGTTGGAAGAACACAGCTGTTAGAAGGACACAGCTGTTGGAAGTACACAGCTGCTGGAAGGACACAGCTGCTGGAAGGACACAGCTGTTGGAAGAACACAGCTGCTGGAAGTACACAGCTGCTGGAAGGACACAGCTGCTGGAAGGACACAGCTGCTGGAAGGACACAGCTGTTGGAAGGACACAGCTGTTGGAAGGACACAGCTGTTGGAAGAGCACAGCTGCTGGGAGTACACAGCTGTTGGGAGTACACAGCTGTTGGAAGAATACAGCTGTTGGAAGGACACAGCTGTTGGAAGTACACAGCTGCTGGAAGGACACAGCTGCTGGAAGGACACAGCTGTTGGAAGGACACAGCTGTTGGAAGTACACAGCTGCTGGAAGGACACAGCTGCTGGAAGGACACAGCTGTTGGAAGTACACAGCTGCTCAAAGTACACAGCTGCTGGAAGGACACAGCTGTTGGAAGGACACAGCTGTTGGAAGGACACAGCTGCTGGGAGTACACAGCTGCTGGAAGGACACAGCTTCTAAAAGACCGGCCTTACCAGGAGAAAGATGACAAGGGCATGCATCTGCAAATACTGACACAGGAACAAGTCCTTAGATCATGCTAGCATGTTTGTGCATACATGGGCTGTGAGCTAACCTTGTTGACCAAATCATTCAAATAGTTTTGGTCTTTGTAGAACACAAAGAAAGATGTGATGTACGCAATGACAATCAGGATGTCCGGAATAATGAACTCAAGAAGATTATTGGTACAAATACTGCCATTCGTCACGTTTGGACAAAAGCTAGGCTCTGAAATAAGGACCTCATTAGAATTGTAATGCTAAAAATGAAGAGAGGAAAGAAACCAAAAATAAGGCAGTTCTGTCATGCAATATTTTTTTTACTTCATATGTGAAATCATTAACTTAATAAATCTTGTCCTGGATCAGGTGTGCATGGTGTGAGTGGCAATGGATGGATTGCAAAATTTGCATTCATTCTAGACTGCTTGAAGCTATTATTCTGATCGACTCATCACATGCAGTCCACATGCGAGTAAGAACGCACAAGAATACATTACTGTAGACTACATATTACACAAACACACACACACACACACATACACACACACATACACATAAACACACACACACACACACACACATACGTAATACACACACAGTCACACCCACCCACACACAGTCACATACCCATACACCCACACACCCACCCATACACATGCACACACACACACACACACACACACACACACACACACACACACACACACACACACACACACACACATACACACACACACACATACATGCACACACACACACACACACACACACACACACACACACACACACACACACACACACACACACAGAGTCACACACACACACACATACACACACACACACACACACACACACACACACTGACAAAATAACTACACAAAATAGTTATGTAAATGGCCCACTCCTCACTATGTCAATGGTGTCTCTTCTCAAGCACATCAGAATTTGGAGAGTGGACACACACGCTATAATGCACAGTATAAACGCAACGTGTGCTATGCGAGCACACGTTTTGCATTTTTGCCTTTTTAGTTCATCCAGACACTGCCGATAATCAGCCTTCTCCTGGTTCTCACCATAATATTGTGCATTTTGTGAAGAGCAGGGCAGCCATCCGATCTATAAGAAACAAAGTCACTAAGTTACTAAAAATAGTATTATAAATTTGAAATTATTTGTAAATTACATTTATCTTATTACTGGCTAGCAAATTTAATCATGCCTTGTAAATAAATATGCATAAGTGAAATTACCAATGCAAATTAAACATGCTTACAAATAATCAATAAATTTTAAGACTTACAACTTGAAAAGGGACAAAAATCAATTTCAGTGACCATCGAATCTGACTTTCAGCCCAGCGGCCCTAGGAGAGCGTAATAGATAATCATGCTTACTATGTATCATACTTGATCGCACTCTCTTGCAGTTGTCTACATGCTGGACACGAGAGAGTGCAATCGAAGAACATTATATAATAATGGAAAAGAGCGTGAAATGTCATCTTAGACTAATACTAATAATTATAGATCATGCATGTAGTCCTTTACACACTTTGCTATCAGCAGCCCAAGCTCCAATCGCACCATATGATGCGGTCTGCACAGAAACTGCTGCTGTTGGAGAGAGTTCATTCCCATTTTCTCCTTCGTAGGAAGTGTCACCTCTTGCCAATATCAGTGTGGCTTCCTCGCCATTCAACGTAGCCATTTGCAATCTCTGACTGTTGAAGGTAATTAATATGGAGCAACAAATTAGTGAACAAATTCCCCCTGTATGCATGCAGCATTATATACTCATACAATAGGCACACACATGCACTGCCCTATACAACAGTATAATAATACTTATAAAAATAATAATAATAATAATAATAAAACATTACACTGGAGTAAACAATATTTTATTTACTCATCATCATTATAATAATAATAACTGTAATTATGTGCATGTATGTGTAGCTTTGCATGTCATCATGGTTATTGTTATTATTATTATTATTATTATCTCATTATTACTGTATATTATATTATTTTGTTGTTGAATTTATATTTGTTATATAATTATAAACAATATATTATATTATTATATCAATAATAATAATAATATTAATATGAAGGCAATTTCCTCCTTCCCTAAGGGTTCAGGTGCATGGAGGTCCTGATGGTCTCCTTCCCCAGCACCTAAAAGACCTGACAGGCCCTACTGCAGGAGATGGTGGGGTGTCCCTATTGTCCTCTCTAGTGGGGTTACTGACACTGATACTGGAAGGGAGAACTCCTCAAGCTATACGTCCCATCATTTTTGGTGCCAATTTGATAGCTTTAACAAAGAAGGATGGGGGGATTCGACCCATTGCCATTGGTTGTACCTTAAGAAGATTAGCTTCAAAATGTGCATGCATACATGCAATGGAGTCGATTCCTCAATTCTTGTCTCCTTATCAACTGGGGTTTGGAGTTCCTGGAGGAGCTGATGCAGCAGTTCATGCCTCTCGGATCTTTCTCAACTCACTACCATCAGATAAGGCTTTGCTGAAAGTCGATTTTAGCAATGCCTTTAACACTATCAGACGTGACAAGATCCTTGAAGCTACCAAAGCACACATCCCAACTCTATTGCCATTCGTTCATTCTGTCTACTCCTCCTCATCAACTCTCCTGTGGGAAGGCGAACTGTTACTATCTTCTGAGGGTATCCAGCAGGGGGACCCTCTTGGTCCTATGCTATTTTGCATTGCAATCCACAGCTTAGTGTCCATCCTGGAGTCCGAATTCAAAGCTTTCTTTCTAGACGATGGCACCTTGGGGGGTACTTTTGGTAGTCTGACTGCCGATTTAAAGAGAATTGAGGAAATTGGCCAATCCCTTGGCCTATCCCTCAATATGTCAAAGTCAGAACTGATTTGTCACAACAGGTCAGCCGCAGATGCCATGGTTTCCAATTTCCCAGGCCTTAGATTCACTGTTCCTCAAGAAGCCACTCTGTTAGGGTCCCCTTTGGGTCCCCTTTCCATGGAAGTTTGTCTTGAGGCCCAGCTTCAGCAGTTGAAGCTGGTTGGGGAACGTCTCTGCCATCTGGAGGCCCATGATGCCATCACCATTTTGCGCCACTCCTTTGCCATCCCAAAGCTTCAGCATGTATTGCGCACATCTCCAACTTTCTCATCACCGCTTCTGATATCCTGGGATAATCTGCTTTTGTCCATCGTCTCCCGAATCACCAACATTGATTTCAGATCAGGAGATTCACCTTGGCAGCAGGCAACACTTCCAGTTGGATCTGGTGGCCTAGGGTTTAGGAGTGCTCTTCATCTTGCACCTTCTGCCTTTTTGGCTTCTGCTGATGGAGCATCTGCCCTAGTTCAACAACTACTTCCAGCGCATCTGTCATCCATTGCCTACAGTGAAAGGGACTCAGCCCTAGCCATGTGGCGTGTTGGCCTTCCAGAAGACACATCTCTTCCCACTGGGAGCTCTCGGCATAAACAGAAGTCTTGGGACAAACCAAGGGTTGAGCAATTATACCACTCAATTTTGTCAAATTGTGAGGATGAGATATCTAGCGCCCGGGTCTTAGCTGCTGCCTCTAGTCATTCAGGGGCATGGCTTAATGCGCCTCCAGTCTCATCCCTTGGCCTGCGAATGTGCAATGATACAATCCGTGTTGCTGTTGGCCTAAGAGTGGGAGCAATGATTTGTCAACCTCACATTTGTGAATTGTGTGGTAAGGATGCAGATTCATTTGGCCACCACAGATTGTCCTGCAGATCAAGTCAAGGCCGATCAGCTCGTCACCATGCTCTGAACACCATCATTTCCCGTTCTTTGGCAGCTGCTAGCGTACCTTCTCGCCTAGAACCAACAGGACTCCATCGTGCTGATGGAAATCGTCCCGATGGCATTACCATGACTCCATGGTCAGAGGGGAGGTTTCTGGTGTGGGATGCCACCTGTGTAGATACCTTCTGCCAATCCCACAGGAGAAGATGTGCTACAGAGGCAGGAGCAGCGTCTGCCTATGCCGAGGAAGAAAAGAAGAAGAAGTATGCACATCTCAGCCACAGCTACTTTTTCCAGCCTGTTGCCGTGGAAACGTCAGGCTCAGTTGGAGTGGAGTCCATGGCCTTCTTGAAGGACCTCGGCCACCGTGTGAAGATGGCCACAGGAGAGCCTCAGTCCTTTTCTTTCCTCATGCAGAGGCTTGCGGTTGCTGTTCAAGTGGGGAACACAATTTCGGTGCTGGGCACCCTTGGCTCTTGCGATGCTGAGGTCTAACTAGTTGTTTTTAATGATTATTTGTTATTCTTATTATTTTGCTATATTGCTTGATGCTTGTATGTAATGTTTAAGTTGTTTGTGTACCTCATTTCCTGTATATTATTGTAGTCATCATTGATCAATTTTTTTTATTGGCCTCACACAACATTCAGCTTTAATTTCCATGCATATTTTAATCATTGTCCTAACAATGTTATATTAATATTAATATTATAATATTAATATTATTCCATAATAATTATAATTATTAAAATTATATAGAATGTTCTTTTAGTAAACAACTGAAAAAATAATCATAATAAAATGTAGTGAAAATGAAGAGAATCAGTTAGCCAGAGCCGATGGCCTGGGCCTCAGCATATACATGTGGTGAAAGTCAGAATCAGGACCCAGCAATCATGGGCTGAGATGGCTTTGATCTGGAGGATTGAATTGCTCTGATGGAAGACCTGAGTAGAATGAAAGAGATCTTGTATCTGATGAGAAACATCATTTTGGAAAAGGTGCCGGATCTTCTTCCTTTCCGAAAGAATGTCAGCAAGCCTTTTGAAGAAGATAGTGCATGCATTGGCTTCTTTTGCCATGCCACGGGTGAAGGCAAACACTAGCTAGGGGAGCAAAGAAGCCTCTGTCAACATCTTGGACTCTTTGGTTATATGATCTCTTCTATAGCTGAAAGAATGTCATCAAACAATTGTATGGCAGTAATTTGCATAAACTGAAATCCAGTCAGTTGACCAAAACTTGGTCATTTCTCATTTCTCATGTGTTGTTAGAGAGTGATCCTTGTTCAGAGCTTATATATATATACCAGCAGTATCGCGACAGATACTGAAGGATTCTTGCTGTATGGAATGTGTGGAACGAGCACGCCAAAAAGAGCTAATCGAGTGCCATCATAGATAGGCCTACTACAAGGCTCACAAGAATGAGAAGAGGCTGAAGGGCATCCTGTCTAATTATTGACATTTAACTTTAACTTAACTTATGAACGCCAACAATATAATACGTACCTGAATCCTTACGGTCTGTAGCCGTGTGTATGCAGGCTTGATGAGGCGGAACATGTACAGATGCAATAGTCTGGCGTTGCCGGCCCGATTCTCGCTTGACCTTTTTCGGGGAATGACGTCACCGTCACCCGCCCGAAAAAGGCTAAGCGAGAATCGGGTCGGCAACGCCAGACTAATCGGATACTAGAACATCCATCACGCTCGATTCATCAATATTATATGTTTGCTGACGATACAAAATTCTCCAAATCAATATCACTATTTAATGTCGACACTGCACAACTACAATCTGACATCAACTGACTAGCAAATTGGTGCCACCAGTGGGGATTGTCACTCAAACCCCAAAAATGTGCATGCCTTCAATTCTCATTGAATTCAAATTGCCCCTCTCCCTCTTACACCATCAACGGTGTCAACATAGCAGTAGTAGTAGACCAGCGTGACCTTGGTGTCACAGCCAGCCATGATCTGTGCTGGAGAACACACTATTCAAAGATCTGCTCCGAAGCATACCATACCCTCCATTTCATCCACAGATCCATCTCTACTTCCTGCCCCATTCCACTCAAATGATCACTATACATCTCCCTATAAGATCTCAGCTGATGTATTGTTCGCAATTGTGGTGACCCCGTCTCATCAAGGACATAATCTGAATTGAATCAGTTCAACGCAACTAAATTCATCCTATATCTTATGCCCCAATTAACTACAAAGACAGACTGATTCAACTTCAGATTCTTCCTTAATTCGAGATATCCTATTCCTAGTCAAAAACTTCCAATTGCCCAAGAACCTTGACATCCTGAAATTCATCTCTTTCTCAACAACCAATACGAGATCTGGCACAAAATTAAAACTGAGGCAAAAGCTCACCAGAACATCTACTGCCAGACATTCCTACTTTAACCGGGTTGTCAATCTCTGGAATTCACTCCCAACAATAGTCATCCACTTACCACTCAACTCAATCAAACAAAAACTGCATGATCTATTTTGGGACAATTTTCTTGCAACATTTGATCCTGACAACCCATGCACCTATCATTACTACTGCCCATGCTCACAGTGTGTCATTTGGAACATCGCTTCGTGCACGCCCCAGCCATACATGACATTGTAGTGTATCCAGTACTCAGTCCAGTGCTATTTGTCATTTACTTGTTCACTGTGGCTTCTCTGTTTTCTTTTGTTTATTTGTGTAAAATTTTTTTGTCTGACACACAGCATGCACTTTAATTTCTCACACGCTGCATAATTCTTTTTTTCATTTTTCATTTTTCTTTTGTGTAGCTTATGATGGGCCCACAACCATACATTTTGATTATGTGCAATGTTTCCCCATGACATGTTTTCTTTGCTGTAATCTCTCAACTTCAAATTCATCCACAACATCCATGAATGCTTTTACTCTAATTTCTGAACTCATCCCTCTGGCTGCTTCGTAAGTTGACGCAGACCATCAACCTGTCTTTTCTATCATTACTTTACCATAACTCAAATAGTTATTGATAGAACGGACGCTAGGTAGTCTCGCGTTGCCAGCCCCTTTTCCTACTTTCCCGCTTCCAGTAGGAGGTGAATAGGAAAAGGGCCTGGCATCGTTAGACTGTATAGTCTGATGTAGCCAGGACCTATGCTAGCCATGACCCGTGACTGACATCAGCAGGAAGGCGGAAAGGGTTGGCTACGCCAGACAACTGCATGCGGCTGTAGATCCGAAGGTTTCGACATAGACACCCTAAACTACCGACAAGGAGGTGCATAGGGTAAGGTTTGATTTAAATGTGGGACTGGCTTCAACACAAATATTTATACCCATTCAAATTATCATGCGGGATGCAATGTACGTTATAGCTATGAACGTACGAAGTCTTAAGTGAGAGGTTCAATTCTCATTTGTCCCACCAATGCGGATTGCTTCTTGATACGAATCACTAATACCCTATAAGCACCCTTTCTGGGGGAGGGAGATTGCTTCATGCACTTGCGAACTCCTTCCAATATTACCATGCATATAGAAATATAATTACGCCCTCCTCTCCTCCTCCCCCACCCACCCACATACATACATACATAAACACACACACACACACACACACACACACACACACACACACACACACACACACACATCTACAGTTGCACATATTTGGAACCTCAAAAAGAGGACAAATTGAACAACACCAGCTGAATTTATATTGCCCACAGTGTTGGGGGTAACTAAAAATACCGAAGTAATATATTACGTAATATTATTACTTTTTCAGGAATTAAGTAATATAACTAAATACCTACCTTGTAACTAGCAATATATTACAAATGGCTCTGTGGTGAAAATAAAATATTACCTCATGCTAAACCTAAGTAGGTTTGTAGCTATAATAAAGGTTATAAGTAAAAGCAGAGCTTCTGTCGTCAAGGACAACACAGAGTGGCTAGTTAGATGTCACATTACTAGTGCTCTGGGCTGCACTACATATGCAGTATACCAGCAGATATTGTCTTGGTTGTGGAATTCATTACATTTGTTTTTGTGAATGCCTTAGTCTGGTTCTAGCATTCAATCATGTACATGACCAAGTTGATGTTCACCTTTTGGAGGGTTAAAATTCTCACAGGGATGCAACTTGGATGTAGTTTGCGGGAGCAAATGTAATCTGTAATATTATTACAAGTTACATTTATTATTGAGTAATATGTAACTGTAATGCATTACAAGTTTTCATAGTAATATGTAATATGTAGCGAGATTACTTTTTAAAAGTAACGACCCCAACACTGTTGCCCACAATACATCCACAGACTGGACCTCACCAGCAGCAGATTGAATACAGGAGCATGCATTAAACTGACAGTAGATGGTACTTATCAACAGCAGATCACACTAAATCAGCAGCATATGTCAAGACACACCCATCCACACACACACACACACTCACACACACACACACTCACACACACACACACACACACACACACACACACACACACACACACACACAGAGTGTTCCCTTCACAACAACTAACAAGGTGTCCCAAAGCAGCTCAACAAGCATCCAGTGTCCAAGGGTTAAAAGTAGGTGGCCCAGGCAAAGTAGTCCACTTGGAGAAGAACAACAATTATGCACCCAATCAGGAAAATTAACCCAATGACGGTACCGGGAGTCACGGCAATATTGAAGAACTTCGGCTGTGGTTTGTGTGTGTGTGTGTGCGTGTGTGCGTGTGTGTGTGTGTGCGTGTGCGTGTGCGTATGTGTGTGTGCATGTGCATGTGTGCACGTGTGTGAGCACAAGAAAGGGAGAAAAGAATATACCATAATCAGTAAGAAGTTCATCAAACAGACCAGATCACACAAAACACAGCCAACTCACATGTAGTCTCTGTGAAGAAATGTAGGTGAGAAAAGAGTCCAAATGAAGGAATGAGGTCTCAGTGTAGGGGAGTGGACGGGCTCTGATCTGGTGACCCAGCCTCTTCAGGGAAGCACAACATGAGTTTAGTCTAGCGCCCTGGATCAGAGGGATGGACAAAATGGACGTCCACTGTATACAGTTGAGTATACAACTGGCCACCAGCCAACCGTTGGGGTCTTGACCAAACTGTGTCAGAGCAACAGCAGCTGTGCAGGTGAGGACAAGAGAGGACAGGAAAGATGTTGTGCAGCCTGTTAGCTGAAGTGCATGTCAGGTGTAGTACACTGAGCATGCATCACCCTCACACCTAGCACACATCACCCTCACACCTAGCACACATCACTTCCACATACAGCACACATCACCATCCCACCTAGCACACAACACCCTCACACCTAGCACACATCACTTCCACACACAGCACACATCACCATCCCACCTAGCACACATCACCCTCACATCTAGCACACATCACCCTCACCATCCAGGATGGAGGTGACGAAGATGAAGATCATCAGAGAAACAGCCCACGAAATGTGACGGTTCAAGTGAATGAAGAAGGACTTCAACTGTTCCAGCTCCTACACCAGAGGAAGAACAGACAAGGGGAGTGGATGGGTGTGTCAGAACGGGGAGTGGATGGGTGCGTCAGAACGGGGAGTGGATGGGTGCGTCAGAACGGGGAGTGGATGGGTGCGTCAGAACGGGGAGTGGATGGGTGCGTCAGATCGGGGAGGGGATGGGTGTGTCAGAACGGGGAGTGGATGGGTGCGTCAGAATGGAGAGTGGGTGGGTGTGTCAGAATGGAGAGTGGGTGGGTGTATCAGAACAGAAAGTGGGTGAGTGTGTCAGAACAAGGAGAGTGTGTGTGTGTGTGTGTGTGTGTGTGTGTGTGTGTGTGTGTGTGTGTGTATGTGGGGGGGATAGGGCAGAGGTGGGTGTGTCAGAACAGATGGTTGGGTGTGTCAGAATGAAGGTGTATCAAGATAAACGGTGTACCGTGATGGAAGCAGGATGGTAGGTAGGTCACTAAGGTGCACCATAATGGAGAATGGATGTATCTTGAAGGACGGTGTTTTATGATGGTAGCAGGATGGAAAGTACAGGTGTGCCAAGATGGAAACAGGATGGATGGTAGGTGTGTCACCATGGAAACAGGATGGATGGTAGGTGTGTCACGATGGAAACAGGATGGATGGTAGGTGTGTCACAATGGAGGGACATCATGTGTGGTCATGTCACATTTGAGGTAAGCAGTTGTGTGGATGCTTCCGGAAAAAAACATGTTTCTGAACAAACACAATACAACCGCTGGTCTCTGTGTGTGTGTGTGTGGTGTGTGTGGTGTGTGTGTGTGTGTGTGTGTGTGTGTGTGTGTGTGTGTGTGTGTGTGTGTGTGTGTGTGTGTGAAGATACAACTACAACTGGCTAGTGAGGCATGCCAGTCATACCTTCACAGCCTTTTCCAATACGGGCTCAATGCCGGTAGCGGAAGCCGTCTGTCCCTCGTGAATACCAGACCACTCTTTGCTCATGACACGGGATTTAACGCTCTTGATGTGGTACATGAGGAGCTGACACTGAAAGCTGTAGTTCATTACAACACTCACGTACACAGTGTCAAAGATGATGAATCCCAAGGAACAGATGATTTCCAGAATAATCCTAGGAGCACTGTCATACAGGGATGAGTAGGTCACTCACATACGTACATGAATAAATACTATCACACACAAACAACACACACACACACGTGCACATACACACACACACACACACACACACACACACACACACACACACACACACACACACACGTGCAAATACATACACATACACACACACACACACATACACACACACACACACACACACACACACACACACACACACACGTGCAAATACATACACATACACACACACACACACACACACACACACACACACACACACACACGTGCAAATACATACACATACACACACACACACACACACACACACACACACACACACATACACACACACACACACACACAAATACACACACACACACACACACACACACACACACACACACACACACACACACACGGCATCACTCACTCTGGAAGCTGTACTAATGGGGGTGTTCTGGACAAAGCAAGCTCCCTTACAATCAACCTAAACACACTGACTGCTAACGACCACAGCATCCAGATCACACCCAAGAGGAGCTGGAACCTGGACAGAGAATGTGTGTTTGTGGAAGTAAGGAGGGAGGGAGTGTGAGGAGAGACAAGAAGGAGGGAGAGAGGAGGGAGAGAGGAGGGAGGAATTGGGGAGAGAGAGTATGTGGAGAGAGGGGAACAAGAGAAAGGGGGAAGGAGGGACAGAGGAGAGAAGGATTGAAGGAAAGATGATGCAGAGAGAGGAGACCAAGAGAAAGGAGGGAGAGGGAGAGGGGAGTGTGAGGGGGAGGAAGGGGAGTGTGATGGAGAGGAAGGGGAGGGGGAGGGGGAGGAGAGGAAGAGGGGTGTGAGGGGGAGGAAGGGGAGTGTGGGGGAGTGTGAGGGGGAGGAAGGGGAGTGTAAGGGAGAGGAAGGGGAGTGTGAGGGAGAGGAAGGGGAGTGTGAGGGGGAGGAAGGGGAGTGTGAGGGAGAGGAAGGGGAGTGTGAGGGGGAGGAGAGGAAGGGGAGTGTGAGGGGAAGGAGAGGAGGGGGAGTGTGAGAGAGAGGAAGGGGAGTGTGAGGGGGAGGAAGGGGAGTGTGAGGGGGAGTGTGAGGGGGAGGAAGGGGAGTGTGAGGGGGAGGAAGGGGAGTGTGGGGGGAGGAAGGGGAAAGTGGAGTGAGGTGGATTAGAGATGTAGTAATCAAGAAATACTATAGTATATACATGTATAGCATGTCGGTCTAAGAACTTCACACAGACTGACCATAGTGAATGTATCAGCTTCTTCTGACGCTTACTGCCTGTCGGGGATGCCTGACTCAAGAACACCTGGAGTAAACAGTAAAATGACAGCAGAGCATAGCAGAAAGTGGCAGCAGAGCATAGCAGGAAGTGGCAGCAGAGCATAACAGGAAGTGGTAGCAGAGCATAGCAGGAAGTGGCAGTAGAGCATAGCAGGAAGTGGCAGTAGAGCAAGCAGGAAGTGGCAGCAGAGCATAGCAGGAAGTGGCAGCAGAGCATAGCAGGAAGTGGCAGCAGAGCATAGCAGGAAGTGGCAGCAGAGCATAGCAGGAAGTGGCAGCAGAGCATAGCAGGAAGTGGCAGTAGAGCAAGCAGGAAGTGGCAGTAGAGCAAGCAGGAAGTGGCAGCAGAGCATAGCAGGAAGTGGCAGCAGAGCATAGCAGGAAGTGGCAGCAGAGCATAGCAGGAAGTGGCAGCAGAGCAAGCAGGAAGTGGCAGCAGAGCACAGCAGGAAGTGGCAGCAGAACAAGCAGGAAGTGGCAGCAGAGCACAGCAGGAAGTGGCAGCAGAGCATAGCAGGAAGTGGCAGCAGAGCATAGCAGGAAGTGGCAGCAGAGCATAGCAGGAAGTGGCAGCAGAGCATAGCAGGAAGTGGTAGCAGAGCATAGCAGGAAGTGGCAGCAGAGCATAGCAGGAAGTGGCAGCAGAGCAAGCAGGAAGTGGCAGCAGAGCACAGCAGGAAGTGACAGCAGAACAAGCAGGAAGTGGCAGCAGAGCACAGCAGGAAGTGGCAGCAGAGCATAGCAGGAAGTGGCAGCAGAGCATAGCAGGAAGTGGCAGCAGAGCATAGCAGGAAGTGGCAGCAGAGCATAGCAGGAAGTGGTAGCAGAGCTTAGCAGGAAGTGGTAGCAGAGCATAGCAGGAAGTGGCAGCAGAGCATAGCAGGAAGTGGCAGCAGAGCATAGCAGGAAGTGGCAGCAGAGCATAGCAGGAAGTGGCAGCAGAGCATAGCAGGAAGTGGTAGCAGAGCTTAGCAGGAAGTGGTAGCAGAGCATAGCAGGAAGTGGCAGCAGAGCATAGCAGGAAGTGGCAGCAGAGCAAGTAGGAAGTGGCAGCAGAGCATAGCAGGAAGTGGCAGCAGAGCAAGCAGGAAGTGGCAGCAGAGCATAGCAGGAAGTGGCAGCAGAGCAAGCAGGAAGTGGCAGCAGAGCACAGCAAGAAGTGGCAGCAGAACAAGCAGGAAGTGGCAGCAGAGCACAGCAGGAAGTGGTAGCAGAGCATAGCAGGAAGTGGCAGCAAGATATAATATTCACAATCTTCGCGATTCAATCAATATACACAAAACTTTTCCTTTTAGCCCAAGTTTCACTTCAAAAGGAGAAATAAATACTGCTGTCAGAAACAGCAACAATATTTACAGTAAAGAGTACTACCACAGCAAGCAACAACAACACTCACCGTCTCTGTCAACATTTGCAGATAATCCGGCTCCTCAAATCGGAAGATGTACAGAGCGTAACAGTACGCTATGAACAGCAAGATGTCCGGTATGAAGAAGACAGTGATGCTGTGCTTCAGACAGTCCTCGCAAATGTGATCATTAAATTTTGGTTTTCTGCACAGAGTGTCATTCATGTCTTTCTAATGACAACAGACGAGACACAGTAAACAGAGTCAACTTCACTCAATTGAACTAATTCATACTTTTATACAACTTAAATGAGTTTGTTTGTCTCTATCTACGTCCACCTTCCACCCTTTGCACACTATAGACAGCCATGTGTTGAGTATGCACACAGCACACTGCACACAAACATCATACAGTGTTCTAGCCAGAAAATAACCGAAGAGCGGGGGGAGGGGAGGTAGAGGAAGGGTTGACACTGCTATTTTTGCCCTATAGTTAGCTTCTGTGGTTGTTGTATTAAAAAAGACTTGTGTCATTGTACATGTGTACTTAGCTATGCTAGTACATGTGTACTTAGCTATGCTACTGCATATGAAATATAAAGAGGATTAAAAAGTATAGCACGGTGGGGCGCTGCTCTTCAGCTCTTTAGCTAGAACACTGTCATAGATACCTGCTAACATGTGTTGAGTAGGATGGTCTGCGACTTATCTAAAACACACTGTAGTAGCAAATACAGTGAAGTCAGGTATCTGAATAAGCACCGCCTGTCAATATAAGCACCACCTGTCAATATAAGTCAGGGTTTTAGCTAAAGCAGGGTAGCAGGGTGGTACCACCCTGCTTTCATTCTCCCCACCCTGCTTTCATTATCCCCATACCCTGCTTTCATTCTCCTCACCCTTCTTTCAGTCTCCCCACCCTGACATCTCACTCGCTCCACACAGGACACCTCACTCCCTCCACACAAAGGACACCTCACTCCCTCCACACAAAGGACACCTCACTCCCTCCACATAAAGGGTATCTCACTCCCTCCACACAAAGGACAGCTCACTCCCTCCACACAAAGGACAGCTCCCTCCCTCCACACAAAGAGCACCTCACTCCCTCCACACAAAGGATACCTCACTCCCCGGCATAGAAAGGACAGTGCTTATCCAGACTTACAGTCCCGACAACATCTCTTCGAAGGCACATCAGAATCTGTATTATACACACAGCTAGCATGAGAAGGATGATGGCCACTAGATACACCCAGTTGAATGCTCGCTGGAAGCACTGTCTCAACGACCCCTCAGAGCGAGAGCGGAACTTTCTCCAGCCAACCTACAGACAAGACACAAGACATGTTCCACACACACACACACACACATACACACACACACACACACACACACACACACACACACACACACACACACACACACACACACATACACACACATGTACACACACACATGCACACACACACACACACACACACACACACACACACACACACACACACACACACACACACACACACATATGCACACACACACACACACACATGTACACACACACACACACACACACACACATGTACACACACACATGCACACACACACACACACACACACACACACACACACACACACACACACACACACACACACACACACACACACACACACATATGCACACACACACACATGTACACACACACACACACACACACACACACACACACACACACACACACACACACACACACACACACACACACACACACACACATATGCACACACACACACATGTACATACACACACACACACACACACACACACACACACACACACACACACACACACACACACATATGCACACAGGCATGTACATACACAACTGGCAACATCAGAAGTGGAGAGACAAGAATATAAACTATGCATTCATAACCCAAAGTGAATGTTTTCAATTCTAACCAGGAAGTAGTGGGCAGAACTTCTGTGTAGGAAGACAAAACATAGGAGAGCAGCAGGAGACGTTAAGCAGTATGGACTAGAAATATTCTTCTAGCTGAAAACGGTCAGTCGATCAGGGCAATAACCTTGTGCTTTGCACTAGTAATTTACCCAAGGCACACACTGCCGCGGTGCCTTCAACTCAGCAGCTCTGAATGACAAATACTACTTTCTTCTCAAAGTATCGGTCCTCTGGGATGGTCACTAGGCCAGTGGCTGAGCTACTAGGGACCATTGAGCCAGTCAATACCACCCTGTTTTACGTACCACCCTGTTGTACGTACTGTGGTATCACTGAATTAGACCTGGACTAAATTCCTTGAGGATATGATTACGTAGGTTAGTCTGTCTATGGTACAGACAAAGATAACCAAGGACAGCAAGCTGGAACAACTTACAATCTTCAAAAGATAGTTGTAAGGTCTGACTACTGATTTTGTGCACAAATCGAGAGCTTCGGAGACTGGAACGTTATCGTATGTGTCCAGCAACGTTATCTACAGCAAAAATCAAGGGAATACAAAAAGGGCGCACATTGCGCACCAATTCTAATAGTTCACCGAGCAATGGCCAGCATCATTCTGAATAAGAAAGCTAATCTTACCTCAGGTCTGTCACCCTCTTGTGAATGGAAGATGCTGTCGCTGACGATAGAATAATCCTCAGAAGTGTAGCGTTTTCTTTCGGTGGGACTCAACATATTGCTCATGCTAATGTTGTCTGTTCTTCCAAATTGACTCTCGCTCTCTTCCTCGCGCTGGATGGATCCGTAGTTCATTGAGGCTCTAGAGTGCACAGACGAGGACCCAGTCTTCTCGGTCGGTGAATGCACTTTGCCGGGTCGCGGTATCTCCAAGCTTTTGCTAAGACTAGCACCCGCAAATAAGTCGTCGGCCATCTTAGGGCTAATGACATTCATAGGATCAGCTGGAAAATGGCGTCCTAACCTGTCCTCAGCTAAGTCTTGTTATAAGTGCAGAAGCAGAACGTTGAATCTAGGGGTGTCTCCCACATTGATTTCTATACAAAAAATGGCGATCACAAGCGATGAAGTAAACTACCTCATCTATCGCTACCTCTTGGAATCAGGTTAGTCTCTGCTAACCCAAAGAACATTCTGAGATTTTTACACAATGTGCTAGACATTGGCTATCTAATAATTTCTCTGATTAGCACAATTCAATTTCATTTTTATGTGATCTTTACACGTTCCACTGTTGCTCATGCGTCTACAAGTAATCTGTGAGTCTGTGTGTGTTCCCAGTGTAAAATGTGTTGGCAGGACCCCCGGGCAGACCAGCCAATGTGTTTGCAGGACCCCCGGGCAGACCAGCCAATCAGGCTGATAGGGCTTTCCATGCTAAAATTTATAATATTCATCTATCTAATATTCTAAAATCACATTCTATGCATCTGTTCAGTAGTCACTAAAAGTGCATTGTAAGCACCCCTTGAGTGTACATTTTGATGTCGGTATTTCTTCTTTCTTGAAGGTTTTAGTCATTCTGCCTTTACCTTTGGCATCGAAAGCCACATCCATGACTCCAGTATCGACAGTAGCCAGGTCCCTCCTGGTGCGCTAGTCACGGTCATTCAGAAGGGTGTGCAGTACGTGGAGGCTGAGACAAGCATAGCAGAGGTGAGGGAGGTGCACATCTCTGAAGATAGGTGGTCCTTGTAGACAGGTGGTCCTTGTAGACAGGTGGCCCTTGTACACAGGTGTTCCTTGTACACAGGTAGTCCTTGTACACAGGTGGTCCTTGTACACAGGTGGTCCTCGTACACAGGTGGTCTTGGTACACTGGTGGTTAAGCTTGAGGAACGTAGCTGCGTACATATCTTCACCAATAGTCTTCAAGCTTTCGCAATGTCGACGAATAACCACTAAGAGGACTACATTCCACCTGCTAGATCTTACTGGTTCATTCTTGACAGATTGAAATACTGATTGAAGCAAGCGAAAAACAGAATCAAGATGGCGGCGACCACGTGGTGGTGAGAAGTGAAGACAATCTGATGTGTGACTCCGAAGAAATGGTTCACCCACATGCACAGTCTGCTTGAGGGATAGAGTACAAGCTCAAAAAGGATGAGATGAATTTGGAAGATTGACTATCTCAGAAGCTGAAATGTTCTTTGATGACTTAAGGAAGACCAAGTTGCCCCGATCAATTGAACCCTCACTCACAACTAGCGATTACAGGGGCACACTGGTCAGCTGAGTTTTATCCTCTCCGGCCCTGCCAGAACCCACCAAATAGTTTTTGGACTGGGGAATTCTGTGTCCTGAGCCTTTAAACCTCATCAGACTCCTGTTATTGCTACATGTGTGATTTTTGTAACTAGACTATTTGGCAATAATGTGGTATTTCTCCCCCCGCTATACCTATAGGATAAACGAAGAAAGATACAATTTCGTTCATTGGGAGAGGTTAACACTTAGAAAACAAGAAAAACCTTTTGTTGCATTACGTATCTGCAGGCAGAGCCCGCGAATTTATTTATCTGCGAAAATT
The DNA here is from genome assembly GCA_963170055.1 of Halisarca cf. caerulea. Taxonomy (NCBI): domain Eukaryota; kingdom Metazoa; phylum Porifera; class Demospongiae; order Chondrillida; family Halisarcidae; genus Halisarca; species Halisarca cf. caerulea. The sequence continues at coordinate 371,952 of CAUJGJ010000185.1, read as the reverse complement.
TATGGTCCCCAAAAATGAGGCAAGCCTCAAAAATTTCCTGACGTACGGTACTTCTTCTTCTTCAGGAAGTAGGCACACTAGCTCCAACTTATTAATATTTTCAGCATTTACTATGTGAAATTTATAAGTTATTATTTGCAGGGGTTTCACTTTTAGGCTCTTTGGAAGAATTTAGTGTGGGAATATTTCCATGTTATACGTATGTATGCGTACAGTACACATGTAACCTCTGTCTGTTCGCCTGCTGTTGGTGTACTTCAGGATGGTACGATCGTTGAGGACAGTAAACTTGCCCAACTGTCATTGCTGGGAGCAGTAGTTCAGAGCTCACTCATAGCCAAGAAGCACAGCAGGGCAAAGATGGAGAAGCTGAGGGTTGAGGAGGATAGCGTGTCCGGTGTTGATGAAGGTCAGGTTGACTGCTGCACTTTACAGTATGATTGTAGGGGTGTGGTCATTGATGTGTTTGATTACTGAGGGGTGTGGTTGTTGATGGGTTTGATCAGTGAGGGGTGTGGTCATTGATGTGTTTGATCACTGAGGGTGGTGGTTGTTGATGGGTTTGATCAGCGAGGGGTGTGGTCATTGACAATTTTGATCACTGAGGGTAATGGTTGTTGATGGGTTTGATCAGTGAGGGGTGTGGTTGTTGATTGGTGTGATCACTGAGGGGTGTGGTTTACTGAGAGGTTTGTGTGTATTGATCACATCTTGATTGGTCTGTATGGACCTGACCAATCCTATCTCTCTCTCTCAACAGAGGAGGCTATGGACACACTGAAGTCCACTGTTGCCCACCAAACGACTGTCCTCTCTCAGGATCTGGTGATCCAGTTGGCCGGACACACCTCAGAAGTACTCACATGTCAATGGCACCC
>CAUJGJ010000185.1:361074-363574 GCA_963170055.1 Halisarca cf. caerulea | reverse complement strand
CAACCCCCCCCCCCCCCCCTCCTTTGCAATAATTTCTACATATGAGCTTCTGAGGGTGAGTAGGTACTATTGCAAGCTATGTACATGCGTATATGCATATTGGGAGTCTTTATGTGAGAGTATGAATCATAGAGGAAAGAGAGGGGTGGCCATTGCCCTCCCTCCCTGCACTACATCTCTGATCGTGCTGTGATTCTTTCATTGACAGGCAACTGGAGAAGTACCTGTCAGTGCAGGACAACGATGACCAGGCTCACAGACTCATGGGTCAGGTCTTGTTGGTGGAGGGAGAAGTGGACAAGGCCATTCTTCACATGAGAAGGTCGATTGATATCCGCAAGGACCAGCCCGACCTTATTCTCACTGGTGAGTGGGTGGGTGGGGAGTAATGAGTGGGTGAGTGGGGAGTGATGAGTGGGTGGGTGGAGGATTGGTGTGTGGGTGGGTGGAGGATTGGTGGGTGGTGGAGGATTGGTGAGTGGCCGGGTGGGGTATTGGTGTATGGGTGGGTGGAGGATTGGTGAGTGGCCGGGTGGGGTATTGGTGTATGGGTGGGTGGAGGATTGGTGAGTGGCCGGGTGGGGTATTGGTGTATGGGTGGGTGGAGGATTGGTGAGTGGCAGGTGGGGTATGCTGATTGCTGAGTAGTCTCTAGCAACACTACACACAGTATGTCCAGTGACCAAGTCCCCACAGCAACAGTGAGATTAGGTCTGAAGCAGTGAGCAGTGGTCCTGACTATGGGATACTGAACCAAGACTATTACCTCCAACACAGGGTCTTCATTGGAGATTGTCGGGGGAGGGAGGGGGTGCATTACCTCCAACACAGGGTCTTCATTTGAGATTGTCGGGGGAGGAAAGGGGTGCATTAGCTTCAACACAGGGTCTTCATTTGAGATTGTTGGGGGAGGGAAGGAGTGCATTAGCTCCAACACAGGGTCTTCATTGGAGATTGTTGGGGAAGGGAAGGAGTGCATTATCTCCAACACAGGGTCTTCGTTGGAGATTGTCGGGGGAGGGAAAGGGGTGCATTAGCTCCAACACAGGGTCTTCATTGGAGATTGTTGAGGGAGGGAAGGGGTGCATTAGCTCCAACACAGGGTCTTCATTGGAGATTGTTGAGGGAGGGAAGGAGTGCATTCCTATGAAAACACGAGGGGAACATAAGGTACAGATCCCAGCATGTGATACTTGATGAGGGGGATGAGCTTTTTCCTTGCCCCTTGATCGTTTTGACAATCATTTCCTGTGTTCTTCAGTGGCTGAGCTTTACTCCAAGCTGCCTAAGGAGGCTGTTGTAGTGGAGAAGTTAGAGAGCTGGTTGAGGGTAGTGAAGAGGATTGCTCCCCATCACACCACTGTGTTCAAGTTGCAGGAGAAGATATTAAAGGCAAAGGGTCAAGACAGTGCGACTGTGATAGAGAAACTGCTGAGTCAGCAGATGGTGTGTGTGTGTGTGTGTGTGTGTGTGTGTGTGTGTGTGTGTGTGTGTGTGTGTGTGTGTGTGTGTGTGTGTATGTGTGTGTGTGTGTGTGTGTGTGTGTGTGTGTGTGTGCATACATTCCTATTCCAAGCTACCTGCATGTGTACTTGCTGCTGTTCCTGTTTGACTCCCATTTTCTCCTCTCCCAACCGCTAGTTGCAGAATACTGGCGACGTGGAGCTGCACTTGAGAATGGTGGACCTTCACTGTGAGATGGGACAGTGGGACAAGGCCTACCAGGAGTGCAGAGCAGTTGACTACAAACAACAATTTAAGAGAAATTGGAAGTGGAACCAGAAGGCTCTGTGGGTTTATGAGGTTAGCGCACTAAAGTGTGTGTGTGTGTGTGTGTGTGTGTGTGTGTGTACTGTATGTGTACGCATGCATGTGTGTGTGTGTGATGGGTGACTACATGAGCACACAAGTACATACTGTATATGTATGATTTTGTGTGGAGATTTAATGAACCTCATCATTGAGTGACTGTTTTTACTATTTTCCTCATCTACAGACATACTACCAGAAGCTCAGAGGTGACTCCAGAGTCACTCCTCTCCAGGAACTGGCATCCATGTTGACTCTTCTCCAGTCTTTGATACAGAGCTTTGTCACACTGTATGGTCAGAGGGACTCCCAGCCACTCTGTGCGGGAGTCATCCTGAAGGTGGACAAGTGTGTGCTAGCAGCCACTCGCAAGCTGGGGAGGATAGACATGAACCCGAAGATGCTGTTTTACCATCTTGTGACACGCGAGATGTGTGGGAGTATGTACTACCTCGCTGCCTTGTATTGCCTCAAGTATGCCAGCCCAGACCAAGTGGATAGGATGGTGTGTGTGTGTGTGTGTGTGTGTGTGTGTGTGTGTGTGTGTGTGTGTGCATGCGTGCGTGCGTGCGTGCGTGCGTGCATGTGTGCATGCGTGCATGTTTATATTTCTTTGTGTGTGTGTGTGTGTGTGTGTGTTTATATTTCTTTATGTGTGTGTGTGTGTGTGTATTTCTTTGTGTGTGTGGGA
>CAUJGJ010000185.1:331074-353574 GCA_963170055.1 Halisarca cf. caerulea | reverse complement strand
ACCTATGTCAACTCCTGTTGTCATGGAGACACAAGCCTCCTATACTTTTGAAGGTGTTAATACAGTTGTGTGGGGATCCCCAGCTGGCCTGCCTCCACCTGTTCCCACGGGGGAGGTATCACAGCTGATGTCAACCACAGGGATCCAGTGGCAACCGTCATCCACCACTGCGGGGATCCACTCACAAGCAGCCTATCCAAAATGGATGCCAACAGATCAGAGGTACCCCAGCTCAATGGCTTCCAAGCTCAACAAGGATTCTTTGTTCTCAATGATGGAGCCCCTGAACCCTCGCACTCCATCCGCACTCTCATACGAGTCAGTTCAGGAGAGCGATGTTGGGGAATCTGAGGAGGATGGTCAGCACACCTCACACCTCCAGCATCCCCTCATGTTCTCCCACACCAGCCCACACAAGACCCAGTTCCCCAGCCCAAAGGCCACTCGTCCTACCCCACAGACCACTCTCTGGAAGTGTCCGAACTGTCTTGTGACAGGACTGAGTGGTCCAGCATGTCCTTGTTGCTCGCATCCAAGACCAGATTCCACTTCAACTCCTGCTTCAGGTTCCATTTCAGGTTCCATTTCAATACTGGATTCATTTGGACCTTTGTCCAAGTCCGAAGCAGTATTGGCCCCGCTCCACTCCACCATGAGGCCAGAGTCCACTCCAGTGTCCACTGGTGGGGGAATGAGGATTGGGTGGAACCTGTCATCTCTGACCCAACCTACCACAGGACCACTGTCAGGTGATGTTAAACTGAACCTACCCAAGCTCTCATCTTCTGAGGAGAAACATGTTCAGGCATCACCACAGGAGGACAAGGATAACCCAGAGAAGGAGGCAGAGATCCACTTTGAGCCAGTGGTGCGTCTTTCTGAGGACTACAGTGTGAAGACTGGAGAAGAAGAAGATGAAGTGTTGTTTGCTGGGAGAGCTAAGCTGTATCGTTTTGAAGGTAGTGAGTGGAAGGAGAGAGGAATTGGAGAGTTAAAGATGCTCCAGAGCTCAAAGAGTGGTAAAGCTCGTCTGTTGATGAGGAGAGACCAAGTGTTGAAGGTTTGCTGTAACCACTTCCTGAGTGAAGGGATGAGCCTAACTCCAATGCTGAACAGTGACAAGTCCTGGATCTGGTTCACTCCTAGTGACTACTCAGAGGAAACAGCTCAAGCAGAGAAGTTTGCTGCCAGATTCAAGACCAGGGAGATTGCTGAGGAGTTCAGGGAGGCCTTTGAGAAGAACAAGAAGGTCAAAGAGGTAGCTGGGACTCTCGAGGAGAGGTGGACGTGTGATGTTTGCTTTGATGACAATCCCATGACAGCCAATGAGTGCCAGAATTGCGAAAACCCTCGTGCACCTGGCACTGTCGTTACAAGTAAACCAGCCCTGCCCACTCCTGCAATAACCACTCCCACCACTAGCACACTATCCATCGTGCCTGGTGGGCCACTGGGGAATCTTATGAGACTGACATCACAAGCAGAAGTTCATGGCAACAGCCCTCAAGCACGAATGGGACTTAAGGCCCAATTGGGAATGGGATCTGGTGGTCTACCAGTGAGGGAAAGAGATCCCACTGAAGAGGCTACAGAAGAAGATCATCCGGAGAAGGAGGTCGACATCCACTTTGAGCCAGTGGTACGACTTTCTGAGGACTACAGTGTGAAGACTGGAGAAGAAGAAGATGAAGTGTTGTTTGCTGGGAGAGCTAAGCTGTATCGTTTTGAAGGTAGTGAGTGGAAGGAGAGAGGAATTGGAGAGTTAAAGATGCTCCAGAGCTCAAAGAGTGGTAAAGCTCGTCTGTTGATGAGGAGAGACCAAGTGTTGAAGGTTTGCTGTAACCACTTCCTGAGTGAAGGGATGAGCCTAACTCCAATGCTGAACAGCGACAAGTCCTGGATCTGGTTCACTCCTAGTGACTACTCAGAGGAAACAGCTCAAGCAGAGAAGTTTGCTGCCAGATTCAAGACTAGGGAGATTGCCGAGGAGTTCAGGGAGGCCTTTGAGAGAGCTAAACTTATCTCCAGTAAACTTTTGGAAGGAGATGGTCCTCCGGGTCTTGAGTCAGCATCTGAAATCAGTGGGTTTTCCCAGATGATGCCTCGCTTAGAAACAGACACTTATGGCGGTCATGACAGTGATGACTCTGAGCGTCCTCAAACACCTCCTGACAAAGATGGTGGATCATGGCCCACCACCACTGCCATAGCTATGCCAACCACCTCTGTAGCTCCTCCCACCACCCTCCCATCTGTCTACATTCCCCCTCGCACTGGTCACAAGGTACAGTCCAAACCTTTTGCTGAATTCCCCATGCCCAGTGCTGGTGAGTGGGTGTGTCACCAGTGTGGGTGTCCAAACGGTACTGACAAGCTGTGGTGCGTGAAATGTGAAGCTCCAATTGACCGAACCAAAGCCAAGTTCAGGCAGTCTGGGTTTGTGCCCTCTACCGACAGCACTGAAGGGAAGTTAAAGTTACCTCCTAAGGGTTGGACCTTCTCTGACAATACTCTTAAGGCTTCCACCAATGTCACCAAACTCACTGACACACAGCAGGACAGTAAGACAGAACCATCAATGACAGAAGGTGCTTATTCTGATCTCAAAAACCAGAAAGTTGTGATGGTACCCAGCAAGCCTGACAAGTGGACCTGCTCGTCCTGCTCCACTGAGAACAGTGATCTGGTCACTGTGTGTGTGAAGTGTACAAAGAATAAGCCACTCCAAGATGAGGAGTTAGCAGTTGAACCACACCCTCCTCCTGTGCAGGACACGCCCACAGAAGACTGGTCAGATGAAGTGGAAATCGTCAAAGTTGAGGTGGCCACTCCAGAACAAATTGCAAAGGCGAGAAAGTACAAGTTACCCGATCATTTCTATCTCTACCAATCTCGCCCTCCTTGTCCTGGTTGTCGTGGTTGCGATGATGATTTAGCAGGACTTCATCGGCTCCACCCGAAGGAGAAGGAAAAGAGAAAGAAGATGCTAGCAATGATCAAAGACGGTAAACCAGTTGTATCTTCAATGGTCAGTAGTCAACCTTTTGCAATTTCACATGGTCAGCCATTTTCTACTGCAAGCAGTCAGCCATTTTCTTCTGCAAGCAGTCAGCCATTCTCCAGAATGTTTGCACCAAGTGAGGGCTCATTGTTCAGGACACCTCAGCAGCCTGTGTCCGCACCAACAGCTAAAGGAGGTGGTCTTGGGTTTCAGTGGATGTCAACTGGAACATCGAAGGGCTTTCAGTCCGGTACACGTCTGTTCGGGACTGTCAGTCAATCTTCCCCTGCTGCCAGTGAACAGGAAGGTGAGGATAACCCGGAGAAGGAGGCAGAGATCCACTTTGAGCCAGTGGTGCGTCTTTCTGAGGACTACAGTGTGAAGACTGGAGAAGAAGAGGATGAAGTGTTGTTTGCTGGGAGAGCTAAGCTGTATCGTTTCGATGGTAGTGAGTGGAAGGAGAGAGGAACTGGTGAATTGAAGATGCTCCAGAGCTCAAAGAGTGGTAAAGCTCGTCTGTTGATGAGGAGAGACCAAGTGTTGAAGGTTTGCTGTAACCACTTCCTGAGTGAAGGGATGAGCCTAACTCCAATGCTGAACAGTGACAAGTCCTGGATCTGGTTCACTCCTAGTGACTACTCAGAGGAAACAGCTCAAGCAGAGAAGTTTGCTGCCAGATTCAAGACCAGGGAGATTGCTGAGGAGTTCAGGGAGGCCTTTGAGAAGAACAAGGTACTTGAACATGCAGTAGAAACACCAGAAGGTATTGATCTGCCCAAGACAGAAGGACTACCAATACTTCTGCAGCCTTTGGAGGGTGCTTGGGAGTGTCCTGTCTGCTGGGTGTCTGTCCCCGGTGGAGACAAGTGTCCTGCTTGTACGGCCATGAGACCTGGATCCACCTCAACTGGCCAACCAAGCGAGGAATCCTCACCTCCTAAGCTTCCATTTTCAGAAATTGAATCTGAAATGAAAACCACAACTAATCCTGAAACTCCCACAACAGGTGGCTTCAAAATGACAGTCCCCCTTTCCAGTTTGTCTCCCAAAGCTGGAACTAGGGACACTCCAGTATCCACTGGTGGGGGAATGAGGATTGGATGGAACCTGTCATCTCTGACCCAACCTACCACAGGACCACTGTCGGGTGATGTTAAACTGAACCTACCCAAGCTCTCATCCTCAGAAGAGAAGCATGTTCAGTCATCACCACAGGAGGACAAGGATGACCTGGAGAAGGAGGACAAGCTCTCACCCTTCAAGGAAAAGCTGTCAACAGGAGGTGCAGATCTTGCTACTGCAGAGAAGCCACAGCCATCAGTGGGGGAGAATTGGGAGGAGGAGGAGGAGGACAAGCTCTCATCCTCTGAGGAGAAGCAGTCAACTGAAGATGCAGATCTTACCACTACAGAGAGGCTGAGACCATCAGTGCAGGAGGATTGGGAGGAGGAGGAGGACAAGCTCTTATCCTCCAAGGAGAAGCTGTCAACAGAAGGTGCAGATTTTACCACTACAGAGAGGCCGAGGCCATCAGTGCGGGAGGATTGGGAGGAGGAGGACACTTCTCATGAGGTGTTGAGGGACACTTCTCAGGGGGTGTTGGGGGACACTTCTCAGGAGGTGTTGGGGGACACTTCTCAGGAGGTGTTGGGGGACACTTCTCAGGGGGTGTTGGGGGACACAATGGTGACAGTGTCCATACTTGCGGAGACCCCTCTCCTCCTCGGGCAATCCACTGGCCCCTCAGTGCTAGTGGTCGATGAAGAGGACCAACATGCAGAAACTGGAGGACCCAAAGAAGATATATTGCCAAAGGATGCTCATGAACTGCTGAGAGAAGGGAAAGATGGTTTATCAGAGGGAAAGAATGAAGACTACTCAAGAGATGGAAAAGAACATTTGAAAGAAGACCATTTGAAAGAAGAAGTAAGAGAGGACCAACCAGAGGAAGAAGTAAGAGAGGACCAGCCGGAGGAAGAAAATCCACACCTAAAAGACAAAGAAGATGAACAGTTAAAACAAGAAGAAGAAGAAACACTAAAAGTAGAAGACCAGCAAGAAGGAGAACCATTAAAAGATGACAAGAAGCAGTTTAAGCAAGAAGAACCGCCAAAACTAGAAGAGCAGCCAAAACTAGAAAGGCAGCCAAAACTAGAAGAGCAGCCAGAACTAGAAGGGCAGCCAGAACTAGAAGGGCAGCCAAAACTAGAAGGGCAGCCAAAACTAGAAGGGCAGCCAGAACGAGAAGGGCAGCCAGAACGAGAAGGGCAGCCAGAACTAGTAGGGCAACCAGAACCAGAAGGGCAGCCAGAACTAGTAGGGCAGCCAGAACCAGAAGGGCAGCCAGAACCAGAAGGGCAGCCAGAACCAGAAGGGCAGCCAGAACCAGAAGGGCAGCCAGAACTAGAAGGGCAGCCAAAACTAGAAGGGCAGCCAGAACGAGAAGGGCAGCCAGAACGAGAAGGGCAGCCAGAACTAGTAGGGCAACCAGAACCAGAAGGGCAGCCAGAACCAGAAGGGCAGCCAGAACTAGAAGGGCAGCCAGAACGAGAAGGGCAGCCAGAACCAGAAGGGCAGCCAGAACGAGAAGGGCAGCCAGAACTAGAAGGGCAGCCAGAACCAGAAGGGCAGCCAAAACCAGAAGGGCAGCCAGAACTAGTAGGGCAACCAAAAGACAATGATGGACAGTTTAATGAAGCTGACGAGTTAGAAGATGAGGAACAACCATATGCATCAGAAGAGCTACCACTAGAAGAAGGCAACCTGCAAGAAGAACTAGCTAAAGTACCATCAGCTAGAGATGAACAGATAGGAGAAGAACTGAAAGAAGAACAGACAGCAAGTGGTGTTCTTGAGGTGGTAGACAAGAATGTACAGGTAATAACAGGTGAGGACCGCAAAGAACCAGAGCAAACTACATGTAAGGAGGAGGGTAAACAGGTGGAGACAGAACAGCAAACTACTTGTAAGGAGGAGGGTGAACAGGTGGAGAGAGAACTGGTTGCAGAGCCAACAGAGAAAGAAGGCATTGAGGAATTAACCCAGCAACAGGAAATGAGCCAAGAAGTTCCAAAATCCAGTGTAGACGTCCAGAAACAGGAAGAGGAGGGCGTCCAGAAACAGGAAGAGGAGGGCGTCCAGAAACAGGAAAAGGAAGACCTCCAGGGACGGGAAGGGGAGGATGTCCAGGAAAAGGAAGTACAAGGTACTCCGGAATAGCAGGGATAATCGCTGGCCTACCAGGCCCCAGACTGCTTTTTACTGTGCATTCTACCAGTGAATACTGGAAAAGATTCAATTCTTATAACACTTTGTTCACCCATTTTATGTTCTTCACGCCTGCCACATCACTTGACATTGCCACTCCATCCCAGCTACACTGCTCACCACACCCCTGCACTACTCACCACACCCCTGCACTGCTCACCACACCCCTGTACTGCTCACCACACCCCTGTACTACTCACCACACCCCTGTACTGCTCACCACACCCCTGTACTACTCACGCACCCTTACTACAGTACTAGGACAACACTGCCTCATGTTTGCCTGCCTCAATGCTGCATATGATGCTTGCATTAGACTACGTATTTAGACCTTGAGATTTTCTAATGTTGTTTGTTGTGAAGGAATGCACTGTTTAGTTGTGTAGAGTGAGCCTGTTTCTAAGGACCCCTCAAGGGACCATGTAACCATGGTCTCGTGGACAGGCGGTCCTTATGTCGAGGAGTGGTTTAGGGACCCACCTACAGTGGTCTAACCACAGGTGGCACGGGCAGGTGATCTCTAGGCAGGTAGGCTCAGAATGTACATGAACTATGATTAGTGAGAAAATAATATTATTCTGGGACCTGTACCTAGCCCTGTATTTCGGAGTGTCCACTGTCAGAGGTTCCATGTGTTCTGTACATCAGAGGTTCCATACATGTGTTCTGTACATCAGAGGTTCCATACATGTGTTCTGTACATCAGAGGTTCCATGCATGTGTTCTATACATCAGAGGTTCCATGTGTTCTGTACATCAGAGGTTCCATGTGTTCTGTACATCAGAGGTTCCATGTGTTCTGTACATCAGAGGTTCCATGTGTTCTGTACATCAGAGGTTCCATGTGTTCTGTACACCAGAGGTTCCATGTGTTCTGTACATCGGAGGTTCCATGCATGTGTACATTATAATATACAGATCGATATGACCTCCATCTTTAAACCCTAGCTGTGAATTACATATATGATAAATGTATGCTATACAATAGTATAGTAAATGTCACTTACTGCAACAGCATGCAAGTACATGCATTGCAATGATATTTGTCACTGTACAGTTGGTATATACATACAAATAATAATCAGTACATCAAAGAGCCCGTCACAAAGAATGCTGGCATGCACGGAACTGTATGATCCACACAAATCTCCATCAGTCCATGACCAGTTCAGTCCACATGGTGAGAGATGCTTACACCAGTTCATTATCCTGTCCACCTGGCCCACTCCATGGGTCGTCCACTGGAGGACAACCTCCTGGTCACTGCTCCTATGTTGAGCACTACAGAACTGTCCACTGGAGTACGATGCAGGAGGGTCACATGGGGGAAAGTACCTTTACATATGGTTGCTATGGATACTCCTGGGAACATTTTCTGTGCCTGTTCATTAGCAATAAAGGACAGAATCCTCCCATCTATAGTCCTCCCTGGGTCACTTCCAGTCTTCATCGACCGGTCTACTTTGCTACGACTTGACCTGCTAAGCTCTAACATGTCTGTTCCAACAAGGAGGAATGGGTCTTTTCTTCTCCAGGTACCATCAGAGACACCTTCAGGGTATTTAACACTATCTATATAAGTTCTGCTATGAGGTTCACTGCACTCTGTAACACCTTGATCAGGCACTTCATCCAACATGTGACTGTCATGTGATATTAAATGGCAGCACACAAGTGGGAAAGCTGAAGCCTTTGCTGTGTTTACAGCACCTTGTGAAAACCTGTAACAATGAAAAACAACAACAGTCAGTGATACTCACTAAGCCACCCCTTGTACATGCAATCATAGCTCTAACCTAGTCTCGCGTAGCCAGCCCCTTTTTCCTGTTCTCTGCACTTCCCTCAAACGGAAGTGCAGAGAAGAGGTAAAAGGGGCTGGCTACGCGAGACTAGCTCTAACCTACGTAGGTTAGAGTATCTATGATGCAATCTAGTGACAAACGTACTATAGACATGTTGAAGTCATGCATGAAGTACATCCACCATGACTTGCATGAAAACTGTCACTGAACATGCAGCAATCCAGTTCCACTTTGACTAAGTCATCCACACTAGTGAGCGTACCAGCAAACATACCCTCCACTACTTAGAAGAAATCCAGCTGTTTTAGACTTCTTCGCAGTGATATGGAAGTTCTTATGGAAACTGGCAATAGTTCCTTCAAATTCTCTAACGTGTACCGGACAAAGGGCAGTCTTCCAATTCTTGCACTGTCCCACCACAGGAATTTCGCTAGAAGGAAGAACCCACCGACCGATGAAGTCCACTCCCTTATCTCCTGTTCTTCCTGTATGGACAATCTGGAAAGAATGTGATCGCAGAACATCCACGCATAGTAGCTCGTATCGACGTCCTATCTCCACCGTACTGGAAAACAAGCGTGCCGCCATATTATTTTGGGGACTTTCCCTCACGTGAATGACGTTCAAACCGCATGCTCTCGATTTGGCGCCAAATCACTAAGTACCTTTGGACTGTGTTGCGCACAAGAAATCTGCGAGCAACGATGCCTCCCGCTGATTACGCCGAAGAGAAAGGTGCTTGATTATTACACTTCAATGTTTTAAGTAAACATCGTGCCATTTTACTTTATTTGCAGAGAAATGCAAGAATTTCTTGAAAGAGTTTTACGAAGAGACTGATTTCGGAAAAGTTTACTCGTACTGCGAGCAACTGGTTAGTGAATTGGCGAGATTGTGAATTTAATGGCATTATGTGAGCGTTGGTCCAATAATGAGGATTTTTGATGGCTCATTAATTGTCTCCATGAGCACGTAATTTCTGTTGTAAAGTAACTGCAGCGTCCTGTATGGCCGTGCCGTCAGAGGATCATGCCTATCTGTATCCATGACACTATCTGTGATGTCATAGCCTCACTTGGCGACAAGAGTAGAAGTCCTCCTTTGTCATAGCTGTCAGAGCCAGGGATGCTATTGCTTACCTGCATGTCTTCAGTGATTCGAGATACAGTGTGTACCAGGGTTGGGCGATGTTGATTCGAGATACAGTGTGTACCAGGGGTGGGCGATGTTGGTTCGAGATACAGTGTGTACCAGGGGTGAGCGATGTTGATTCGAGATACAGTGTGTACCAGGGGTGGGCGATGTTGGAACGAGATACAGTGTGTACCAGGGATGGGTGATGTTGGTTCGAGATACAGTGTGTACCAGGGGTGGGTGATGTTGGTCGAGATACAGTGTGTACCAGGGGTGGGCGATGTTGGTTCGAGATACAGTGTGTACCAGGGGTGGGTGATGTTGATTCGAGATACAGTGTGTACTAGGGGTGGGTGATGTTGATTCGAGATACAGTGTGTACCAGGGGTGGGCGATGTTGGTTCGAGATACAGTGTGTACCAGGGGTGGGCGATGTTGGAACGAGATACAGTGTGTACCAGGGGTGGGCGATGTTGGAACGAGATACAGTGTGTACCAGGGGTGGGCGATGTTGGTTCGAGATACAGTGTGTACCAGGGGTGGGCGATGTTGATTCGAGATACAGTGTGTACCAGGGGTGGGCGATGTTGGTTCAAGATACAGTGTGTACCAGGGGTGGGCGATGTTGGTTCGAGATACAGTGTGTACCAGGGGTGGGCGATGTTGATTTGAGATACAGTGTGTACCAGGGGTGGGCGATGTTGGTTTTAACGCTCGTACCCTCACTGTACTTCAGCGCGTGACCGGAAGTAATGTATAGACGCAGAAGTTTGTGTTTGATTTGTGTCTAATTAGGAATGCTTCTGCTTTTGTTCCTCATTCATGTGATAAAGCATTGAATAAGATATTTCACAGTCCAAGTTTAGTCTCAATACGATCTACCAGTCCGGAGTTCTGATGCTCGAGGAAGAAAATGGCCGCCGCAAATCCCCTTGCGTGAACTTCAAGAATATTTATCTGAAGAACGAAAGCTTATTGCTTCCAAAACATTATAGGTACTTCAATACTATCAATGTACTAATTGTTTGATAGACAGTATAAGACTGTAAAGTTAAGGATGAAGCTACAAAACTACGTATATCATGCACATGTAAAACAAATCCCCTATGGCCCACGTATGCAGCTCTGCTACAACAATTGGGCACTCGCCCATGCTTGTATGTGCATCTGTATTAGCATCAATACCATTTCGGCTTGAAACATTTGAGTGGTCATACGGTAGTAAAAGAAATACCAAAAGTGAACAAAAAGAATGATTCAAAACTGCAAACAACATCATACCGTGGTATTGCGGTCTCTGAAACTCATATTTGCCCTTTAAAATCACATCTATTTTTGTTTTCGGACATAAGGAAAGCCAAAACTTCTTCACAAGAAATGAAAACCTTCCACGACAACAAAAAACTGTTCCCAAGGGCACCATTTTCTTCATAGTGTCCGTAAGGTATATGGATAGTTTTACGGGGATAAGCGGATATTGTTGTTGGTTCGTGAGCCTAATTTGTATTAGCTACACCTACGGCTTTGGCTGTATAGTGGCCGGGTAATCCTCTACTGATCGCTAGCCTTTTTGGTACTCAAAGCAAGTTTCTAGCACATTCCTGTGGTTAGATAAATATTCTGTGAAATGTTACATATTTGTAACGTATGAGGGTATGAGGGTTAATTAGCCATGATCATTGTCCAACAATATTCAGTATTATCACGATACTCGCACAGCACTGAAATCCTAAGTGCATGTGGACATGCAACAAACAGCATGATATTTGGGTACTCCTAACCAAATACGTATTATGCTGACACTTGAATTGGAAAGAGGTAAGGCCGTCAGAGCCGTTACGGCTGGTACAACCTTAGCTGTACCATTTTTAGTCAGAACAAAGTTAATTTGCTAGTTATACCATATTATCAAAGAAAACCTTTGTTTGATTTTCTAAAAAAAATCCAGCTTCTAACCTTAGCAACTGCCAAACTAAAGGTGTACCGTTTTCTGCCATTTTATTGTGACGTCACCAAACATCATATAGTAACTACATAAGTCCATTGTTCACTGAGATACTCCAGATATACCACTTTATTTAGCTGTACTATAAATATAACATCTTCCTCTCCCCTTTCCAGGGCAAATGGTAATATGTTTTGCTTAGAACCAAAAACTAACTTTTTATCATTGGAAAAAAATATCGCAATAATTGCACAATCGTAGTGTGTACCTGTGTATGTGGTGTATGCAGCATTCCCTTGTCACTTGACACAGTGTGTCGTTTTGTTCTTCAGAAAAATATGGCGCACCGAGAGCAGGTGGAGATGGTGGTTAATCTGGATGATGTGTGCGAGATTGATCCCGAACTGGCACAGGCAATACAGCAGAACACGAGAAGGTACAGTCAGATTTTCTCAGAAGCTGTTTCGGAGATGCTGCCCCAGTACAAGACAAAGGAGGTAATGGCGAAGGATGTTCTGGATGTCTACATCGAGCACAGGTTGCTGTTGCAGCAGAGGTTGAGGGGTGAGGGGTCCTCCAGGGATCCGAGGCATTCCTACCCACCAGAGCTGCTGAGAAGATTGTAAGTGTGTGTGTGTGTGTGTGTGTGTGTGGTGTGTGTGTGTGTGCACATGCGTGTGTGTGTGTGTGTACACACACATACCAGTGCTCACACAAATTCTGGTATGTGTTGCCACTTGTAGTGAAGTCCACTTCAAGCCTCAGTCACGACAGCAGACACTCTCAGTGAGAGAAATCAAGGCTGACAGCATTGGAAAGCTGGTGTCAGTGAGGGGTATTGTTACCCGGGCAACCGAGGTCAAACCAGTCATGACTGTAGCCACTTATACTTGTGACCAATGTGGAGCTGAATCCTACCAACCGGTGAGTGTGGGTGGGGGGATCATGCTTAGGGTAGCAGCACTGGTGAGTGGGATGAAGGTGCTGGTGGGTGGGGGGATCATGCTTAGGGTAGTGGTACTGGTGAGTGGGGTGAGGGTGCTAGTGGGTGGGGGATCATGCTTAGGGTAGTGGTACTGGTGAGTGGGGTGAGGGATCATGCTTAGGGTAGTGGTACTGGTGAGTGGGGTGGGGATACATAGGGTTGCGATACTAGTGGGTGAGGATGAGAGTGCCGGTGGGTGGGGTGGGGATACATGGGGTTGCGGTACTAGTGGGTGAAGGTTAGGTGCTTGTGTGTTATTGTGAGATCGAGACTAAAATGTGCTGGTGAGAGGTACTGGTGAATGAGCAGTACCAGATGTGAAGTTTGAACTGTGCTAGATGTGAGTGTGTACTGCATCAGGTGTGAGGGTGAAGTGTGCTAGATGTGAGTGTGTACTGCATCAGATGTGAGGGTGAAGTGTGCTAGATGTGAGTGTGTACTGCATCAGGTGTGAGGGTGAAGTGTGCTAGATGTGAGTGTGTACTGCATGAGGTGTGAGGGTGAAGTGTGCTAGATGTGAGTGTGTACTGCATCAGGTGTGAGGGTGAAGTGTGCTAGATGTGAGTGTGTACTGCATGAGGTGTGAGGGTGAACTGTGCTGTGTTTGGTGTATGTGGTGAGGTGACTGTGGACAGTGGTTGACTGTTGTATGTCTTGGTCCCCTTAGATTGCCTCACCAACTTTCATGCCTCTTGTGATGTGTCCCAGTGATGACTGTCAGAAAAACAAGTCGGGAGGTCGTCTCTACTTGCAGACCAGAGGCTCCAAGTTCATGAAGTTTCAGGAGCTTAAAGTACAAGAAAATGTGAGATCTTGTGATTTGTGCATATGTGTTATATACCATTTCTTGAGTCATTTTGAAAGCAGTTTTGTATTTCAGAGTGTGCAGAGCATGTACTAACCAGGCGTGTGTATGTGCTTACGGGGTGTGTTAGCCTTGTTCCAGTATACACTATTCTTCAGGCTCTACCTTCTGGTGTACCCCTACCTGTCTTGTTCCTGGTGTCCCCTTACCTGTTTTCTTCCCATTGTCCCCCACCTGTCTTCTTCCTGGTGTTCCCCTACCTGTTTTCTTTCCGGTGCACGCCTACCTGTCTTGTTCCTGGTGTACCCCTACCTGTCTTGTTCTTGGTGTACCCCTACTTGTCTTGTTCCCGGTGTACCCCTACCTGTCTTGTTCCTGGTATACCCCTACCTGTCTTATTCCCGGTGTACCCCTACCTGTCTTGTTCCTGGTGTACCCCTACCTGTCTTGTTCCTGGTGTACCCCTACTTGTCTTGTTCCCGGTGTACCCCTACCTGTCTTATTCCCGGTGTACCCCTACCTGTCTTGTTCTTGGTGTCCCCTACCTGTCTTGTTCCCGGTGTACCCCTACCTGTCTTGTTCCCGGTGTACCCCTACCTGTGCAGAGTGACCAGGTCCCCGTGGGAAGTATACCAAGAACAATGACCATCTATGCCAGAGGAGAGGTCACCAGAATAGCTATGCCTGGAGACCATGTGGCTGTGTCAGGAGTGAGTCCGTGTGTGTGTGTGTGTGTGTGTGTGTGTGTGTCCAATGTTGTGGAAAATTGGATTTTTAGCAATTAGAAAAGTAGTCTGGTGAAGCAAGTTCTTCATCTACATATTATGTGGAACACTCTTCGACAGACTGCGTTCCTGACTGCTTCAAATCCACTCAGATTCTCCCAGTCTCTGAACTGTGCCTTCCCCACTGATCTTTCTATTGTGGAAGCCATAGGTTTGCGGAGGGGGGTCCTTCAATGTCTTGGTGGCTTTCAACCAAATTGAATTTTTCTTTAACTTTCCCAATTGTAGTTACAATGTCTTCTGCTTAGATAGTATGTACCATTGTCTACACACTCTGCAGTGAGGGTTCTGCACCCACTCTTTGTGGTGAGGGTTTCCACCCCCCAGTCTGTGGTAAGGGGTCCCCCCACACTTTGTGGTGAAGATTCCGTCCCCAAACTATGTGGCGAGGGGTCCACCCCCACACTTGTGATGAGATTTCCGCACCCACAGTCTGTGACAATGGGCCCACCCCCACAATTTCCGAGTGTCTAATCTGCATTCCATTGTACAGTCACACTTACGTATGATCCGTTTACTCTCATCCTGTGTGGGGTGCGCCTCATCCTGTGGTTCCCATGAGGTGCTGTCAGTCAGCACCTGTGGTTGCAGTGCAGGGCTGCCCCTAATCCCTTGGGTTTAGCACCTGTGCATTACTTCCTATGTATGTGTAGTATTTTACTGTTGGTATGTTTATTCATAATGCACACTCTAGCCTGTGACTATCATGCTAGATATACAGAAAGACCAGCAGGTGTGCAATACAGGTTAATATACGTACCTGGGTTTTTTGCTGTGCGTCCGCAACTGCAGCTGTACTGCAGCTGTAGTGTAGCTGTACTGCAGCTGTACTGTAGCTGTAGTGTAGCTGTAGTGTAGCTGTAGTGTAGCTGTACTGCAGCTGTAGTGTAGCTGTAGTGTAGCTCTCAATTATACTTTCATCCAGTAAGCACGTACAACTATGGTACCACACAGATGTTGATGACTTCATTCTTGAGTGTGTGTGTGCATGTGTGCATGTGTGGCTCACAGATATTGTTTACTATAGTATTGTTGTTCAGAATTATAAAAAAGATATTCTCTGTTGCATTTTGGAGAATTTGGACTGTCCTATTGTTGTTGTTGTTGATGTTGTTGATGGTGTTATTGATGTCAGTGATTGTGTTGTGGTTATCGGCTACTGTTCCTTGTAGATTTACCTGCCGATGGTGAAGCAAGGATTCAAGGCCGTGACCCAGGGCCTCCTTTCTGACACCTTCTTAGAAGCACATGTGAGTTACGACATGAGTGCTATCACACTGTGCGTGTCTGTGTTGTGTGTGTGTGTGTGTGTGTGTGTGTGTGTGTGTGTGTGTGTGTGTGTGTGTGAGGCTCTGTGTGTGTAGAAATTTTGCTTCACACAAAGGTACCGTCACTCAACAGGGGTGTAAATTAACTTTTTCCTTCACTAGCCACCTGGGCTAGTGACACTAAAAAGATACCAGCCCAAGAATCCATTCACTGGCCCAGTTGATATAGCCATTATTGTGCTACTTTAGTACTCGATAGCAACTAATGTCTTCATGTCCACGAGGATCCATTGAGTGATGTGAATGGCTCAATGTTTGTAAAAAGGATCTAAGATGACCATTAGATATTCAGAGAAATACAAGATTTCAGCAAATATCTGGTCTAGATTTCTTATATGGTCGTATCTGAGGCTCCTTTGTGCCACTCAATCAATTTCTGAATACAGAACATACGTAGATCAGTCTGTTGCAATTGTGCATGTGTGTTACAGCAATTCGAGTGAGGGGGGGGGGGGGGAGTTGGGGCAAATGGGTTACAGGGGGGGTGGAGAGGGGGGATATGTTCTTTAC
Source organism: Halisarca cf. caerulea (assembly GCA_963170055.1). Lineage (NCBI taxonomy): Eukaryota > Metazoa > Porifera > Demospongiae > Chondrillida > Halisarcidae > Halisarca > Halisarca cf. caerulea. Next base: position 338,012 of record CAUJGJ010000185.1, on the reverse strand, counting down.
CCCTCCCTGTCTAGCCCTAATGGTTATCTTCTTTCTAAAAATAACAGTGAGATTGAGGTTGAATGCTTCCTTGCGAGCCTAATTAGCCCCAGACTGAACTTGTCACCAAAGACCTATGATGTCACCAGTGCAGAAGCCTACTAAGCGACCAGTGCTTCTCTTGCCGTAAAATAGAATTTTCCAGACGCATTCAAAATCTACTTCCATGAAATAGATTACAGCCTTATTTTTGAAAGATAATAATCCTAAGCTTCTTTCGTTGAAGCTTAAGTAGCTGCACTTTAGTTCTGTTCAAAACTATGTATGAAGAACTTAGTCAGCCACGTTGGAAGGGTAGTCTTACTGGCCACACGGGCGCCCATCTTTCTAAGTTTTACTCGCCTCAGGCTGGCGGGCGAGTGTTAATTTTTACCCCTGCTCAAGGTGGATGCTAGTTAGACATTGCTCATTGTTGTTTTGTTTGCTGTATATGTAGAGGATTGTGAAGGTGAAGAAGACAGATGATGATGAAGTGGTCAATGAAGAACTGACGGAAGAAGAGATTGAAGTCCTCTCCAGAGGTACACTAGAGATCAGAAGTTTACCCAGTTGTGATTGTTGCCAGTTGTCTGTCGTGCTGTGGAGAAATACTATGTGTGCAGTGAATTCTCTATACTAAGGACACCATTGGGACCACAGTAAACAGTCCTGTACAGTGGAACCTCTATAATAAGGACACCATTGGGACCACAGTAAACAGTCCTGTACAGTGAAACCTCTATAATAAGGACACCACTGGGACCACAGTAAGCTGTCCTGTACATTGAACCTCTATAATAAGGACACCATTGGGACCACAATAAACAGTCCTGTACAGTGAAACCTCTATAATAAGGACACCACTGGGACCACAGTAAGCTGTCCTGTACAGTGAAACCTCTATAATAAGGACACCACTGGGACCACAGTAAGCTGTCCTGTACAGTGAAACCTCTATAATAAGGACACCATTGGGACCACAGTAAACAGTCCTGTACAGTGGAACCTCTATAATAAGGACACCATTGTAAGCTGTCCTGTATATGGAGGTATCCTTATTGAGGGATTTCAAGTGGGGCAGAGTGATGATGTCCTGGTGAAGGAGATGGCTGCATTTCTGAGATGATGGTGTATGTTCCACTGTGTTACCAGATCATTGCTAATCACATGATTGTCATGTGACATTAAATATTAAACCAATTTTGTTCCTTATCATATGTCCTCAGAACTAGGGTTCCAGGAGAGGAGTCATTGTGTTTGACAGCTGTCCTCCAGGGGGAGGAGTTCATTGTGGTAATTTCTCATGTTTTAGAGCAAAACTTGTATGACAAATTGGCATATTCTCTGGCTCCTGAGATCTATGGTCACAGTGACATCAAGAAAGCCCTGCTTCTGTTGCTGGTGGGTGGAGTGGACCGCTCACCACATGGAATGAAGATAAGAGGAAACATCAACATCTGTCTCATGGGAGATCCTGGTGTAGCCAAGAGTCAGCTTCTCTCATACATAGACAGACTTGCGCCTAGATGTTAGTGTGTGTGTGTGTGTGTGTGTGTGTGTGTGTGTGTGTGTATGTGTGTGTGTGTGTGTGTGTGTGTGTGTGTGTGTGCATGCATGCATGCGTGTGTCTGTGTCTGTTTGTCTGTCTGTTTGTGTGTGCACGCGCACCAATTCAAGTCAACTACCCCTCTCCTGTGATGGTGATGTGTTGAGTACAACATACATTGTGTGTTGTCATGACGATGTGCAGGCCAGCTGACCACAGGACGGGGAAGCTCTGGTGTAGGGCTGACAGCATCGGTGCTGAAGGACCCACTGACTGGAGAGATGACCCTGGAAGGAGGAGCTCTAGTATTGGCAGATCAGGGAGTTTGCTGTATCGATGAGTTCGACAAGATGATGGAGGGAGACAGGACGGCCATACATGAAGTGATGGAGCAGCAGACCATTTCCATTGCCAAGGTTAGAATGGAAGTGGAAACAGATCTATCTGCTTAAAGTGTGTAGAATGGGAATGGAAGCAAACATCTTTGCTTATATAATGTATAAAATAGGAGTGGGAAAATATGGCTTTAAATTGCTAATGTGTAGAATGGAAATGGAAACAGAATACTTGTAGAGTGTATATACAATGAGAATGAAAACAGATGCCTTTGCTAACAGTGTGTAATGGAAATGGGAATGTTAGCCTTTCCTGGCAGCGTGTATGTATGTACGTATATACAAGGATTCTTTTCAGACTCAACTTTTGTTCCACTTTGCACTACTCACTGATGTCGCATTATCACACACACACACACACACACACACACACACACACACAGGCTGGCATAATGACCACTCTTAATGCGAGAGTGTCAATACTGGCAGCAGCCAATCCTGCCTATGGGAGGTACAATATCAAGAAGTCAGCAGAGGCAAACATTCAGCTCCCGGCTGCTCTCCTCTCACGGTTCGATCTTCTCTGGCTCATCCGAGACAAGTGTGACACAGACAACGATCTCCGGTTGGCTCAGCATGTGACCTACGTCCACCAACACTCCGTCCAACCACCCACTGACATAGAACCTCTTGACATGAAACTGATGAGGTGCGTCTGTTCACCCACAGTCCACTTCATGCTCACCGTCCTCACTGCCCACCGTCCTCACTGTGCCTACCTTCCTCACTGCCCACCGTCCTCACTGTGCCCACTGTCCTCACTGTGCCCACCATCCTCACTGTGCTCACCGTCCTCACTGTGCCCACTGTACACTTTGTGCCCACCGTCCTCCCATGTGAGGTATGCTCGTAAGTGTGTTGTGACGTGTTTGTTGTTGTTCATCTGCTGTTTGTAGTCGGTATGTAGCAGCTGCAAAGACCCACCACCCTGTGATCCCGGAGTCACTGACGGACTATGTGGTTGGGATGTACGTTGACCTGAGAAAGGAAGCCCGAGCTAACAAGGGAGGTATGACACAGACCTTTACTTCAGCAAGAACTCTTCTGGCTCTGTTGAGACTAGCTACAGCCTTGGTAGGTCTGACAGCTGTGTGTGTGTGTGTGAATGATCACTAATTTATAAGTCATTTTCATTAAACTTCTCACAGTCCAGACTACGATTAGCTGATGTGGTGGAGAGAGAGGATGTTGAAGAAGCAATGAGATTAATGGAGATGTCCAAAAAGTCCCTTCAGGAGGAGGAGGCTGGGAACAGGCGTGTGAGACCCATTGACTCCATATACTCCCTCATTAGGGAAATGGCAGACCCAGACACAGTGAGGTCAGCATTTACTGTACAGCTGCTCTGGTAAACACTTTGCAGCTGTTTAGTGTGCCTTAGTTTGTGCTCCTTGATATAAACAGATGTCTGGGCAGCCTTAAGTAGCCACTGTGAACGCCAGACATTTAGGCAGTCTTGATTACCGAGCGGTTTAGCAAGGTTAACTAATTCCATCCATAGGGGGCGCCCACGCATTTCGGCGCGTAAATCACTAAGACATTTTGTCCCAGATTACAAATTCTACCGCAGCGGGAATATTGTACTATTTTAACAGCCGCTAGTGTGTGTTCAATCGTACCAGAAGATCATGGCTCCCTGTCTTTACTTCGTGCTGTTGTTTTGTGAAACTCAACTTTGTGGCAGAATCTGTCCACAGTGAATAGGGCAACGCACAATGCGACATTTGTCAGTAAGTGGTGTTTAGTTCAATTGGCGCTGACAGCCCGGCTTGAAGCATCTGTGCTTAAATTTTGCCACAGTGAACGAAGGACTGCTTCAAGAAAGGATAAAAAAGTTCTATAAAGCCAAATGATTATGCCAAAATTGCTGGTAAAGTACTTCCCATAGTAATTTTAACGACGACTGTTCATTCATTACACCTTCATTCAACCTTCGTTCATTCTGATCGATCACGTGATAGCGGAAGCATCATAATGCGCATCAGATGTTGAAGTATAGGGAGTGTGCAGACAAATGTTATGGTTTATTCTAACTACACGAAACAACAAATTCTCTATCTAATCAGAATAGGCAAGTCTTGATCTCAGATTGTGAATCTACTAGCGTCAGAAGGCCACCACGTTACGAAGCCCGGGATACTAGCTGCAGAATGACACCAAACACGATGATTTGTGAGCTATGAGTCGAGCTGCAAAAATTCTTCGATTTTGGATCTAATTAGAGAGGTAGGAGGGTTAACGAGTTCTGAACTTTGTTCACGCCTAGTTAGCTAGCCACAATGAACACCAGACGTCTAGTCAGCCTGTGGTAGCCACTGAGGTAGCTTCCTTTAGTAGCCACTGTACACAGACGTCTAGTCAGCCTGTGGTAGCCGCTGTACACAGACGTCTAGTCAGCCTGTGGTAGCCACTATGGTGGAAGCCTTTTTACTAGACACTGGGGCAGAGATCTGGGCAGCCTTTAGTGGTCACTGTAGGACATGAGTGCTCCTTATGTCTATTGACCCAACACTCAATTGAGTTGTTTTTGAAGCCTTAGCACTGCAAGCCAAGCCTGACAGTGAGCTCATTGGCCTGCTCTTGTTGAAAACCTTAGCAGGATGAGCTTTGTACTGTGTGGGGGAGGTGGGGAGGAAAGACTCAATTCTAGCTTCCCAGCTGCTGGTTCTTTGATATACCACATAGCACATAATTTTCACGGATGAGCCTTGAATCTCAAATTTGTGTCACAAGCATTCACAAAATTGTCAGATACGCGACTCGATTTGGTTGGGAACTACACGTGGTTGTGCATTGTACGCCATTTTGAGCACGTGACTGACCAACCATACACGCTGGCGGCAGTTTAGAAAGTAATTTTCCTAATTATTGTACATAACTAGAACTGTGATCACTGATCTGCGGGTCTTAGTACTGTGATCACTGATCTGCGGGTCTTAGTACTGTGATCACTGATCTGGTGTGAGTCTTAGTACTGTGATCACTGATCTGGTGTGTGAGTCTTAGTACTGTGATCACTGATCTGGTGTGAGTCTTAGTACTGTGATCACTGATCTGGTGTGTGAGTCTTAGTACTGTGAACACTGATCTGCGGGTCTTAGTACTGTGATCACTGATCTGCGGGTCTTAGTACTGTGATCACTGATCTGCGGGTCTTAGTACTGTGATCACTGATCTGGTGTGAGTCTTAGTTTTCTACATATATCTCTAAGACTACAGCCTACAATCCTAGAATAAAAAATAATTCTTCAATTTTGGACATAACAGTGTATTGCCAACATTGCTATTCTAGCAACAATGTACATGAGCATATTTCACACTACTACTTGCACATTCTACGCGTACATAGGTACGAGTGTACATGAAGTTTTTTGGTGATCCCTGATTAGCCACCACTCAGAAAATCCCGGGTACTTCCCTGATCCTCCTTGGCATGTAACGGACTCAGAGATGCAGTTGCTTATAACAATTCATGACTATATTTCCTTCTGACATTGAAGCTTCTTCTGTATACCAGGAGCCACCGATGTTTAACTTGGTACCAGCGCCATCCAATCCTAGACAGCATCCTCGTTAGCAATTGTTAAAGCAGAAAATGGCTTCTACCTCTAATTACTGTGTGGTATCGTTACTAGCACTGTGTGGTATCGTTACTAGCACTGTGTGGTATTGTTACTAGCACTGTGTGGTATTGTTACTAGCACTGTGTGGTATTGTTACTAGCACTGTGTGGTATCGTTACTAGCACTGTGTGGTATTGGTGGTAGTAAAAGTGTCTTTTTTGTCAATTCGCATGTGGCAACGCATAAGGGATATGTCCAGATTTGTTATGATAGCATTCCTTAGTTTGCATAGCGAGGAATTTGTTACTATCCTGCGCCGATAAAATATTAGTCACGCGTTTATCTTGTGGTTGAGGCTGTTATTCAGGTGAATACGAGTGCTGAGCCAAGGTACAGTGACGTTTTCTGTCGTCATCGCAGAATTATCACATGCTGGCATGTGATCTTCGTATCGTCTTTAGAGATTTAGTTTTCTGCTGGGTGATAGATGAGGGAACAAGCTAGCGTCAGTTTGTTAGAGCCAATTGTGAGTTATTTGCATTGTACAACTTTTCCATGTTGGGTATTTGAAATTTTTGCTCCAGTCCCGAGTTATAGGCGCTTGAATGTTGTCATTTTAGGGCTGTTTTCACTGATCTCGGCTTTCAAGAGGATTGGCAAAATACCCAACATGGAAAAGTTAGCAAATACTTCGCTAGAGCGATTTATGAGAAAAAATGTCTTAGAAAGCGTTCCACCAGTTATCACCCTGAGCATTTCGTTCTTGAATAGGGGCTGGGAAAACCGTTCTAGCTGCTTCACCATTCATATGAGACGCTCGGAACGGTAACATTTGAGAAGTTCACATGTCTGCCTACTAGTACAGCCTTATCTTGAAACTCTAAAGCTTCTACAAGTCGAGAACAGAAGTTGTAAAAAAAGACCGAAATTTACACACCTCCTAAGTAGCGCGGACATGTCCCACATGTGTATGTGTTTGCCTGCTTTATGTTCACTCGAGAATCATTGACCACTTTTTCCTTACACTGTAGGTTTGAAGAGGCTCGGCAGAGTGTACTAGCCAAGGGGTTTTCCCCTGACCAGTTTGAGGAGTGTTTGGAGGAATATGAAAGACTTAACGTCTGGCAGATCAACCAATCCAGGACCAGAATTATCTTCATATAGAACTGTCCACTGAACACTTCTAATGAGACAGACTTTCTGTGTTTAATGTCTGTATTGTAATTATACTGTGCGTTACAGAGTTTGTCTACTAGTGCATGTGTGTGTGTGTGCGTGCACACGCACGCACATAAACACAAGGTCATTATACCTGTATGTGGTAGTTGTGGACTTGAACTTGTCCAAGGGGCTACTTTGCAAGCTGTGTTAATGGGCACCAGGGAGAGGAATGTATGGCAGCTGGTATGGGGGCAC
>CAUJGJ010000185.1:308574-316074 GCA_963170055.1 Halisarca cf. caerulea | reverse complement strand
CCAACCAGTACACCTTAGAGCTACTCTAGACCAACCAGTACACCTTAGAGCTACTCTAGACCAACCAGTACACCTTAGAGCTACTCTGGACCAACCAGTACACCTTAGAGCTACTCTAGACCAACCAGTACACCTTAGAGCTACTCTGGACCAACCAGTACACCTTAGAGCTACTCTGGACCAACCAGTACACCTTAGAGCTACTCTAGACCAACCAGTACACCTTAGAGCTACTCTACACCAACCAGTACACCTTAGAGCTACTCTGGACCAACCAGTACACCTTAGAGCTACTCTGGACCAACCAGTACACCTTAGAGCTACTCTAGACCAACCAGTACACCTTAGAGCTACTCTGGACCAACCAGTACACCTTAGAGCTACTCTAGACCAACCAGTACACCTTAGAGCTACTCTAGACCAACCAGTACACCTTAGAGCTACTCTGGACCAACCAGTACACCTTAGAGCTACTCTGGACCAACCAGTACACCTTAGAGCTACTCTGGACCAACCAGTACACCTTAGAGCTACTCTGGACCAACCAGTACACCTTAGAGCTACTCTGGACCAACCAGTACACCTTAGAGCTACTCTAGACCAACCAGTACACCTTAGAGCTACTCTGGACCAACCAGTACACCTTAGAGCTACTCTGGACCAACCAGTACACCTTAGAGCTACTCTGGACCAACCAGTACACCTTAGAGCTACTCTGGACCAACCAGTACACCTTAGAGCTACTCTGGACTGGTGTTGAGGGATGGAGTATTTCCATGTGAGGCACTCCTAAAAGTGAAAATGTCCATGACTGAGCGGCCCCTACACACGGGGGTTGAGGGGGTTCAACCAAACCCCCCTATTGTGCGGACATTAAACTGAAAAAAAGTGTTTCCTCACTGATTTGAGGCAACCAAATCAAAATTCTAGAAATATACCGCAGGGTGCACTGAGTGTACAGCAGGGTGCAATGAGTGTACAGCAGGGTGCACTGAGTGTACAGCAGGGTGCAATGAGTGTACAGCAGGGTGCACCGAGTGTACAGCAGGGTGCACCGAGTGTACAGCAGGGTGCACCGAGTGTACAGCAGGGTGCACCGAGTGTACAGCAGGGTGCACTGAGTGTACAGCAGGGTGCACTGAGTGTACAGCAGGGTGCACCGAGTGTACAGCAGGGTGCACTGAGTGTACTGTGCTACACAGCATGAGACTGTGGAGAGTATCATCTAAGATGTACCCCCCCTGTGAACCCTGCACACGGCCTGATGCAGTGGTCCCCGAGTCCTACAAGGGCTACTTACTGCTCTGCTTCAACCAAATCCTTCAAATTGACACGTTTGTATTGATCAAAGTTTTACTTATACTCAAGTGCACAACCAGCCTACACCACACACCTTTGTCAAGTGCACAACCAGCCTACACCACACACCTTTGTCAAGTGCACAACCAGCCTACACCACACACCTTTGTCAAAGTCCTCCACAAGAAGGAAAGCATGTCCAAGCCTCAGGTTGTACTGTGTGGAGGTTGCCACCATTTGTTGCCACTCTGCAACAGCCTGTTGGGGTGTGAGGGAGGGAACCAATTCATATCCACACAAGCAATGTACACATGTATACACACCCACACAAATGTACACACCCACACAAATGTACACACCCACACACACATGCATGCACACACACACACACACACACACACACACACACACACACACACACACACACACACACACACACACACACACTCACTCACATATTCACACACATGGACTCACACACATACAATACCTCATCATAAAAAATAATGAGATCACTACATAGAACTGTACGAGCCAGACAAGCCATAGTTGTAAATATTGTGTTCTCTCAACTGAAATTCACTTGATGTGAAGCCATAGAAGACCTTATGACCCTTCATGCCACGGCTCAGTGGTTGTGTCAGCCCGTGACAGGGGAGGGGAGGGGGTGGGCATGGCCCATGACAGGGGAGTTGAGGGGATGGTATGAGCAGAGAGGACACCAAGAAGGCTCACTGAACTAGTGGGATAGACTACCATGGGATGGACTACAATGTGCTAATGATGAGGATCACCACTCTTGAGTTGTGCTCAGTACCATCATCACCACATCACAGGGGGCATCACCACATTTGTAGTAAACACAAGTGCTCAAGAGTTCAATCCTGCCATTACTCCACCAACTCCACCATCCCCACCTGATGCACCCCCACCGTCCCCACCTGATGCACCCTCGCCGTCCCCACCTGATGAACCCCCACCGTCCCCACCCTGAAACACACCAACAAAACCTATTGATTTTATTTTTTCAAATACAATCTTTTTTGGCTCAAGCTCTTAGAGGGGGTCTGACTCATAAGTGAATGCTCTTGAATGAGAGAGAGCAAAGGTTTAGCTTCGCTACTGGTGAAACCATGCCCACTGCATACATGACCAACTGTGTGGTGCTAAAATGAGCAAGCCTTAGAACAGCATGAATAGAGATTAAACTGAAACTTATCATGTCAATTCAGCCACAGGCAAGATACAGGTGTGACATTTCATACATGTAAATACATGCATGCATGCACGCACACACACACACACACACACACACACACACACACACACACACACACACACACACACACACACACCTCGTTAAGCTGTTCTCGGTCAATTCTCTTCATCTGGGAACAATCTGGACTCCCTGGGGACAGACAACCTCGATTGCACACTTCAATGAACCCAAAGTCAGTGCTAAAACAAAGAAATCAAGTTACCTCATAACAAACCAAGTGATCTCACCTGTTATGATAATGACAATTATGATAATCTTAGGACTAATTTTCATGGATCAGAGAGGTAGAGCGTTGTACTTGGGGTTGATATAATTTCACGATTTAGTAACTGCACTTCTCTCTGAAGTGATGGTACTTCAAATAGGGGATTGATTACGCGATATGTACTGTGGATAATGTGAGTGGTGGAAAGCCCGCGCTCTGCACAAGCATCTGAGCGCGCATTAGCCAGGTCTCCCGGGCTCCCGTTTCCGCGCGTATAAGGAGGAAGTACTGTTGAGTAGGGACGCGTGCACATGCAGGGCGCCGTTGGTACTTTGTGTGATCACGTTAAAGAGTTCCTCGCACATTGCATCACTAACCTGCTAAGTCGTTCAGGGCGGAAAGATTCGTCATAGTCGGAGCTTCCAGGACGGGGGGTGCTGCTGAAACGCGATTCGGAGGAAGCGTTCGTGGAAGGCGTTGAAGGACTGCTGAGGCGGTGTCGTAAGCCCGCGTCCACAAATCCTCGCAGGTCATCTACGTTTACCAGCTCACTTTCCCCGAAGACATTTGGTTGCGTAAGGCACTCGCCCTTACCAGGTGAAGGGTGCATTTTCATGGAATAAAATACTAGGATAAATCGACTTCTCGTTTTTCTTATAGTCCAAGGACCACTTTCTCTTCCTAGAAATCACAGGGAAAAGGAACATGAATTATATAATAGCAGCTAAGTGTGATGGAGAGCGAATTTAATGATATTCATTGTTTTTCTATTCCTGGTAAACGCTGTCATTTCGCAATCCCGCATATGGCTGACGCCCAAGTGAAAGATTTTGTTAGTAAACTTTGTAAAAAGCAAGCTTGTGCCATTCAATTTTGTCTTCAAGGTACAATGCATACCCAAAGTTTATGTTGCTTTAATGTTCTGACAAAGATTTCTGTGTCGAGTGAAATATTACCTTACTGTTTTAAACTAATTCTTACCGGCAAGTGCTTGGACTGGTACATCTGTCATTCTAAACGGTACGTAATGTAAGTAAGAATTTCGCCACGTGTCCCAATGTGTTGTTTTCATTGTGTTATTTTTTTTTTTTTTTCGCAAATGGAGTTCAAGATGCTCTCTTATGCTTCTAGATCCTTGTCCGCTTAATCTACCTCGTGGAAACACGTCGTAGTATTGCGCAATCTACTGCTTCCAGGAAAAACCGCGGGTCCTCATGATAAGTGGAATGCAAATAACATTCCTCGCGGATCGCTTTTCGCGCAAGCTCGCATAACGGAACAACGTGCATTGACGTAGTTAGTTCCCATTCCAGCGTCAGATCCTTTGTGGTGTTTTGATATGTTGTGGTTTACATGGGGTTGAATGAAGATCCGCGTGCGCCTCTGATCAAGTGTCTTCCTTTTGTGGCACTTATTTGCCCTAGTCCAAACTCATGGGCTGAGGGTGCAGTGGGAGCATCACAACCATGACCTGGGAGGGGGGGGGGGGGGGTGTGGTGGGTGCATTTCACCATGACCTGGGGGTGTGGTGGGTGCTAGTCTCGCGAGCCAGCCCCTAACCACCGCTATTCCTACTTATGAAGGGTGGGGTTAGGGGCTGGCTTGTGAGACTAGGTGGGTGCATGGGGTACTGAGTATCTATGGTGCATTTCACCTGTTGCTTGGGGGTGGGATGCCATTGGCATTGTTTGGCAGATGGCATTATTTTCCATTTGTCTGCTCTCATTACAGTGAATTCTCGTTAATCCGCCACCGCTTTATCCGCCAAACCCTTTTATCCGCCATCAATTTTGTGCATGAATTATGACAAAATACTGCAAGTTAATTTGGATAATCCGCCAAACTCATTAATCCACCAATATTCTTCAAAACGAATTGTGGCGGATTAACGAGAATTCACTGTATTGTAATATTGCACTTTATACATTACTTCAATGCTGTTTGGCCAGACCGCAGAATGATTCCTTGCTAATACTTTTGATCTGTAGCCAAGTTCACAGCAGCAAATTAAAGACCTACCTGCTAACCAATGCTGAAGAGTAGCTTGGCTAACAATGGTGCTTAGAGTTGATTTGATTTCTTTGATCAAGATTGCTAATCTACTCCCACCGTCTTCTTAGGACATTCAGAGGCAGCACAGCCATTTTCCTTTTACACAACACATCTTATGCATTAGTATCCCTGAGGTGGCCCATGGAGCAGTCTACCATGGTCTCTGTAGACAGGTGTTCTCTCAATACAAGTGGTCTTCAAGACAGGTTTCACAGTATTTTGTCAACAGCAGACGTTTGTCTCGAGACTGTGTACCATAGCAAGAGTTATACTGCAGACTCAATTAGTCCCTGTTTGTTTCTGTGCACATCTTGTGTTTGTGGATTTAGCTGTATAAAAAAACATTTTATAATGATAAAAGGATGTAGGATTGACACAGGACAGTGCAAAAAGGCCTTATGAACAAATCATCCTCCAAAAACACTTGAAACAAGGGTAATTTGTGAAATAGGCACAGGGCTAGGTGGGCAAAGGGCAAGATGGGCATAGGGCTAGTCATCATGCCTTCTGCTGCTGCTTGTAGTTGAAGATCTTAAAAGTCAAGAGACAGGCTCTTGAATTGTAGTTGCTTATTTTACAGCCTTGATGTGTCCTGTCCTGGCTGTGAGTATTTGGTGCAATGGTGGTGCTTTTCTCTCGGGTTAGGTGAAACTTACAGCTTAGGCCCCATTTACACGTATCTGGATACCCTTGTAAACGTATACTTTTGAAGATGTTTACACAGACTATTTACACGAAAATGCCAAAAACGTATAGCGAATGTGGATACTTCGTAAACGGATACCTAAGTGGATGCTCATAGAGTCTATAAACACATACAGTCACGCCTGGGTTATCCGGACTTGAGTTATCCAGAAACCTGATTTATCCGACCATCAATTCAGCAAATCTGCCTCACTTATCCAGCAACCTGTGTTATCCGACAATTATTTTGGCTACAAACTGTGTCGGATAGCCTAGGCATGACTGTACATCAATAGTTTCGATCGTTTTCGTGTAAACAAGTTGTTAACGCATTCAAAAGTATACGTTTATGAAGGTATCCGGACACATGTGAATGGGGCCTTGAAACTATCTTGTTGGAGAATCTTTGATCTCATCAATACTGCTGTGATGTTTAACAGAACACACTGACTCTTGTAGCAGTAGTGTAGTTCTTGGTTTTGTACTGTCTCTGGCAAAAGTGACCGCATTATGATCGCCACTTTTACAAGATTGATGTATATGAGGATAGGCTATCTGGTAAGGATTTCAAAAGATGGAGTACTTAGTTATCGATAGTACAGTAGAACCTCGCATATCCGGCCCCCGTAGTTACGGGCACCTCACTCAACCGGGCAGTGTTTCATGCAGGTACTTCTATTATCAGTGCTAATGTGGACTACATTATGGGTCTATAGCTGTACTATGTGGTGTGTGTGCATGTTTAGTATCAGGTAACATGACTGGTAGAAAGCATCCACTTGTCACTGCTTAAAGGAAAATAAAGAAAAAAGAATATTTAAAGTGTGAAATGTCTCAACGTATACACAGGTAGTAGAGGATTCATACTTACGGGCACTTTCACAATTACGGGCCCCCCTTGGTCCCAAACTGCCCGGATATGAGAGGTTGCACTGTATATCAAATGACATCTACAATGGACCCCTCTATTCCGGACACATTGGGACCAGAAGGACTGTCCTGATTATTGCAGTGTTCTCATTTCAGGGGTTGAGATGTACTGTAACAAAGCATGGAGAACCATTTAGTACCAGTGGTATGTGTCCACATAAGAGGCCTGGGGGTGTCTGCAATTCAGGGTCTGGATTAGAGGGGTGTCTGCAATTCAGGGGTCTGGATTAGAGGGGTGTCTGCAATTCAGGGTCTGGATTAGAGGGGTGTCTGCGATTCAGGGTCTGGATTAGAGGGGTGTCTGCAATTCAGGGTCTGGATTAGAGGGGTGTCTGCGATTCAGGGGTCTGGATTAGAGGGGTGTCTGCAATTCAGGGTCTGGATTAGAGGGGTGTCTGCGATTCAGGGGTCTGGATTAGAGGGGTGTCTGCAATTCAGGGTCTGGATTAGAGGGGTGTCTGCGATTCAGGGTCTGGATTAGAGGGGTGTCTGCAATTCAGGGTCTGGATTAGAGGGGTGTCTGCGATTCAGGGGTCTGGATTAGAGGGGTGTCTGCAATTCAGGGTCTGGATTAGAGGGGTGTCTGCGATTCAGGGGTCTGGATTAGAGGGGTGTCTGCAATTCAGGGTCTGGATTAGAGGGGTGTCTGCGATTCAGGGTCTGGATTAGAGGGGTGTCTGCGATTCAGGGGTCTGGATTAGAGGGGTGTCTGCGATTCAGGGGTCTGGATTAGAGGGGTGTCTGCGATTCAGGGGTCTGGATTAGAGGGGTGTCTGCGATTCAGGGGTCTGGATTAGAGGGGTGTCTGCGATTCAGGGGTCTGGAGTAGAGGGATGTCCACTGTATTCCTCTAGTGATTCTAGACTTTATGTATTGTCGCGGTATGATACTCCTCACTTCATAGGACATCTTGTGTAGTGAGCTAGCTCCGGTAAAGGGTAATGTGATAAGTAATCAGGCATATCAAACCTGGACATAAATTTGTTGTTTCACAAAGTACATACATCCTCTGTGTGTGGTGTGTGGACGTGCCTCAACCTGTGGCTCGCAA
>CAUJGJ010000185.1:271074-303574 GCA_963170055.1 Halisarca cf. caerulea | reverse complement strand
AGTAAGGTAAGAGGTAGTCGGCCTTAGCCTATGGAACATTTCACTGATAGTTTTTGTTTATTCTTTTGTAGTTCCTGTCTCCGTCCGTTAGAAGGTGAGAGGATGTTCACATGATGTTCACATGGTGGTCACACAATAGTAGTTATATGTATTGCAATCACATGATTGTCACAGGATGGTCACACGATTCATAATTATTCATAACTATCCATGGATAAAAGGAGTCAGTGGATAGAACTATCCAAATAATTGCCTTTTTCTTGCAAATCCTGAAGAGTGGCTCTAGCTTCTTCACTAGATAATAGTAACACGAACACATACACATTGATAGGAAGTGCAGTGATACCAGTAGCAGCTGCTCAAAGAAGAAAATCAGCCTTGACCTTGATGATGATGTTGTAAACACACAAACCCGCCATCTGAACAAGGCATGGGCAGATATACATACACCCTTGGATGATCACATGAATGTCACATGACAATCATGTGATATACTAATGGCCTCTGGTTTCTACAGCCCTGCAGGTCGTCTCCATAACTATATTCATAGCAAGCAGCCTAGTATCCTGAGGTTCATAGCATCAGCTGAGATCTTTCTGATGATAGTGGTCACATACAACCTGCTAAGGTGAGAAGTGGTTATGCGGTGTGGACACTTTCGTGAGTGTTTGTGTTTGTGTGGAGGTGGAGGGAGTGCCGTGTGTTTGTATGCAGTTGAGAAGTCCTTGGCGTGTCTTTCCCAATCTAGTGGCAGTGGCAACTTGCTGGCTCCAGTTGTTCACTACTACTTCCTCAAGTGGCGATACCAGTCAAGAAGAAACCCCTATGTCAGGTTGGTAGCAGACTGCTGGACTTGTTCTAGCTTTTGTGGGATGAAAGTTTTGCAGATTTTAGATTTTAGCAATTGTTGACACTTGGTTTTGCAGACATCCATGTTTTTGGTTGCACAAGACAGTGGTCTTAGTTACATGTATGGCTTCCAGTCCGTGAGAGCATGAGTACATTACATCCCATGAAAGACAATACTGTCTGCGCTCCATCACAGCCCACCCCTCATGCTTTAAGGAATATGTATACATGTATTGCACACCAGTACATACGTGTGTGGGGGATCCTCTACCCACACACACACACACTAGAGCCTTTTCTCAATTCTACCTTTCTTTGTTGCAGGATCATGTTTGGAGAACTGCGTATTGTCATGCAGACAGTCTCCTCCTCCCAAAAGTGTCCACAATTCCTGAAGAACTTCATCGAGAGATCTGTAGCCTACCTCAGCAGCCTAGCACCACCTCTCAACACCAACACTTAATGCACTCAACAGCTATTCATAACTTGTAGTTGTCCTCTAAACCTTTGTTCAGCCTTCGAAGATAGTGTTTGTGGCGGGAGAAGGGGAAGTTTGTCTGATGAGAATAAATATAAACGACCGTGTTGATAAAATTAATAATATCTCGATTGTGGTTATTGTCAATGCAAAATTCTATTTCTTTATTAATTAAACCTTTAGAAGACAATATCAGCGCCTATTCCTATAACCGCCAGGGGCGCCCAAGTATTTCGCAGACTGAGCGAATTGTTATTTTAGCTCCTTTTATACGCAAACATAGTTGTATAATCGTTACATTATTATATTGCTGACTTGCTCCTGGTTGGGTTTGGTCTCCGTCTATTTTGATGCTCAAAGTCGTCTTTCCAATTCAAGAGAGGAAGAACACAGTGCGTTTTTAAAACGTGGTAAATGCTAGTTTTGTCATTCTCCTTGCACAGGCATGTTTGTATGGAAGTCATTGTTTTGTAACAATTTCCCCAGCGAGTGTGTGTTGTGTTCGACCTCCTCTACGTACGTATGCCTGTTGTCAGTTGCTACAGGAAAGGAGGAGCAGTATGACTGAGTCTTGGAACGTCAAGAAGCAAATGTCTCGAATAAAACGTTCTCTTTCGTTGAACGGTTTATCGACCATTGGTGAGCGGTCGTATAAGATTCATCCGCTTATACTCGCACTACGTCACATTTGTGTTTGTACCTTTGTGTTCAGCAGTTAACGTGGATGACTTGAGTCGGTCTATAGTTAGCTGTGTGTGTGTGGAATTGTACAATGTCTAATCATAGATACTGAAATGCCTTGTCTTTGAAGATGATATGGAGATAAAACATCTTGTTTTGGTATCGTTGTCACTGGTTGTTGGTATCCTATTGGATGGTGAACACACACACACACACACACACACACACACACACACACACACACACACACACACACACACATACACGCACGTACACACACACACGCACGCACGCACACACACATACACATGCATGCATGTATGCGCGCGCACACATACACACACACACACAAACACACACACATGCATGTACGCACACACACACACACACACACATGCACACACATGCACGTACGCACACACACACACACACACACACACACACACACGCATGCACACACACACATACACACACACACACACACACACACATGCACACACACACACACACACACACACACACACACACACACACGCACACACACACACACACACACACACACACACACACACACACACACACACATACACCATGGTACATGTTAGATGTGGTGATCCTTGCTTATCCAATTAGTGTGTTGACTTCCAAACTTTCAATCAGTCTTTTTGACTCCAAGTTTTGTGGTAGTTTTGTGTTCCCCAGGGCTGGGATGATGGGGGGAGGGGCTGGGAGAACCTGAGGCCTGGGGGTAAGGTGTTCCCCAGAGCTGGGATGATGGGGGGGGGAGGGGGGGGCTGGGAGAACCTGAGGCCTGGGGGTAAGGTGTTCCCCAGGGCTGGGATGATGGGGGGAGGGGCTGGGAGAACCTGAGGCCTGGGGGTAAGGTGTTCCTCAGGGCTGGGATGATGGGGGGAGGGGCTGGGAGAACCTGAGGCCTGGGGGTAAGGTGTTCCCCAGGGCTGGGATGATGGGGGGAGGGGCTGGGAGAACCTGAGGCCTGGGGGTAAGGTGTTCCCCAGGGCTGGGATGATGGGAGGGAGGGAGGGAGGGGCTGGGAGAACCTGAGGTCTGAGGGTTAGGTGTTCCCCAGGGCTGGGATGATGGGGGGAGGGGCTGGGAGAACCTGAGGCCTGGGGGTAAGGTGTTCCCCAGGGCTGGGATGATGGGGGGAGGGGCTGGGAGAACCTGAGGCCTGGGGGTAAGGTGTTCCCCAGGGCTGGGATGATGGGAGGGAGGGAGGGAGGGGCTGGGAGAACCTGAGGTCTGAGGGTTAGGTGTTCCCCAGGGCTGGGATGATGGGGGGAGGGGCTGGGAGAACCTGAGGCCTGGGGGTAAGGTGTTCCCCAGGGCTGGGATGATGGGGGGAGGGGCTGGGAGAACCTGAGGCCTGGGGGTAAGGTGTTCCCCAGGGCTGGGATGATGGGGGGAGGGGCTGGGAGAACCTGAGGCCTGGGGGTAAGGTGTTCCCCAGGGCTGGGATGATGGGAGGGAGGGAGGGAGGGGCTGGGAGAACCTGAGGTCTGAGGGTTAGGTGTTCCCCAGGGCTGGGATGATGGGAGGGAGGGAGGGAGGGGGGGGGGGCTGGGAGAACCTGAGGTCTGAGGGTTAGGTGTTCCCCAGGGCTGGGATGATGGGGGGGAGGGGCTGGGAGAACCTGAGGTCTGAGGGTTAGGTGTTCCCCAGGGCTGGGATGATGGGGGGGAGGGGCTGGGAGAACCTGAGGTCTGAGGGTTAGGTGAACCTTAGCATTGTGTGATGTGTTATATTACATAGACCCATATCTCTACTGACATGTCTCTACTGACATGTCTCTACTGACATGTGTGAAGTTCACGTGCTGTAGTTAGAATTGTCCTCAAATACAAAGGGGTGTGGCTACCTTTGTATGGTGGACCTATAGGCATGTCCTCGGTAGGTGGGTGTGTACCATATCTTGTCTATCCTGTACAGATGGTGTGGGTGTGAGCCCCATTGGAGCCAACACTACCCCAGGATTGGACCAGGTGTCTTCCAAGAACTCCAAGTCTCAGCAGACGGGTAGTACAGGGTTCATCCCTCGAACAAGAAGTGTGTCTGAGCTAGGGCACACAGACAGCCCTATTCAGAGGATTTATCAGTTGAGAAATGTACGAATCTTGTGTGTTTTAGTGGCTATTTGTAGAAGATCGAGGATGTTTTGTTTGCTTGTGGATTAAGCTAGATTTGGGATTCTCAATCAACAAATTAAGTTTTCTCATAACTGGAGGAGATGGCCTAGCCCAGTGTAAACCTCTGTAATTAGGATGCACACACGCACGCACGCACGCACGCACGCACGCGCACACACACACACACACACACACACACACACAAGGCTGTCAAGGACTGTAATGTACATTGGCAATGGGAGGGATTTCACCTTGTTCAGAGCAATGGTATGCCTCCCAGCGCACCCTGGTCCTGGTTGTGGTTGTGGTTGCAGTGAGTACATTATGTATGTGTATATATGTGTGTGGTTATGATATTATTTCTCATTGATTTTTGACCTGTTGTCCTTTGTTTTGGTAATAGTCTTTTACCAATGAGGAGATCAAGGGTGAAAGGTGAGGATACCCCTGACTTATTACTGTGTATTGTTTGGTCCCGCCCACATGCACAGCTTACAAGCCATACGTACATCAACTTTCTGTTTCCTTCACTCCTCTCCCATGTTCCCGAATCAGACACTACCACACTCAACTCAGCATCCACCGGTCGTGTGAGAACCTCCAACAGTTTCATCTGGTGAGCTATCTCGGGTGGAGTAGGTGTGAGGGTGGGGTAGGGGTGGGGGTGGAGTAAGTGTGAGGGTGGGGTAGGGGTGAGGGTGGGGTAGGTGTGGGGGTGGGATATGGGTGGGGTAGGGGTGAGGGTAGGGTAGGGGTGAGGGTGGGGTAGGTGTGGGGGTGGGATAGGGGTGAGGGTGGGGTAGGGGTGAGGGTGGGGTAGGGGTGAGGGTGGAGTAGGTGTGGGGGTGGGGTAGGGGTGGGGGTGTATCTGCATAGCGTTGTATTGTGCACACACTCCTCTTGAAATCTTCCTGTCTTGTACCCCTGTTGTCAGGATGATTCTGATGGCCGTTCTGATCTGATGGAAACTGGAGCATCAGTGTCCACTGGGGGGGTGTCCCCTTTCCACATGCATGCTCGTAGTCGCAGTTTGACGCCCACCAGCCCCTCCCACTTCAGTACTGGCAGATCCCGACCAGTTTATGTGTGAGTGTATCCACAACACACAGCACACACAGTACACACAGTACACAGTACACAGAACACAGAACACACAGCACACACAGCACACACAGTACACACAGCACACACAGCACACACAGTACACACAGCACACACAGCACACACAGTACACAGCACACACAGCACACACAGTACACAGTGCACACAGCACACAATGGACCGTAGTACATGTATATGTCTGTCTGTATATCTCCTGTAGCACTAAGCCCAACAGCCCTATCTTGAGACCTGGCAGCTTGTCCAGTAAAGACAGCAGAAAGAGGAGATCATTTTATGGTGTGTGTACTACTTCTGTGTAGAGTTCTACATTGAAAGTGTGTGTGTGTGTGTGTGTGTGTGTGTGTGTGTGTGTGTATGTGTGTGTGTGTGTGTGTGTATGTGTGTGTGTGTGTATGTGTGTGTGTGTGTGTGTGTGTGTGTGTGTGTGTGTGTATGTTTGCATGTGTGTGTGTGAGTTCCCCCCACACCCTCACCCATGCCCTTCCCCCCACTGCTGATGTATATAATACATTTTTCACACACCTCAGGTGTGGATAACGACCCTGATGAGATGATGGACTTGGAGGACACCACACTCCCTGCCAGCAAGAAGCTCCTAGTCTGCCAGTCTCCACTCCACATCTCCTCAAGCTCCCCCTGTACCAGTCCAGTCTGCAGTTCACCTCATCGCAAACATTTCAGCTCCTTCCAGAGGCCCTCTAACAGTTCAGGGGATTTCCCTTACCATGGTAATTCCTCCTTCAGTTCCCGGGATGGTAGCCTATCCTCAGCACCCCACAGCATGTCCAGTGATGGAGAATTTGATACGGAAAGTGATCTTTATTCTTGCTCAATGCCATACGAGTCCAATGGTCTACTCAGAGCTCCTCCTAATCTAGAGCTGACTTGTGATAGGAAGAAGGTTCCAACTCGACTGAACCTCAAGTCCACGGAGGACAACAGTCACTCACGAGTGAGACGCAAGTCCTCTTCGGACAGCTTGTGCGACAGTGCTCTCGGGTTCAGTGACACACAGTCCAACACTCCACTCTCACCTCGAGAGCTCAAGTTCCTTCAGTACCCTACCTCCTCCTCTCACCTCCCCATTCCCGTCCCTCGCTCGCCCCCTCAAATCCCTCCTTTACAGGCTATGGAGACAGCCACAGAACAGCCCCTGCCAAGTGTATTGGTGGGAGGAGAGACTGAAGTACCCTCTGCAAAGGGAGTCAAGTGGAAGAGACCACAGGATGCCGGGGCTGGGTCTAAAACTATCTCCCTCTTTCGAAGAAACATGTCTTCTCCCTTGGTCAGCTCTGCCTTCTCAAAAACATCAAGTGTTGGGGGAGGTTTTGTTAGGAACTCAAAGCCAATCGATATGGAAGAGGATGGTTATGACAATTCAACTTTGTTTGAATGTAGGGAAATCCCCACACTATACACCCAACTGTTACCTAGCAACATGGAGGGTGAAGACTCCCTTGGGTTCAGTCCCTCCCCCACTTCCAACTAGTTCTTACCTTTTGCATGTTCTGTCAACACAGTGTCTGTTTGTTGGTAAATACTGGACCTTTTCCTGTGCAATGGTGATTGCAATCTTTTCTTTTATGATTGGAAATTTTATTGTGTACAATGAGAATACTAAATTGTTTTATCTTTGAAAATTATATATCAAATTTACAAATATGATCATGTTCAATAAAAGAATTATACAAATTCAAAGAATTATTAATTTATGTTTGGTATAATTATAACAAGTGTCTCCTAATGTAGCTAGCCTAGGGACTAGAAGAGAGAGTTTTGACAGAGAAGCTGACACAACTAGAGCTCCTCAACTCTTCATCTGTCTTCTCTTGGCCAGTGACAGCAGGTGATGGGGTGACCACGCCCAGTTTGAGTGGGTGGAGTTGTCTTCGGTTGATCCTAACATTGGGCTCAGCAACAGGTCGACTGAGTAGTCTTTGTGGTGGGTGGGGGGAGAGAGAGGACATCTGCTCCATTTTATCCCCACTTGGAAGGTTGATCCTCCTGGTTAGAACACGCCTCTCACAAAGGGGAGATCCCGGGAGAGATGATGACTGTGGGCTGTCATCGTTTAGACCCCTTCTCCTTTGCTGCTTAGGAGGGGAATACCCCCCAACACCCACTAATGGGAGCTTTGAAGGATGTGTCTTCTTTTCAGGTGCTGTCAATGATCTGGGTGTTCTTCTCGACTTCACTGGAGAGCCTTTTTGTCCGAGATGTTTTCTTGTTGAGGAGACAGGAGAGCTTGGGAGAGATTGAGCATTGTTGCTGCAACGTAAATGACTGTCCGAGGCAACCTTCAATCCCTGTCATTATGAGATAAAATGGCTGACTCTATACAACACGTGACACCACCCACACACAACCAGGCACTCACTGCTTCCAAGCTTGAGTAATGGGCGGGAAGGTTGTCAACAGCATCCACTACAGTTTCTAGGGCAACAGGAAAATCAATAATAATTACTATTATAATAAATTACCCCAATAGTTTTCATATCAATTATCAAATCAATTAAGCGCTTGATTAATCACACAAAGCAGTCAAAGTCTAACAAAATATGAGCGTTAAGTGGTTAAATACTCAGAGCACAGTGTACCGACTACTCGGAGCACAGTGTACCGACTACTCGGAGCACAGTGTACCAACTACTCAGAGCACAGTGTACCGACTACTCAGAGCACAGTGTACCGACTACTCAGATCATTCCAAAGAAAGGCAAAGCATGACATGATCCCAAACAAGAACTGTGCATTGCTCAGGAGACCATGAACCGCTAGAGGTACTTTCTCTTCTTCGTACATGCTCCCCTGTTATCCAGTATTTAACACCACTAGTATTGGGAGTTAGTAGTCGTCAAATTTCTGATTGCGGAATATGCCATTTTAATCAATGATCGATCTTTTCACTAAAATCAAATTCACTGATCAATTACACCCTCTAACATGTCTTTCCACTACTCACAGCAGACACTACTCACAGCAGACACTACTCACAGCAGACTCTACTCAAAGCAGACACTACTCACAGCAGACACTACTCACAGCACACTACTCACAGCAGACTACTCACAGCAGACACTACTCACAGCAGACTTCACAGCAAACACTACTCACAGCAGACTCTACTCAAAGCAGACACTACTCACAGCAGACACTACTCACAGCAGACACTACTCACAGCAGACTCTACTCAAAGCAGACACTACTCACAGCAGACACTACTCACAGCAGACACTACTCACAGCAGACTCTACTCAAAGCAGACACTACTCACAGCAGACACTACTCACAGCAGACTACTCACAGCAGACACTACTCACAGCAGACTATTCACAGCAAACACTACTCACAGCAGACTCTACTCAAAGCAGACACTACTCACAGCAGACACTACTCACAGCAGACACTACTCACAGCAGACTCTACTCACAGCAGACACTACTCACAGCACACACTACTCACAGCAGACACTACTCACAGCAGACTCCATTCACAGCAAACACTACTCACAGCACACACTACTCACAGCAGACACTACTCACAGCAGACTATTCACAGCAAACACTACTCACAGCAGACTCTACTCAAAGCAGACACTACTCACAGCAGACACTACTCACAGCAGACTCTACTCACAGCAGACACTACTCACAGCAGACTCTACTCACAGCAGACACTACTCACAGCACACACTACTCACAGCAGACACTACTCACAGCAGACACTACTCACAGCAAACACTACTCACAGCACAAACTACTCACAGCAGACACTACTCACAGCAGACACTACTCACAGCAGACTATTCACAGCAAACACTACTCACAGCACACTCTATTCAAAGCAGACACTACTCACAGCAGACACTACTCACAGCACACACTACTCACAGCAGACTCCATTCACAGCAAACACTATTCACAGCAAACACTACTCACAGCAGACACTACTCACAGTGCACGCTACTCACAGCAGACACTACTCACAGCACACTACTCACAGCAGACACTACTCACAGCAGACTCCATTCATAGCAGACACTACTCACAGCAGACTATTCACAGCAAACACTACTCACAGCAGACTCTACTCACAGCAGACACTACTCACAGCAGACACTACTCACAGCACACTCTACTCACAGCAGACTATTCACAGCAGACACTACTCACAGCAGACTATTCACAGCAAACACTACTCACAGCAGACTCTACTCAAAGCAGACACTACTCACAGCAGACACTACTCACAGCAGATTCTACTCACAGCAGACACTACTCACAGCACACACTACTCACAGCAGACACTACTCACAGCACACACTACTCACAGCAGACACTACTCACAGCAGACTCCATTCACAGCAAACACTACTCACAGCACACACTACTCACAGCAGACACTATTCATAGCAGACACTACTCACAGCAGACTATTCACAGCAAACACTACTCACAGCACACTCTATTCAAAGCAGACACTACTCACAGCAGACACTACTCACAGCACACACTACTCACAGCAGACACTACTCACAGTGCACACTACTCACAGCAGACACTACTCACAGCACACTACTCACAGCAGACACTACTCACAGCAGACTCCATTCATAGCAGACACTACTCACAGCAGACACTACTCACAGCAGACTATTCACAGCAAACACTACTCACAGCAGACTCTACTCACAGCAGACACTACTCACAGCAGATACTACTCACAGCAGACTATTCACAGCAAATACTACTCACAGCAGACTCTACTCACAGCAGACACTACTCACAGCAGATACTACTCACAGCAGACACTACTCACAGCAGACTATTCACAGCAAACACTACTCACAGCAGACTCTACTCACAGCAGACACTACTCACAGCAGATACTACTCACAGCAGACACTACTCACAGCAGACTCTACTCACAGCAGACACTACTCACAGTACACTACTCACAGCAGACACTACTCACAGCAGACTACTCACAGCACACTCTACTCACAGCAGACACTACTCACAGTACACTCTACTCACAGCAGACTCCACCCACAGCAGACACTACTCACAGCAGACATCATGTACACACTAGCCCCAACCTTTGCTGCAGCTGTACTGGATGTCGTCTAGGATGGCCATCAGACACTGGAGCTGATCAAGACCTCTGAAGGGTAAGTCCTCTTCTTCCTCGATGCTCAGTAGCTCCCTCCACTCACTGTCCACCTTTTCCATGCATATTCTAAGACAGAGGAACACCAACCATACACCCATATGTGAGTGGCATGTGAGTGGCATGTGAGTGGCATGTGAGTGGCATGTGAGTGGAATGTGAGTGGCATGTGAGTGACATGTGAGTGACATGTGAGTGGCATGTGAGGGGCATGTGATCCTAGGTCAATGTACATGGGTTTCCTTCTTTGCAAAATGATACCAAAGACTGTGGGTGTGGTTGTCTGTAGCGAGGGTAGACCTCCACCAGTGAGTATGATCTGGTCTAGTGTAGCCAGACTTTCCTCCATTAATATGATGTTATTTATCTGCCCTACTGTTAACTGTTCTTGACTACTTGCAACCACACACCTCAAATCCAACCTAAGGCCACGCACAATCCCTCTGAAGATCTCAAGGTATTGTTTCTTCTCCCTTTCTTGCTTTGCAGTTTGCTAACAGGAAATAGACTCACAATATACATTACATGTTCCAAAACACAGTCGTTCACACAACAAGGAAGAACCCACTATTCTTTGCCTCAGAATATCCTTCTTCAAACTGTCAATATGCGTGTAGTACTCTTAAAATGGAAGGGGTTACAGCAAAACATTATACTTTGAGCATTAGTGTAATGAAGCCTCACATGAAGCCTTACAAACCATCTTCAGACATTTTAAGACCCATTTCAGCTTTGATTTCAGATTTTCTAACTCGACTTTGAATATCCTATGCAAACATGCAGTGTACTTTGTCAGCACAGCCTCTCCTCAGGCTATCAAAAACCTGTCCTCACAAGTTGGGCCTTTAGGTGTGCAAACTTCTGTTCATCGAGATTTTCTGTCAATTCCTCTACTTTCCTTGTCAACTCAGCTTCTCTGTGCACACAAAAGAATTGTCACAAGTCAACAACTCATGCCACAGGTAGAGTAACTAATGTATCACACACACACACACACACACACACACACACACACACACACACACACACACACACACACACACACACACACACACACACACACACACACACACACACACACACACATGTATACACACACACACACACACACATGTACACACACACACACACACACACACACACACACACACACACACACACACACACATGTACACACACACACACACACACACACACACACACACACACACACACACACACACACACACACATATATATATATATATATATTTACTCACCCACCTACCCCCCTCCACACAAACCTAGCTAAAAGATCTTTGAATGTTCTCTCTTTTTCTCTCTCCCACAAATCCACATTTCCAACTCTTGTTAACCTAAAATTGCAACGAAGTGGGTAAATTCCATTCACCTGATGTAAGCAGTCCTGATAGCTCTAACCGCTCTATTTCTGCGTCCTTTTCAGCTATCTGCTTCCGTAGCAAGGCGACTACGTCCTCGAGTTTGTCCGCGCGGTGCAGACAAGTCTGGTACCTTGGGATGAGGAGTGACCAATCAGCAGCTAGTAAAGCAGCTCACAGGATCACACGCACCCACTCCGAGCCCCACCTGGACTGCAAATCTTCAAGTTCGCTTTCCAAAGACATCTCTCGAAACCGAGACTGATGGGATCAACAGCAACCACGCCCACATTACTTAGGGGTGTGATCTATGGTCGGAACAAATCCTCTTCAAAATGGCGGGCGTATACGATACCATACGAATCTTCTTCCAAACGAAACTTCCCAGGTATTTACAGAACCTTCCTTTTCCAAAATCCCCTGAAGGGTTTACATCTCTGTCCAGAGAAGAATGGCTTCAATTAGCTCCCTTTATCATGTTGGTCGTCTTGTTTGTCTGGATTATGATCAAACCCATCCTCAGTAGTTTGTGCCCACAGAAGCAAAAGAGACCGAAGCATATTATAAACAAAAGAATCAAGAAGGACGAGCCGAAGGTAGTTCCGAGCTTTTGACATCATCAAATGCATTCTTTTTACCTATCAAATGATATCTTGTTTCATACATTTTTGGTTAACCCGCCAAGGAGGTCGACTACTGGTTTGGAGCGTTTTTACGTCTCACATGACACATTTGGTCCTTTTTGTGCAGGTGGTAGATACAGTCCAGATAGAGGATTTGGGGGACAAAAATGCGTTCTGTAGATGCTGGAAGTCTAAGAAAGTAAGCAGTTGTGGTATTGTTGGTGTTTTGAGGATGTAGTCTGATTTCCTCTTGCTGGAGGAAGTTGCACTGGTCACGCCACACTGGTTGTGTGGGTTCACTTCAGTCAAGCTAGTCTATTCATTTGCTTATGGTATACTGTTCCTTTTTGCATTCACTTACTACAACATTTATACACATAATATGTCTACATGCA
Organism: Halisarca cf. caerulea; assembly: GCA_963170055.1. NCBI lineage: Eukaryota > Metazoa > Porifera > Demospongiae > Chondrillida > Halisarcidae > Halisarca > Halisarca cf. caerulea. The sequence goes on along the minus strand of CAUJGJ010000185.1, from coordinate 290,731 downwards.
TTGTAGCCTTGCCATGCGAGCCTGTACCTTCCCAAGCACTAGCTTGTCACTAGACCTAGGTTTTCTTGCAATTTACGGCAATGGTCTCTCTCTTATGAGCTGTCTTGTGTAGCCAGACTAGACGTGTATGAGTAGTCTTGTGTAGCCAGACTAGACGTGTATGAGTAGTCTTGTGTAGCCGGACTAGACGTGTATGAGTAGTCTTGTGTAGCCGGACTAGATGTGTATGAGTAGTCTTGTGTAGCCGGACTAGATGTGTATGAGTAGTCTTGTGTAGCCGGACTAGATGTGTATGAGTAGTCTTGTGTAGCCGGACTAGATGTGTATGAGTAGTCTTGTGTAGCCGGACTAGATGTGTATGAGTAGTCTTGTGTAGCCGGACTAGATGTGTATGAGCTGTCTTGTGTAGCCGGACTAGATGTGTATGAGTAGTCTTGTGTAGCCGGACTAGATGTGTATGAGTAGTCTTGTGTAGCCGGACTAGATGTGTATGAGCTGTCTTGTGTAGCCGGACTAGATGTGTTTGAGTAGTCTTGTGTAGCCGGACTAGATGTGTATGAGCTGTCTTGTGTAGCCGGACTAGATGTGTATGAGTAGTCTTGTGTAGCCGGACTAGATGTGTATGAGCTGTCTTGTGTAGCCGGACTAGATGTGTATGAGCTGTCTTGTGTAGCCGGACTAGATGTGTTTGAGTAGTCTTGTGTAGCCAGACTAGATGTGTATGAGTAGTCTTGTGTAGCCGGACTAGATGTGTATGAGTAGTCTTGTGTAGCCGGACTAGATGTGTTTGAGTAGTCTTGTGTAGCCGGACTAGATGTGTATGAGTAGTCTTGTGTAGCCGGACTAGATGTGTATGAGTAGTCTTGTGTAGCCGGACTAGATGTGTATGAGTAGGAAAGGGGGCAGTGGTGCAAGACCAGGGTATAGGGTGGTTCTATTCCCAGATCCACTTTCACCATTGGGAGCAACAAATAGGGGAACTGGGTTTGGGAAGGTGACTAGCTGTAGGGGCTTATGGAGTGGCAGATGGATGGAGGGAGTGGACAAAATTACTGGTGTATCCTTCAGAACTTCAGTAGCACTGTGAATTAAGAACTGAACTATCACTCATGTAAAGTAACGAATTGTGAAACAAAGTCCAGTAGAATATTATGGTACAAGGAATGTATTGGTGATTATAAGCAGTAATGATCCTGACAGGAGATTGGCTTTTTCAGCTGTTTGTATCCTTTGCTCTTACAGTTTCCTTATTGTGACGGAACTCACAACAAGCACAACAATGAACAAGGAGACAACGTCGGTCCTCTCGTTATGGAGAAGAAAGGCAAATAACTGAAGACACATGTAGGCTGTGGCATTGTTAGGATTTGCGGTTTATTGCCGTTTGTTTTGCGTTGGAGTGTATATGACGCAAGCGCCTCGTGTTGGGCGTCACATGATCTGAAGACGAACAGTCGCTGCTTGGAGAGGAATTTCGTCGACGACTGAAGAAGAAAGATGCTTACGGGCAACGTTAGACACACCATTTTTATAGTGGTCATCTCGGTTGTTATGGTTTTGACCGGATGCATCAACACCCTGTCGACGAAGTATGTTTACGCGCCATTTGAATGATCTGTACCGCGCGCAGAGGAGTGTGCCCACTTGGTAACCACTTTAGCTTTACAGTTACCTGCTAGCCATAGATAATCCTCGCCATTGAATCAATTTCCAGTAGACCTCATGAACCTTATAGATCCTCCAACTGTCTTTCTGCAACAGCTGTACTGTACTGTTCTGTATTGCTTCTGTAGTTTTCTCTATGACTGTCTCTTACGCCCCGACCTTGCCAAGGATTACTAGTACCTTGTGATCACACAATCACACCAACACACGCCCCTGTGTCCCAGGTTCTTTTTCTCTTTGCATTCATCTCATTATTCTCTTGAGTATGTTTGGTCTCAACCGGATTCTGTTTCATCCTTGACCAAGATGCAGCCTTAGGCTTAAATTCACTGCACTTGTATCACCTTATGTAAGTTGAGCTTTTGCAGTGCCTACTGCCAATTGTTGTTGGACCTTATCCATTGGATTGGTGTGTACATGTGTGTGTGTGTGTGTGTGTGTGTGTGTGTGTGTGTGTGTGTGTGTGTGTGTGTGTGTGTGTGTGTGTGTGTGTGTGTGTGTGTGTGTGTGTAGATGTCCCTCAACATCTTTTGTGGCATTTCAATGTGTGCAGATGGGCTGACTTGATGCTGGCTGCAGGCACCAACCCAACAGCACCACATATCTTTGACCATCCCTTCTTGCAAGTGAGCACATCCTTGTCTTGTGGTTTGTTGTGCTGGAGATAGCCCAACACAGTGGGAAATGATGCTGGTTTACTGTGTGATGTAACAGGTCATGGTTGACCAGCAAGATCTACTTCTAGCTAGTGATGCAAGAATTGTGTTTGCCATCATCAGTCAGCCATGCTACCCCAGCAATCTCCATCCAATGAATTTGCTAGTGTTTGTGTGTTCCACGTTCTGCACACACCGCATCTACAGAACTCAGGAACACATAGAACCGTCTTTCCATCCTGTGTCCCTGTATGTGTCCCCCTGTCCATCCTGTGTCCCTGCATGTGTCCCTGTCCATCCTGTGTCCCTGCATGTGTCCCTGTATCCCCTGTCAATCCTGTGTCCTTTATGTTCCTATGCAGGCAGCAGGGATGTTTGTTGGAGAGATGTCATGCTTTGTTGTCTTCCAAATATGGTACTGGTCAGTGCGTCTGTTCAAAGGTGACACGTCCCAGTTTGGCCCCCAGAAATTCAACCCTCTAGTCTTCCTCATCCCAGCCTGCTGCGACCTCACAGGGACCAGTCTCATGTATGTTGGACTCAACCTAACATTTGCCAGCAGCTTCCAAATGCTTCGAGGGAGTGTCATCATCTTCACGGGTCTCTTATCTGTAGCATTCCTGCGCAACAAACTCTACCTCTTCCACTGGACTGGAATGATCTGTGTTGTTATTGGGCTGGTGGTAGTGGGGTTAGGTGACGTGCTACCTCTACCCGGAGAAGAAGGGAAATCCTCTGACAATAGTATCCCAACAACTCTTGTCATCTCGGGTGATCTTCTCATTATCATTGCCCAAATCATTGCTTCTATTCAGATGACTTTTGAGGAGAAAGTGGTGAAGAAGTATGATGTCCCTCCACTTCAAGGTGTTGGCTGGGAAGGGATCTTCGGGTTTTCCATTCTGTTTGTCCTTCTCTTTCCTTTCTACTTCATTCCGTGGCACTTGCCTGCCGGGAATGACTTCTGGCAACCATTTCCTCGATTTGAGGACTCCATTGATGCTTTCAATCAGATTGGAAACATGCCTCTCTTGGCAGTGGCTGTTTTCGGAACAGTGGTCAGCATAGCCTTCTTCAACTTTGCTGGTCTAACGGTCACTCAGAAGATGAGCGCTACCACAAGAATGGTTCTGGACAGCGTACGCACTCTATTTATCTGGATCATTAGTGTCTCTGTCGGTTGGCAGAAGTTCAACTTTATGCAGCCCATCGGGTTTGTCATGCTGGTGGTGGGGACGTTCATCTACTACAACCTGGTGTTTGCACCCATCTTGAGGAAGTTGAACTTTTGGCCAAAGTTCTGCATGACAGCTGAGGAGAAGGCAAAGCTGGAGAGGCCGGACTCCCCCAAACCAAAGGGTGAATTGCCTGGCACAGCAGACGAGCAGAAGAAGCCACTTCTGACCCGACATTTTAATACAAGCAGTTCACACAGCTCCTCCCACCAGCCACCTCCCTATGACAACATCAATTAAGACCACACACACTCACTGCCACCCCTGATGTAACTCACACATTGTAAGAGAGAATTTATGATTCTTGCAGCTTGTGTGTGTTTCTGATACATAGTCTTATTTTGTTAGAAAGTCCTTTTTGTGTCTACTGCTGCAGGTACACACTACGATAGCTTGTAAGAACAAACTAATGCAGTGTACGTGTTGTGTATTTGTTGAGATTGAAACTAATATACGTATATACCATCAACGTAGAATTCAGTTGTGGACGAGTGGGGAAATTCCCCGGAAAATGGCCGCTAATTCTACGGACAAATCGAAGAAGAAACATAAATCCAGCGATAGCGTATTCAAGAAGATTCTGGACCCAGTACGAATGTTCAATTTCTTTAGCTTTTCTGTTGCTTCCCATTTCGCTCACTTGTAGCCCTGTGAAGAATACTTGTCCGAGAAGCAAGCGCTCGATTCTGTGCAGAAGGGAACTTCGCTGAAAGTGCGTTACACTCCGCTTCGTAGCGTCAGTTCGTTACTCTTTCATTTCTGCTGTGTTCTGGTCAGGGGAAGATCAGAGTCAACCCGAGAAATTACCAGCATGCTTATATTAACAACCCTGTGAGATAAGCTAGATCGTGGCACACATGCACACACATGTACACACACACACACACACACACACACACACACACACACACACACACACACACACACACACACACACACACTCACATAAGAGTCCTTATCTCCTTAGAGCGGAGGTCAGGACATCCTTATAGAGAGTGCTCAAAATCGGAACAGAGCGTTCAGTGATGACATAGTTGTGGTTCGGCTGTTGCCTGAAGACCAATGGAAGGTTAGACTATACATGCTGTGGTATGGGGAGCTGTTGTGGTATGGGGAGTTGTTGTGTTGCGGGGAGCTGCTGTGTTGTGGGGAGCTGCTGTGGTGCAGGGAGCTGCTGTGGTGTGGGGAGCTGCTGTGGTGTGGGGAGCTGCTGTGGTGCGGGGAACTGCTGTGGTGCGGGGAGCTGCTGTGTTGCAGGGAGCTGCTGTGGTGCGGGGAGCTGCTGTGTTGCAGGGAGCTGCTGTGGTATGGAGAGCTGCTGTGTTGTGGGAAGCTGCTGTGGTGCGGGGAGCTGCTGTGTTGTGGGGAGCTGCTGTGGTGTGGGGAGCTGCTGTGTTGTGGGGAGCTGCTGTGGTGTGGGGAGCTGCTGTGGTGTGGGGAGCTGCTGTGGTGTGGGGAGCTACTGTGGTGTGGGGAGCTACTGTGGTGCGGGGAGCTGCTGTGGTATGGGGAGCTGCTGTGTTGTGGGGAGCTGCTGTGTTGTGGTGAGCTGCTGTGGTGTGGGGAGCTGCTGCGGTGTGGGGAGCTGCTGTGGTGTGGGGAGCTGCTGTGGTGTGGGGAACTGCTGCGGTGTGGGGAGCTACTGTGTTGTGGGGAGCTGCTGTGCTGTGGGGAGCTGCTGTAGTGCGGGGAACTGCTGTGGTGTGGGGAACTGCTGTGGTGTGGGGAGCTGCTGTGGTGTGGGGAGCTGCTGTGTTGTGGGGAACTGCTGTGGTGTGGGGAGCTGCTGTGGTGCGGGGAGCTGCTGTGTTGTGGGGAGCTGCTGTGGTGCGGGGAGCTACTGTGGTGCAGCTTCTGGGGATCTTGCATAACAAACTCTGAATGGTATTTTGTGATCAGTGGGTTTCTGTCAATGTTATCCTTTGCTCCTTCAGCAAATCAAGGACATTGTGGACAAACCATCAACAGAAACAGTTCTTACTGAGAAGGTGAGCAGGTGGCATGTCTGTGATTGTACAGACAGGACTGTTAAATGTACTGTATACTTTCTGTAAACTCCATGCATACTCCATGCATACTCAATGCATACTTCATGTATACTCTCTGCATATTCTATTTATACTCTCCGCATACCCCATGTAAGCCCTTTGTATACTCCTGCATATTCTCTGAATACTCGATGCGTACTGCCTACATATTCCGTGTACACTTGATGCAACTCATGCTGCCAGTGCATTCTACTCTTTTAGTTTTATGCTTTGAACTCTGTGCTCTCTGCTTTTCTTTCCACTCTGCATTCTGTTGTATTTTTCCTGTATAATTTTGTATATGCTTGTATACTTACGGATACTCCAGCCCCAGGATGACTCAGTGACAGTTGATGTGACAGTTTCTTCGGGTGAGGGTGTGAGTGGGGGAGGGTGTGTGGTCAGTGGGTGAGCGGGGGAGGGGAGGGTGTGAGGATGTGAGTGGGTGAGTGGAGGGGGTGAGGGTGTGAGTGGGGGAGGGGGTGTGGTGAGTGGGTGAGTGGGGGAGGGGAGGGTGTGAGGATGTGAGTGGGTGAGTGGAGGGGTGTGGGTGTGGTGGGGGAGGGTATGAGTGGAGGGGTGAATGGGGTGGGAGGAGTGGGGATGTAGGGGTAAGAGTGGTGATGGGCGTGCATCCAGGAGTGGTGATGGGCGTGCATCCAGGAGTGGTGATGGGCGTGCATCCAGGAGTGGTGATGGGCGTGCATCCAGGAGTGGTGATGGGCGTGCATCCAGGAGTGGTGATGGGCGTGCATCCAGGAGTGGTGATGGGCGTGCATCCAGGAGTGGTGATGGGCGTGCATCCAGGATGTGTTTCTGTGCAGGTCAAGGAGACACCAAAGGAGGTTCCTTTGAAAGAGATGTGAAGATTACTCAGAAAACTGGAAAAGTTAGTTAATTTCTGGTCTCTACTTATGGGTCATCTGTGGCTGTCTAGCCGCTGGAATGTCTAGCTATGTGGCTGTCTGTCTAGTCACTAGCACTGGGAAGTCTAGACACCAGGATGTGTAGCCATAGGTGACCTACCAGTGTCTTGTGTTTAACGTCAAGTAATTTCTTCTTAGGTTATCCATATTCTCCAAGAAAGCCATCCCAGAATTGCCCCAGGCTGCCTCACTGCTTATGATAAGGTAGTCATGGTTACAACAAGTAGTAATGGTTACCCATACCCTTGGTCTGGTCCCCTACCCTGTTCACAGAGCATGGGCAAGGTTCTCTTCAGCCCAGCTGATCCCAGCATCCCTCGCGTCATTGTACCATTGGATCAGTGCCCTCAAGGTGAGGGGATTGTGGTTGCTAGGGGCAACCACCTCACCATGTATACCTGTTGGACTCCACAGATTATTCCACCAATATAAAGAAGTACCAAAGAACCATCTTTATTGTGAAAATCACGAAATGGGAACCGAACTGTCCTTTTGCCACAGGGTGAGATGGATCCCTGTGTTACCTGTTGTTGTTCTGTTGTTGCTGCTGTCAGTTAATTTCCATTGCATATCATTTGTGCTTGTGCTCCAGGCACATTGTCCGTAGCCTGGGAGAAGGAGGAGAACTGGAACCTGAAACAGCAGCCATTTTGGCTGCCAATGACATCGAGGACAGTGTCATACCAGATGAAGTAGTCACTGAACTTGGAATAGAGCTCCCTTGGACCATACCTGAGGTAAGGTGGGCTCTTATCTGGTGAAGTATCAGCTCATGGGCTCTTAGCTGATGGACTATCAACTGGTGGACTCTTAGTTGATGGGCTATCAACTGGTGGGCTCTTAGCTGATGGTCTATCAACTGGTGGGCTCTTACTTGATGGTCTATCAACTGGTGGGCTCTTACTTGATGGGCTATCAACTGGTGGGCTCTTAGCTGGTGGACTATCAACTGGTGGGCTCTTAGTTGATGGGCTGTCAACTGGTGGGCTCTTAGCTGATGGGCTGTCAACTGGTGGGCTCTTAGTTGAGAGGTGCTTAGCTTGCAGGCTCTTATCCGTTCGGCTTTTTACTGTATGTGAATGTTAGTGTGTGTCAGCACATCAGCACATCAACAGTTACATGTGTTCATTACGTGTGTTTGTTACATGTGTTGTAAATGTATCTAGGAAGAAAGACATGCTCGAAGAGACTTCACTAAAGAGTGTGTAGTGTCCATTGATCCGGACACTGCTAGAGTGAGTGGAGCATTGAGAGCAGTGCTTGTGTGTTCTCACTTCTATACTGGTTTGGTTTGGGCACACCCACTGCCACACCCCTTCACCGGATGGTGATCCAGGACTTGGATGATGCTCTGCATTGCAAGGAGATCAGTGGGCGTGACCACATGTTTGAGGTGGGCGTGCACATTGCTGATGTGTCGTTCTTCCTAAAGCAGAACTCAAAGCTGGACCGTCTGGCCTCACAGCGAGCCACTAGTGTGTACCTAGTGCACAAGGTGGGTGTTGTCAGTGTGAGTGAGTGGAAGAGTGACACGCCTCCCACCACACCTTCCACCACACCTCTCCCACAGGTGATACCAATGTTGCCTCGAATCTTGTGTGAGGAGCTGTGCAGTTTGAACCCAAATAAGGTGATTTTGGAACTGACAAGTTAAGTTGGAAGTGTGTGTGTGTGTGTGTGTGTGTGTGTGTGTGTGTGTATGTATGTGTGTGTGTGTGTGTGTGTGTGTGTGTGTGTGTGTGTGTGTGTGTGTGTGTGTGTGTGTGTGTGTGTGTGTGCATGTGCACAAACGTGTGTCTGTGTTTGTATGTACCCACAAATGGCTAACTGTTGAATAGTATCCTTTCACTGAAGGATCGTCTGTCAATGTCTATCGTTTGGACTATGGACGTAGACGGACAAGTAAGTGCTCATCTGCTTGCACTCCTGTACTGATCACACCCACTGTCACATCCTCTGCCACACCCATTGACACACCCACCATCACACCCACTAGTCATACTGACCACACCCACTTTAGATAACTGAGGAGTGGATTGGCCGAGGAGTCATCAAGTCAGCTGCTAAGCTGAGCTACAACCAAGCTCAGGTGGCCGATCTAGAACTGTATAAATTAGGGAAACACTTACTATTGTGCAGTACTATTTGTGTAGATTATGCTTGATGAGCCGGATAAAGTATGGTTGGAAGAGGAAACTCCTGTAATATCAGGTGAGGTGGAGTCCACTGTATCTTTCACCACTCACCTCCCACCTATATGCCATGTAGGGAAGTGGTCTCTTTCTGATATTCAGAAGAGTGTGCGCATGTTAAACACAGTAAGTGGGTGTGTCACCTACCACTGTGGGTGTGTCTCAGGATACTATATTGCCCATACAGATTGCACAAAATCTTAGAAAACGACGATTTGATAATGGTTGCTTAAGACTGGACCAAGTGTGTGTGTGTGTGTGTGTGTGTGTGTGTGTGTGTGTGTGTGTGTGTGTGTGTGTGTGTGTGTATGTGTGTGTGTGTGTGTATGTGTGTGTGTGGTGTGTGTGTGTGTGTGTGTGTGTGTGTGTGTGTGTGTATGTGTGTGTGTGTGTTCGTGGTGTGTGTGTGTGTGTGGTGTGTGTGTGTGTGTGTGGTGTGTGTGTGTGTGGTGTGTGTGTGATGTGTGTGTGTTGTGTGTGTGTGTGTGTGTGTGTGTGTGTGTGGTGTGTGTGTGTGGTGTGTGTGTGTGTGGTGTGTGTGTGTGTGGTGTATGTGTATATGTGTGTGGTGTGTGTGTGTGTGTGTGTGTATGTGTGTGTGTGTTCATGATGTGTGTGTGTACACAAGTAGTGCGTACATACTGTACATTCTGTCTTCTCCATCCTCTCCCATAAGCCCAAACTTCAGTTCACCCTCAACAGCCAAACTGGGTTACCTGACGGTTGTGACGTCTATGAAAGAAAAGACACACACAAGTTGGACTACTCCCATGATGATATTCATTAGCACATCTCCACCCCCTCCTCATCCCTCTAGGCTAGTTGAGGAGTTCATGTTGCTTGCTAACATGGCCGTTGCTAGGAAGATTGCATCATGTTTCGAGACCAATGCATTGCTCCGTAGACATGCCCCACCCAAAGAGCACCTCACACACAAACTGGTGTGTTGTTTGTGTTGTGTTGTGTTGTGTTGTGTTGTTTGTTTGTAGTTCATACAGTAGACAATGCTATTTGTTATGTCTAAAATGTTTGTTATTTACTCTGTTGTGTATGTGTTATTTGTTTGTTGTTTACTCTGTGTTGTTTTGTTGTTAGTCTGAAGTCATGGAATCGCTAGGAATGCCCATTGACACCAGCAGCGCTGGGGCCATTCATGTGAGTTCACTGCTGTTGAAACTGTGGCCAGTTTTGTTGTCTGTGTAGTCGGTTCTGTTGTCCATGTGGTCAGTTCCATCATGCATGTTGTCAATTGTGCTGTGAATGTGGTCAGCTCTGCAATGCACTTGCTCAAATGTAACAAGTTCTGTTGTAAGCTTAGTTGTTTGTATTGTACAGCTGACTGTCTGTGTCCTCTCTCTTGTCGGCCATGTTGTGGTCTAGTGTACATGTGTGTATGCATCTCCGCCTGTTCTCTGTCAACCATTTCAGAAGTACATTGTTCAGGCACAAGGTGGAGGGATGAGGGGATACGACTTGACTCAGATGATACTCACTGTCTACTGCACCAAGATAATGGAGGTACGCTTTTCCACCACACCCACTGACACACTGGTCCACCCCAACCATCACCACGCCCACTGACACACTGGTCCACCCCCAACCATCACCACACCCACTGACACACTTGTCCACCCCAACCATCACCACGCCCACTGACACACTGGTCCACCCCAACCATCACCACACCCACTGACACACTTGTCCACCCCAACCATCACCACACCCACTGACACACTTGTCCACCCCAACCATCACCACACCCACTGACACACTTGTCCACCCCAACCATCACCACACCCACTGACACACTGGTCCACCCCAACCATCACCACACCCACTGACACACTGGTCCACCCCAACCATCACCACACCCACTGACACACTTGTCCACCCCAACCATCACCACACCCACTGACACACTTGTCCACCCCAACCATCACCACACCCACTGACACACTGGTCCACCCCCAACCATCGCCACACCCACTGACACACTGGTCCACCCCCAACCATCACCACACCCACTGACACACTGGTCCACCCCCAACCATCACCACACCCACTGACACACTGGTCCACCCCCAACCATCACCACACCCACTGACACAGGTCCACCCCCTACCCCAACCATCACCACACCCACTGACACAAGTCCACCCCCTACCTCAACCATCACCACACCCACTGACACACTGGTCCACCCCCAACCATCACCACACCCACTAACACACTGGTCCACCCCCTACACCAGCCATCACCACACACTGTTCCCCCACCCCCTCAGACGGCAGAATACTTCTCCACCGGTATGCTGGAGGACACTGAGGAATGGAGACACTATGCACTCAACATACAGTTCTACACACACTTCACTTCTCCCATCAGAAGATATGCTGATGTCATTGTTCATCGTCTACTGGCAGAATGCTTGGGTAAGGGTGAGGGTGAGGATGGGGTGAGAGTGGGTGAAGGTTAGAGTGAGGGATGGGTGAAGGTGAGGGATGGGCTAGGGTGAGGATGGGTTGGGGTGAGGAAGTGTGAGAGTGAGGGATGGTGGGGGGTGAGGATAGTGTGAAGGTGAGGGATGGTGTGAGGGTGAGGGATGGTGTGGGGGTGAGGATAGTGTGAAGGTGAGGGATGGTGTGAGGGTGAAAGATGGGTAAGGTGAGGGATGGGCGAGGGTCGGTGAAGGGGTGGTTGAGTGTGGGATGAAAGGAAACTGGTTGGATGAGGGATGAGTTGTGCCCTCAATGTGTAGTCAATGTTCCTTCTTCTTCAGATGTGGGTCCAAAGTGTGGCTACACTGACCAGGAAGTCGATGAGATTGCCCAACATTGCAACAAGAGAAAAATGGCTGCCAAAAGAGCTGATGTGAGTGCCAAGACCCTCTTATCGTTATCACTGGTTATAGATGACCACTCTCTCTATCTGCCCCTGCAGTCAGCAAGCAGAGATCTCTTCTTTGCTTTCTTTGTGAAGGTAAGCTGAGGTCTACTGTGGGGATTGCTTCATCACGGGACTTTCCCCATGTCACATATGGAATTTCCCCAACTTACACAGGCGATTGGAGAAATTAAAGTGGATGGGATGGTTATTCAAATACTTGACAAATCATTTGATGTTGTCGTCAAGCATCTGGGAATTATCAAACGAGTCTACTGTGATGTAAGACATCCTGGTGGTGGTGTGGTATGGTGTGTGTCTGTGTGCGTGTGTGTGTGTGCATGTGTGTGTGTGTGTGCGTGTGTGTGTGTGTGTGTGTGTATGCGTGTGTGTGTGTGTGTGTGTGTGTGTGTGTGTGTGTGTGGTGATATGTGTGAGAAAAGTGCTGGTGGAGTGATTTACTACATGGTCTAATCCTGTAGCAACTAGTCAAAACAGGTCTCCACTCATTCAGTCACAAAATATCAAAGAAGAGACAATACCTGACCTTGAAATGGCGGATCCAACAAGGACAAATAAATCAAGTGGGTGGGGCAGATGTTTCCATGGTAACATCACTTCACCCTCCCTGTTGCCCATCCTACAGGAGTTAGCAGTGTTTTCTGAAGTTAGTCTTGTGCTGAAAACTGACAAGCTACTACGAGTACAGGTGTGTTGTGGGTGGGGCTAGAGGTGGTCCTCGTGTGTGGAGGGTGGGGCTAGAGGTGGTCCTCGTGTGTGGAGGGTGGGGGGAGAGGTGGTCCTCGTGTGTGGAGGGTGGTGGGAGAGGTGGTCCTCGTGTGTGGAGGGTGGTGGGAGAGGTGGTCCTCGTGTGTGGAGGGTGGTGGGAGAGGTGGTCCTCGTGTGTGGAGGGTGGTGGGAGAGGTGGTCCTCGTGTGTGGAGGGTGGTGGGAGAGGTGGTCCTTGTGTGTGGAGGGTGGTGGGAGAGGTGGTCCTCGTGTGTGGAGGGTGGTGGGAGAGGTGGTCCTCGTGTGTGGAGGGTGGTGGGAGAGGTGGTCCTCGTGTGTGGAGGGTGGGGCTAGAGGTGGTCCTGGTGTGTGGAGGGTGGGGGTAGAGGTAGTCCTGGTGTGTGGAGGGTGGGGCTAGAGGTGGTCCTTGTGTGTGGAGGGTGGTGGGAGAGGTGGTCATCGTGTGTGGAGGGTGGGGCTAGAGGTGGTCCTGGTGTGTGGAGGGTGGGGGTAGAGGTGGTCCTGGTGTGTGGAGGGTGGGGCTAGAGGTGGTCCTGGTGTGTGGAGGGTGGGGGTAGAGGTGGTCCTGGTGTGTGGAGGGTGGGGCTAGAGGTGGTCCTGGTGTGTGGAGGGTGGGGGTAGAGGTGGTCCTTGTGTGTGGAGGGTGGTGAGAGAGGTGCTAGCTAGCTGCCTGCCATGATGTGGGTGGGGCAGACTAGTTGCCTCGTGTGGTGTGGGTGGGGCAGACTAGCTACCCCATGTGGTGTGGATGGGACAGGGTGTGGGTGGGGTAGATGGGTCAGTGTTTGCATGTGTTTATGACAATCCCGTCTGGTAGGCGTCTGTCAGTCCTCCTCAGCCAAAGAAAAAGAGTAATTAATTTTTGGACAAATTTAATTATTTTACTATTGGTCATTGTAGTATTAAAAATTGTTGAAAATTATCTGAGAATTCACTGAAACATGTAACAGGTCACAGGGGGTGGTACAGCTGAAGGACACAGGTTGTCAAGACGACCATATATCGTTTGTAAACTGGTTGCCAAGGGTTCTTGGATCCCGGTTTCTTGTGCGTTGCCTCCACTTCACCAAATACCATCAACAAACTGTCAAGGAAGATCTCCACCTGAGGAGGGGGGAGGGTCACTAACACAAACATAACTATAGCAACCATTATACTGAACATCACCACGGCAACCATCACTTTGAACAACACTATGACAAACATAAAAAATTAAACATTGTCATGGTAACTATCACTGTGAACATCACCATGGTAACCATTGCTTACATCACTGTATGAGAGTCCCAGGTCCTGAAGAGGCAGAACAATGTTCTCTAAAATGTCGACAAAGAAATCCTTCAAGTCCTTTGAGTGGAGCAGAGAGCTCCCGTGAGACACAATGGATCGAGACAGAGCCTTAAAATGACCTTCAAAGACTTTACAGGTTGGGTTTGGAAGTCTTCTCTTTAGATCTTCAGAACAATAGATACAATACAACACGTCAATATTGCAACACACACATGCGCACGTGCACACACACAGACACACACAAAGACACACACCCATACACACACACACACACACGCACACACACACATACATACCCTCCCACACACACACACACACACATACACGTGCACACCCACACATACACACTGAAAGGAGTGAAGGGCCTCACCTTTCATGACTGCCTTCTGCCACTTCTCTGTCCATGTCTTCTCCAAAAGATAGTTCTTCAGATCGTGTAACTCTTGAAGAAAGTTCCTCTCTAGCTCAAGATCATCATCTGCAGCTCTCAACCTCGATCCTGTTTCAGTGAAAGCACCACTTGTGTTTGTTCTAACACACACACACACACACACACACACACACAAAGCCTACCTTCAGAGCCGACTGTCCAGTGATCTATCAGTTCATTGGCACAGACAATGAAGTCTCTCAGAGGTAGCTTTGAGGTGGCTCTCTTCATTGTGTCAAATCGGTTGGAGGAGATGAACACAATGGCTGCATACTGTCTGGACTTGTCTTTGTGCAGACAAAACTGCTCCTGTATGTTGTCCACCAGGGAGCCATCCAGGTCCTCCACCACACGCAGGATGCGTTTCAAGTTGTCAAACTGACGACGACAGCTCTTGAGGGAGACGCCTGTTGACTCACTCACATCATCCAATTCTTTTCGGTTCTTTGAGCTCAGCTTCTTCCCTAGGAATTCCCTCACAACGTGGTCATCAAAGGAGTAGTAGTGGCTGATTAGCTTGGTCTTGGCACTGTCACTGATTCTGAACAAATTCTACAAGTACAGCACCGTCACTGAGTGAAGCGCCGCCGCTGAGTGCAGCGCTGCCGCTGAGTGCAGCACTGCCACTGTATAGCACACCAACTCATCCTCACATACAGCATACCCTAGTCTCACGTAGCCAGACTAAAACAGTTCAAGGAGCCAAGTTGAGGGTCTGGCTACGCGAGACTAGCACTACTCATACATTCTGCTATACACTAGTACTGTTTCACTCACTTGTGAGAATAGAGATGGTGGAGCATGTAGGAAAGTTTCCAACGTTTTGAACATTCTAAAATAGTGTTCCGTTTCCAAGCGAAGCAAAGTTCGATAATCTGAAAACATCTTCGTTATCTCAGGTTCCCTTTCTTCTCTCAGTCTACATGCTTCATCCAGGTTTAGTCCTTTAAGCCACAGATTAAAGGACAGCCAGTCTATATCGCAAGGTTCTGCGATGAAAACTTCCAGCATTTTCTCCGCCATTTTGTTCAGCGAAGCTGTATCACGTGACTCGGAGCTGCACATGCATTCCAGCTTAGATATTCGATTCGAGTGTGAGATTTACGGTGGCTGAGAAGGGTCAGCCGAATCCGAAGCCGGAATGGGGTTCCGAAATTATTTCCGGCAGATGTCGGATGCCATAGCAAGAATCGGCGCTGAGTCAGCTGCAGCCGAAAATATGTTCGGCAGGTGCCGAATGCAGTGCCGTAACAATAATCGGCGATGTGTCAGCCGAAGCCGAAAAAGAGGTGCTGAGATTGTTCCGACAGATGTTGGATGCCATAGCAAGAATCGGCGATGGGTCAGCTGAAGCCGAAAAGAAGCGCCGAAATTATTTCCGGCAGGTGCCGAATGCAGTGCCGTAACAAGAATCAGCGATGTGTCAGCGAAGCCGAAAAAGAGGTGCCGAATGCAGCGTCGTAGCAAGATCGAATCGGCGATGAGTCAGCCGAAGCCGAAAAGAACCGCCGAAATTATTTCCGGCAAATGCCGGATACAGTGCCGTAACAACAATTGGCGATGATATCGCGCGGCGAGTGATAGCCGAAAAAGTGTTTTTATTCTTTTTCTGCATCTGCTGGCTATATACTAGTCGGCAGATGCCGAAGTGAAGTATGCAAGCCGATTTCGAAGCCGACGTTAGACGCTGACGTGTACCATGGTCACTGTATTATGCGTACTAAATATTCCGTATACATACTTAATATCCGTAGATATATGTACTTGGAACTCCGTTTTTAAAATGGCGGAGAAGAAGCGGATCAAGCGTGTTTTGCGGCAACTTTCCTCCACTCTACGAACCGCTGTGAACGAATTGGAGAGGGGATCTGAAGGTAAACACTTGTATACTATAATACATATTAGCTTTTATTAATTTTACTATAATATTATGAAAATTATTATTGGCGGTTATAATTAATTTTCATTACGCGTTAAAGGGTTACATGGTAGTTTTTCCTACACACTGTGACATGATTCATCGGTAGTCGGAAATATGATGATATAAAGATTCAATTTTTATAATTAATTTAGATGATGACGAAGAATCAGGTTTTGATACGAGTGTGTCCACCGCCGAGCCACGATCAAGTTCAACTGACACCAGCGCAAGTAGCCTCATAAAAAGAGCTCGAAAACTTGCAAATGCTTGTAGACCAGAACCAAAGAGAACTGTGAAGTTGCAATTGGACTCCTCAAAAGTGGTAGAAGACAGCTTCATAATGGTAATAAATTACAATGATTATGTAGTGCATGAAACTAAATCCATGTATATATATAATGATTATAAATACTAAGAATACTGTAAATTACAAATCCATGCATTAATTGCATGACATTGTATGTTATATATATGTGCTTAAAACATATGTCTGACTAAGTCTAAGACTTGTGAATGTGACAAACATCGGCATGCATATGATTAGGGTGCAGTATCATTGATATACTGTCCCCATATTGTCATCTTTGTATTCTATAATGGATTGCAGATTGGAGTTTGTGAAATGGTGAAGGTGAAATCAAGGACAGGCTATAAGTATATGCCCAATGGCCCATATGCTGAGCTGCAGGTGAAAAAGGAGGACAATTACTGCACCTTTACTAGTAAAGCCAGCTCTGCCTTGAACATTAAGTCAGTTGATAAACTGTCTGTGTTTAAGCCTTCAGGAGTAGTTGTCCCAAATTCAAAGCTTATGGTGAGGTCAAAAGAGAAAACATGGACTGTTGGGAACTACCTAGCAGCTATTAAAACAGGTCCTCAAAAACTTCGCTTGGGTGTGGGTCGTATTAGCTCATCCAGTGACAGTAGTGGTAAGTATTCATGAAATGTGATTCATGTAATATAATTACCACAATGATTATTAGGTCAATGGCATGTGCTTATGTATTATGATGTTGCAATTAATATATTTAATCATCATTTAAATTGCTGCATTAAATTACCATATTGCATGCTTGCTCATATTAATCCTGCTTGCTCAATATTATTAATCTTCTGCATCATAATTTTTACAATTCTCTCATAATACAGATTCTGAATCTGATGTTGAGCATAATGAGAGTCCTGTCTTGAGTGCATGTACTAGTCTAAGACAAAACCTTACCCAAAGCTCTGCAGCAGTGTATTCAGGTAAGTTAAAAGTAAACTGCTAATGGGCCACATGTCTACCAAACATAAAAGACAGTATACTATGTAATATTATATTAATTTGTATTATATTATAATTATAATGTATATATATATATGTATGTATATATATATATATATATATATATATATATATATATATATATATATATATATATTTCTAGGTTAAACTTTGTTCTCTTAATTTGTTCATGTTGTATGTATTTATATATATATATATATATATATATATATATATATTCATTAATGGTATAATTATAGTGAAAATAATTCAATGAACATCGGATCCTTTCAACTGATCATGATTGAAAACACTAATAATTCTAGAAATCAGTCAGTGAAACTAGCAAATAGGCATATATAAGTTTACAGTTCAGAGCATTAATATCCTCTCTTGTCATGGAGATCTTCCTCAATGCTTCATCACTTAATCTACCAAACTCCTGGGGATAGAATGGTGCAGGTGCACTAGCTATTTGTCTCATACCATGCAACCAAATGTCTGGGTTAGCATCACATATATAGTTTGATGAACCTGATACAGGAGAAAATGATTCCATGCATATACATGCAGGTATACGGTATATTATAATATAATTTATTTAATCGTTACATAACGAACCATAGTGCTGTGGCATTTTGTATAAATCCTCTGGAATTCCACCTGGGCAGCCAGCTAACCGGTTATGTCTAATGTGGTGGGAATTCCAGAAGGCCACAAACTCATCCATCTCCTGTTCCAAAATGTGTGCTACTGTATAAAGGAGAATCCACTTGTGCAGTATGTTCTCAGCATTATACAAACCTCTAATTTGCAGACCCTGTATATATTATAGGATTCACTTTTTAAATTGAAGGCATTCAAACCAATCATGTTATCAATCAAGTAGCTGCATTGATTTATTATATGTTTTAGGTAGATAAATAATTAATTTTATTATTGTATACATCCTGATACGTACATTAAGAAGGTCAATCCACCAATGAACTTTGAAAAGACGGAATCTTGACCACCAACTTTCTATTCTCTATATAGTAATAAAATTAATATATAATTCAATTACATTTAAATGATGTATCAATTTACTAGATAACATAAATATTATGCAATGCCATGTAAACATGCAATGCCATGCGTAATACATGTACAGTGCATGCATGCATGGGATCTGGTTTATTTAACAACATCTTTTCCCAATAAGTGCATGTGTCAACTAAACCAGGTGTTGGATATAAACCAGGTGGAATTGTGTACAGTTTAGTGATGGCGATTCACAATGTGTGAGTGTCGAATAAATAACTTAAATTAAGGTTTCTGGATAAACTGTATAGTGTCAGATAAATCAGATGTGCATGACTGTATACAGTGGAACCCTTTTAACTTCAAGACAAACTCCCTTAAAATTCAAATTTCTCTAATTAAGCTAGGATGGTCTCTTCAGTTTGTTTTCAACTACAGTTGTTAGTACTAAGTAATATTATTATAATTATGATGATCATTATAAGAACATTACATACTGTATTAGTTGTTGAGGATCCATAGACAAAACTCTTTTCTCTTCTGAGGCTGTCATTGTGGTTGAACCGAAATGCAATCTGTAGTGCAGCAACATGCACATTTTCAGTACCACGATCTGCACGAATTAGCCGTGGGCAACCTATGAAGTGAATTACCAGTAATAATTAATATGCCACATGCATGCATTTATTAGTATACTATTAATAATATATCGCATTGCAATTGCATGCACACTAACATTATACACTCAGACATGCACTGTTAGGGTCTGCATGGCTACATGTGTCAACATCAAAATGAAAAGCTATATATATAGTGTGCCATATATAGTGTGCTAGCTATAGCCATGCAAAGCACACTTTTAGCTATGATGCCAACCTGAACTGTGCTCTATCATTTAATGACTGTCACCGTTTTATAATGTCACTTTCAACTGTGCTTAATCATCTAATGTCAACTTTTAATTATGAATCACAACAAATCAATCCCAAGCAACTATCACCGGACAAAACAACATTTCAAACTATGTACAATGCATGGATGCATAATATGCAACAAATTATATTAGTTATTGTATGCATGGCCAACTGCATATTGGCTCTTCATTGCACTTGCCCTCGGGCACTTCATGCCCTTGGGAGTCAAGCAATAAATATACCAAATTGAATACACAGTTGCATGGTCGTACAATAACTATTATAATAATATGCACAGATAATAAACACTAGTTCTATAATATGCAACATCATTGCAAATTGAATTAATATTATAAAATTTAGTAATACCTTTTACTTGCTCAATACAGCTCAAAAAGTACTGAGCAACAACACATGGGTCATGATTTGTCGTGCTAAGCTTCAGCCACAGAATCCTTCTGGAAAATCTGATGGAAAAAATC
>CAUJGJ010000185.1:261074-263574 GCA_963170055.1 Halisarca cf. caerulea | reverse complement strand
TTCCAACACACACACACACACACACACGCACACACACATGCACGCGCATGTGCATGCGTGCACACATACACATACACACATACACACATACACACATGCACATACACACATACACACACACACACACACACACACACACACACACACACACACACACACAGGCACAGGAAAGGATGGGATACTATTTGAAGGAGACGTCAAAACGTGTTGAAGAGTTGCTGTCTCCCATGAGAGAGAAAGTGTCAGTCAGTTGTTATGACGATGTGGAGGTGGTGCTGTGTCAGCACTTGGATCTGAAGGAGTCTATAATGACAGAATTTAATGAGACTCGTGATGTGGTGCAGCGCTTCCTGGAGTGAGTGGGTGGGGGTTACTGAAGGGAGTGGGTGGGGGGTTACTGGAGGGAGTGGGTGGACAATGATGGGCCACTGACACACCCACTGGCACACCCACTGACTTGCTCCACTTTTTGTGATGGTCTGTTAGTGTGGGTTGATATTGGGATCAGCATACCCCAAGAGGTCAGCTTGTCAGGTGACATCAGGTGACATCAGGTGACATCAGGTGACCTCAGGTTATATCTGTAATGGCCTTTAGCAACAGAACAAATGACATCATCTTGTCGTGCACAAGACAATGACTGTTGCCCTGCTCTCTCTTGCCTGTAGTCACTTACATAAAGAGGATTACGTCCACCCAACTGTCATGGTTACCCAGCAATATGTTGCTATGGTAACTAGTCTGAAATCCCACCTGGAGAGCCTGTCCCATGATGAAGCTCTCTTTGAAACATTTTGGGACCATCACAAAGCTATCCTGGACCACAAGATCTATTTGGGGGATTTCCTGCGATCAGTGGAGAAGGTGTGGCCCAGTCATATGATAATCCTATTGAGCAAGATAGCATACCCCAGATGAATTTTAATTGAAGGGTTTACCCCATCTTCACACTCCTATAGGTAAAGGATATGCTGGAAGCGTACGTAGCAGATCTGAACGCTGACACCACATTGGGCAAGAGGATTGAAGAGGCGATGGAGATCGGACAACGGCATGAAACTTTTGTGTCTCAAGTCAAGGAAGTGAGTGGGTGGACTGCAGTACTTGCCAAACACACAACACAAGCAAAAATGTATCAAATGCATGTCCAAGGGCTCCAGACTGATGTCCAGGGCTCCAGACTGATGTCCAGGGGCTCCAGACTGATGTCCAGGGGTCTCAGACTGATATCCAGGGCTCCAGACTGATGTCCAGGGGCCCCAGACTGATCCCTCAGACTGATGTCCAGGGGCTCCACACTGATGTCCAGTGGCCCCACACTGATGCATGCACAGACACAGGCACACACACACACACACACACACCTCCCACCCCTCCTTTTTAGAAAGTGGATGGCCATCTCCATCGGTTACAAGATGAGGGGAAGCACCTGCGACAGCCGCTGACCCTCTCCTCCCTGGAAGTGATTGAGAACCCCTACATTGAGGACACTGTGGCACACATTGAACGCAGCCTGACTGAAGTCAGCAAGCAGTATGAGATGGTGATGAAAACATGTCAGCAGAAGAGGGACCTCTACATTGTGTATGTCAAGTACTTCATGGCAGGGAGTGAGGTGAGTTGAGGGAGGGGAGGGGAGGAGAGGGGGAGGGGAGGGGAGGGGAGAAAGGGAGGGGATGGGGAGGGGGGAGTGGGTGATAGTGAGGAGTGCTGAAGGTGAGACTGCATGTGTGGATGGGAATCGATAGATTGGTTGGTGACACTGCACCACTTAATCTTGTGTACTGCTTCTCTCACTCCCAGTGTGAAGGGTGGCTGAAGAGGGCTTCACGGTTCCTGGGCAAGGACAGGTTCCACGAAGGCAGCACAGAGTCCATATCCACTGCCATCTCTGAGTTGGATGCTGTCCAGCAGGAGGAGCCCGTCAGCACCGTCAATTCACTCAAACAGATAGCCACCTGCCTCACAGACAAGACCTGTAGGAAAGGGGCCAACAAAGTAATCAACAAATGTCAAAAGGTGAGTATGATATCCCAGTACCATGTACTATGTGCTGTGTGTACTGTATGTAGTGTGTGTACTGTGCGTACTGTATGTAGTGTGTGTACTGTGTGTACTGTGTGAACTGTGTGTACTGTGTGCATGTACTGTGTGTGTGTACTGTGTGTACTGTATGTAGTGTGTGTAGTGTGTGTAATGTGTGAACTGTGTATACTGTGTAGTGTGTGTACTATGTGTGCTGTGTGTACTGTGTGTACTGTGTGTACTGTGTGTACTGAGTGTACTGTGTGTACTATGTGTGCTGTGTGTACTGTGTGTACTGAGTGTACTGTGTGTACTGTGTGAACTGTGGCATAGCCCTGAGTTAGTGTATTACGTGGGAATTGTTCACTAAAGGTTCACGACAAACTGGAGGACAAGAGACATCAACTGCTAGAGGAGTTAGCAGCATCCTTCCAGCCACCGCCCCTCCCACCTTCAGACATCATGCCCACAGTGG
>CAUJGJ010000185.1:228574-256074 GCA_963170055.1 Halisarca cf. caerulea | reverse complement strand
AGAAGTGCGTTTTTGCACGGGATATACCGTTTGCAAACCTCTCAACTGTTGATGTCTTCCCGCCCAAATAGATCTGTTGCTAGCATAACACCTTTACAGCAGTCTCTTGAGGCGACCAAGATACATGACACGAGTCTGCAGGTAGCCAAGGAACCAGGGGAGGTGTCAAAGGTGCAGGAATGGGTGGATATTGATGAGCCAGAACGAAACAACTCATCATATGCAACCGAATATGCAACCAACGTATACCAGTACATGTACAAGAGAGAGGTGTGTGTGTGTGTGTGTGGGAGAGGGATGGGTGGGTTGGAGAGGTGTGTGTGTGGGGGGGAGAGGGGTGGGTGGGTTGGAGAGGTGTGTGTGTGTGGGAGAGGGGTGGGTGGGTTGGAGAGGTGTGTGTGTGGGAGAGGGATGGGTGGTTGGAGAGGTGTGTGTATATGTGGGAGAGGGGTGGGTGGGTAGGTGCTAGCTTAAGTGTGGGGAGGTGCTCTGCCATGTGGTGACTGGTTTAGCAGAGCAGCAGTATCCAGTAATCCATCAGCTGATTCTCATTTACTAAATGCTGCACTAGACAGCTGATCAGATGTTTGTTTACTGTAGTCAGCCCATGTGTATTGTTGTTGTGTTTAAATTGTTTTGTTCTTCTGTTTTCTAATAAACAACATTTTAATATCTGGATTTGTTGGTTGCCTTTGAATCCTGTGTTGGGTTGCAGTGTTTCCCCCAGTATACCTGGAGCAGGGCGCCCCGCCCTGTTTGCTTTTCTAAAGTAATATATTTTACATAATAATTTTGTACATTGTAGAGCTACAGTTGCCATTTAGCATATTCTACTGATCGTTTCTAGTCCATAGCTGGTTCAAATCACTGAATTCCAAAGTATTCAATGATTATTGCGTCTTAATTCTAGCTAAATTCTTCTAAATCTCGCCGACTTTTCCGCCATTTTTGTTATGACGTCATCGAGTAGGGCCTTAATGGGTTTGAGTATCTATGGCTAGATTAACAATACCCGCCCTGTTGCAATTTCATCCTGGGGGAAACACTGGGTTGTTTGTTTATGTTTACTTGTGTTTGTTCTGTTGATTGCTTGCACATTCATAGATGTGTGCTACATTTGGATACAGTGAATTCTCATTAATCCACCATCCCATATGTACATGAATTGATGAAAAATGTGCACATTGATTTTAATAATGTTCCTACTACACCAGTGATGTGTTCTGTGGACTGGTGCACACCAGTGATGTGCTCTATGGACTGGTGCACACCAGTGATGTGCTCTATGGACTGGTGCACACCAGTGATGTGCTCTATGGACTGGTGCACACCAGGGGTATTAGAAGCTGATGGGTGTTTAATGTTCTGGTGTTGTGTACCTGTCGTGCCCTGTTGCAGCTATTGGGTATGTTTGCTGTGTTTGACTCCAGGAGGACTTCAGCCTGCCGGCAAACATCCTGTCCAGACAGAAAGACGTCACACCCGAGATGAGGACCATCCTCATTGACTGGCTGGTTGAGTTACAAGAGAACTTTGAGTTATATCATGAGACATTGTACTTGACAGTGAAGATGGTTGACCACTACCTCAACAAAAAGGAAGTGAAGAGAGAGTACCTCCAGCTTATTGGAGCCACCGCTATGCTTATTGCATCTAAGTTTGAGGTTAGTGGAGTGGAGTGGTGTTAGGGAGGTCAGTGGAGTGGGGTTGGGGAGGTCAGTGGAGTGGGTTGGGGAGGTCAGTGGAGTGGAGTTGGGGAGGTCAGTGGAGTGGAGTTGGGGAGGTCAGTGGAGTGGGTTGGGAGGCCAGTGGAGTAGGGTTGGGGAGGTCAGTGGAGTGGGTTGGGGAGGTTAGTGGAGTGGTGTTAGGGAGGTCAGTGGAGTGGTGTTAGGGAGGTCAGTGGAGTGGGGTTGGGGAGGTCAGTGGAGTGGGTTGGGGAGGTCAGTGGAGTGGAGTTGGGGAGGTCAGTGGAGTAGGGTTGGGGAGGTCAGTGGAGTGGGTTGGGGAGGTCAGTGGAGTGGTGTTGGGGAGGTCAGTGGAGTGGGTTGGGGAGGTCAGTGGAGTGGTGTTGGGGAGGTCAGTGGAGTGGGTTGGGGAGGTCAGTGGAGTGGGTTGGGGAGGTCAGTGGAGTGGGGTTGGGGAGGTCAGTGGAGTGGGTTGGGGAGGTTAGTGGAGTGATGTTAGGGAGGTCAGTGGAGTGGTGTTAGGGAGGTCAGTGGAGTGGTGTTAGGGAGGTCAGTGGAGTGGGTTGGGGAGGTTAGTGGAGTGGTGTTGGGGAGGTTAGTGGAGTGGGGTTGGGGAGGTTAGTGGAGTGGTGTTGGGGAGGTTAGTGGAGTGGTGTTGGGGAGGTTAGTGGAGTGGGGTTGGGGAGGTCAGTGGAGTGGGTTGGGGAGGTTAGTGGAGTGATGTTAGGGAGGTCAGTGGAGTGGGTTGGGGAGGTCAGTGGAGTGGGGTTGGGGAGGTTAGTGGAGTGGTGTTGGGGAGGTTAGTGGAGCGGGTTGGGGAGGTCAGTGGAGTGGGGTTGGGGAGGTCAGTGGAGTGGTGTTGAGGAGGTTAGTGGAGCGGGTTGGGGAGGTCAGTGGAGCGGAGTTGGTGTAAGTGGGTGTGGTGGGAAGGCAGTGATGTAGCTGAGTTTCCTTATAGCACCATGTTAATGTTCCCCTTTATTAATTTTGTGAGTGAGTAAGATTCAGGAGGTAAATAAGTAGCACTTGAGTGAAGGTCTGTTGTGTGGGTTACACCACTCCCCTTCTGTGGAGGGAGAGAACTCTGAGGAAATAATTAGCTGTGTTTTCTCTCACTCGTGCTCTCTTTTCTCAGGAGTTGAGTCCTCCGTTGATTGACGACTTTATCTATCTTTGTGATGATGCGTACACATCAAGTGAGCTGAAGAGAAGTGAACGGGATATGCTTCAGGTCATTGGATACGACATAAACATTCCCATTGCATACCGGTTCCTACGGAGATATGCCAAGGTGAGGCCGGGAGTCTTGTGATGCTTACAGTACTACTACTGTTGTGTTGGTGTGTGGTCTACCATTTGCGCACAGGCTGCCAATGCTAGCTTTGAGACGCACACCTTGGCACGTTTCATCTGTGAGTCATCCTTGCAAGTCTACGAGTTTGTGTCAGAGAAGGCTTCCCTTGTAGCAGCGGCTGCGATGTACCTTGCCCTCAGAATGAAGAATTTAGGAGGATGGGTGAGTGACTTTGAGTAGGGAGGGGTGTGTGTGCATGTTAGTCTTGTGAACCAGACTCTACCCACCCACACACGACATGTGATAAATAGGGTCTGCCTATGTGAGACTGTGTGTGTAAGTTTGGATAAGTCTTATCTTTGGACAGATAATGCATGTCACAATTTTCATCAACAATCATTCAATTGTACAACATTTCACCCACTTGGGCTTCTTCAGGTACACACAACTAAAAAAACTAAACATTGTTCAATCAGTTTTTAGTTTTTTAGTTGTGTGTACCTGAAGTAGCCCAAGTGGGCGAAACGTTGTACAATTGAATAATTGTTGATGAAAATTGTGACATGCGTTATCTGTCCAAAGATAAGACTTATCCAAATCGATCCAGCATGTCGAAGAATTTCTACAACCATGTGTGTGTGTAGCTGCTTACTTGGGCGTTGATCAAACCATAGATAATAGAACTGCAGAATCACCTCAAACAAGAATCCTATCGTTAGTAATTATGACAATCATGGTATGAGGTGATCATTGCCCCTTTCTATTCAAAGGTCAACATATTCCTTGAACCCTTGTTGTAGTATTTATGGATATTGGCAATGGCATAAGTATTAATAGTGGTCAGCCCTAGGCCTACTGCACACGCACACACATACACACACACACACACACACACACACACACACACACACACACACACACACACACACACACACACTTCAATCTTGTGCCTACTGCGCACAATACACATGATTTGTGTGAATTCCCTCCCTCTTGTTATCAGACCCCAACCTTGCAACACTACACCAGATTAAGTGTCCGTGATCTCCTTCCAATGGCAGAGAGGCTGACCAGAATGTTGAAGACCCCATGGAAATCTCACCACACAGTCAGAACCAAGTACTCCCATGTGTGAGTGACCAGTCATTCATACATTCCCCAACACCTACTTCACCAGCCACCTTGCTGCTCAGAGCAGGTCACATCACCAGTGGTTGTGTGTGTATGCAGTGACACACCCCAAGTTTAAAATGTCACTTCAATTCACTGAAGGTCTCTCCTTTGTACCTCTCCTGTGTTCCCGCACATGTGTGCATCGGTAGCTGACGGTTCTCAGATCCCTTGTCACATTCTTTTGTCTGACACTATTTACCATCAAATTACACCAACTGTTTATGTGTGCTGTGAGTACTTGTGGTGATGTTTTAATGATCCACTTTTTACCAATGTCTTCCCCAGGGTCTTTCATGAAGTGGCCAAAATCCCTCCTCTCCAAGATGTAAAAGCAGACGCCATGTCAACAGGACAGCTTTGACTTATTCCACAATCCCCTTTTCCTCCACCTCACGTTTCTGAATATTACATCGTGATATCTGTCTTGCTGGTACTGAATGATGTATGCCATTTATGTATTAATACATGTATAATTATTTTATTATCAAAAATAATTCATGGTATAATTGGATGCCCGGAGTTGTTATACGGAGGTTGCGTGTAGCGGTGGAATGTATGTTTGCTCGTCCCCCGCCCTCTCAAGCTGACAGCATTCGTACGAAGTAGCTGAGGCGACCGAGGGTAGTGACTTCTTAGAGGAAACTTGAGAGAGAAATATGGCCTTAGCTGATACCCAATGGATTGATATACAACAAGACACCTTTACCAATTGGTGTAACAACCGTCTGAAGAACACAGATACGAGAATAAACAACCTAATTACGGACTTGGATGATGGCCTTCGCCTCATCGTCCTCTTGGAGCAACTATCGAGGAGGCCTTTTCCGAGGAAGTGAGTGCACAGTATGGCGCTCGCATTTGGCGCCAAAATTCTTTGCGAATTTAGCAAATCCTTTTAAATGCCATAGCGAGCTTGCGCGCCCTGCTATCGTGGACGTAGATCTATGCAGCAAGAAGACCCCATTTACTCCGACATATCTCTCTCCTCTGACGTCATGCTTGGTTCTTCTCTTCTTGTAGGTACCACAAGAAACCGCACGGACCATTTCAGAGGTTAGAGAACCTGGAGAGAGCTCTCGACTTCATTCAACATGATGAGGGGATTTATATGGTCAACATCGGTAGGTTGTGTGTGTGTGTACTAGCTCGATGTTAGAATAGCTGTCATCGAGAAATCCTGTCTCCATCACACTCCTCACACTCACTCAACTACACTCCTCACACTCACTCAACTACACTCCTCACACTCACTCAACTACACCCCTCACACTCACTCAACTACAATCCTCACACTCACTCAACTACACTCCTCACACTCACTCAACTACACTCCTCACACTCACTCAACTACACTCCTCACACTCACTCAACTACACTCCTCACACTCACTCAACTACACTCCTCACACTCACTCAACTACACTCCTCACACTCACTCAACTACACTTCTCACACTCACTCAACTGCACTTCTCACACTCACTCAACTATACTTCTCACACTCACTCAACTACACCCCTCACACTCACTCAACTACACTTCTCACACTCACTCAACTACACTTCTCACACTCACTCAACTACACCCCTCACACTCACTCAACTACACTTCTCACACTCACTCAACAACACTCCTCACACTCACTCAACTACACCCCTCACACTCACTCAACTACACTTCTCACACTCACTCAACTACACTCCTCACACTCACTCCATCCATAGACTCTACAACACCGTATAATATTGTAGAGTCTATGCTCTATTACACTCTCAACCCTCACTCATCACACTCTCAACCCTCACTCATCACACTCTCAACCCTCACTCATCACACTCTCAACCCTCACTCATCACACTCTTAACCCTCACTCATCACACTCTCAACCCTCACTCATCACACTTCTCTGATTCCATAACAACAATTATCTATGATGATGTGACTGATGGCAGTTGCCTGTCCCCCCCCCCTCCCCCCCCCCCCCCCCCTACAGGAGCTCTTGACCTCACCGATCATAAGAGAGATCTCATTTTGGGTTTGATATGGCATCTTATACTTCACTACCAGATCTTTGGGCTCACAAAGCAGTCAAAACCAGCCACACCCACCTCTCACACCAGGAGCCCCACCCCCAAGCTCCCTCCCAGGTCTGCTGGGAAAATACTATTGAATTGGGTGCGAGCAGCCATGCCCAGTGACGTGAAAGTGCGCAACCTCACATCTGACTGGAATGGTGGTGAAAAACTGTCTGCCCTGGTGGAGACCATGAAGCCTGGTCTCTGTCCCAACTATGCTTCTCTCTCTCCTTCTGATGCCCTGCCCAACACCAAGAAGGCCATGGACCAAGCAGAAGAGGAGTTTGACATTCCTCAGATCATTGATCCCGAGCACTTGTGTATTGACAAACCAGACGAGCTCTCGTGCATGACGTACCTGTCCTACTTCTGCAGTGGAGAAGACTCCCCCGGCTACAACAACCTCTTGGAGTGGGTGAGGAGCAAGATACCCGAGTACAACATCGAGAACTTCACTGACGACTGGAGAGATGGGCGTGCACTGAGTGCACTGGTGAATGCTGTGTCAAAGGGGGCGGTACCCAACCACGCCCAACTGGACCCCAAAAAAGGAGTAGACAACATTCGAAGTGCAATGAAGACAGCTGATGAGAACCTGGAAGGCATAGAGAACAACATCACACCTGAAGAGTTTGCCGACAAGAGAACTGATGCTCTAGCCATGATGGGCTACATCGAGTGGTATAGGAAGGCCACTCCTAAGAAGAGGGAGACTCTGTCAGCTGTTGGACCAGGTGTGTGGATGGGGTGTGTGGTCAAGAGAGGGCGGGGCATACAGCATACCTAGTTGCATGTACTGTTTGATTGTAAATGATGTCTCTTGTGCAGTAGAGGTGGTTGAGAAAGAACCAGAGATTGCTCATGAGAAGGAGCCAGAAGAGATCAGACATGAGAAGGAAACAGAACAGGACACAGAGGAAGTGAAGAAATCAGCTGACTCTGTTCAGGACATTGTTACTGAAGAAGGTACACATCCATCCAGCTCTGCCATCCCCACCTTCCCCCTCACATCCATCCAGCTCTGCCATCCCCACCTTCCCCCTCACATCCATCCAGCTCTGCCATCCCCACCTTCCCCCTCACATCCATCCAACTCTACAATCCCCACCTTCCCCCTCACATCCATCCAGCTCTGCCATCCTCACCTTCCCCCTAACATTATCATATTCCCCATACCACCCACCCACGTCCATCCACCCCACATCCACCCACCCACGTCCACCCACCCCATGTCAACCCACCCCATGTCAACCCACCCCATGTTGACCCACCCCATGTTGACCCAACCCCACCTCCAGTGGACCACTCTCCCCACCTGCACTCAATTGATCCACCTCCAGAATAATACGTATTCATCACTATTCCTATTGTGGTCAAATATATAATTCCATTTTCTTTATCCCTTCTCTCCTGTCCCCTCAACTCTCCTTTCCCTCCCCTCCTCTCCTCTTAACCTCTCCCTCCTCTCCCTCCTCTCCCTCCTCTCCCCTCTCCTCCTCTCCCTTCTCCCATCCACTCCCCTCCTCTCCCCTCCACTCCCCTCCTCTCCCTCCTCTCCCTCCTCCCATCCACTCCCCTCCTCTCCCCTCCCCTCCTCTCCCTCCTCCCATCCACTCCCCTCCCCTCCCCTCCACTCCCCACCCCTCAGACCTTCCTGAACAACACTCCCTGGAGGTTGGCTGGGACTGGATGGATGGTAGCCGAGAGAAGCTTGATGGTGAGTAACAGTGTAGCAATGGATGTGGTAGTGGGTGTGATAGTGGGTGTGGCAATGGGTGTGGTAGTGAGTGGCAATGGGTGTGGTAGTGGGTGGCAATGGGTGTGATAGTGGGTGTAGCAATGGGTGTGATAGTGGGTGTAGCAATGGGTGTGGTATTGGGTGTAGCAATGGGTGTGGTAGTGGGTGTAGCAATGGGTGTGGTAGTGGGTGTAGCAATGGGTGTGGTAGTGGGTGTAGCAATGGGTGTGATAGTGGGTGTAGCAATGGGTGTGGTATTGGGTGTAGCAATGGGTGTGATAGTGGGTGTGATGATAGCCATGTACCCAGCAGTGACAGCACATCTATGGTGGCAGTGGCATGGGTGTATTTAGGGGGTGGGACTGTGTGTGTGTCCAGTGGGTGTGTGTCCAGTGGGTGGGTATGCAGTGGTTGTGTGTCCAGTGGGTGGGTGTCCAGTGGGGGTGGGTACAGTGGGTGTGGGTACAGTGGGTATGTGTCCAATGGGTGTGTGTCCAGTGGGTGTGGGTTCAGTGGGTGTGTGTCCAGTGGGTGTGGGTACAGTGGGTGGGTGTCCAGTGGGTGTGGGTACAGTGGGTGTGGGTACAGTGAGTGGGTGTCCAGTGGGTGTGGGTACAGTGGGTGTGGGTTCAGTGGGTGGGTGTCCAGTGGGTGTGGGTACAGAAGTGTCTTTTACGTTTCTTTTGCTGCAGAACCCGATGAAGTAGAAGTAGAGGAATCTACACCACCTACTGTTGCCATAGGAACCAGTACTGTCTTGGCTAACACCCCCACTGACTTCACCGTTGACTGTCATCGAGCAGGTCCAGGTAGTCTGTCTGTTGACATCAAGAGTCCTTCTGGTGCTGACGTGCCCACAACAGTGACTGGAGAGAACGTGTACAATGTGCAGTACACACCCACTGAAGTGGGACCTCACAACATTGTCGTCCTCTACTCAGACCATCAGGTCAGGGGGTCACCCTTCACTGCCATTGTTTACGACCCATCCAAAGTGGTTGCTAGTGGTGATGGTCTGTCCGGGGGCATAACTGGTGAGAAGGCGGAGTTTACTATTAACACAGAGGAGGCTGGTCTGGGTAAGCCCGTTGTCAAGGTAACAGGTCCAAACCGTGGAGTACGATGTACGGAAGAAGAGGTGGACGAACACAAGTACAAGTATTGCTATACCCCTCAAGAAGCCGGTCCTCACTCCATCTCCATTGTGTTTGCTGATGAAGAAATACCAGGGTCTCCTTTCCCAGCCCAAGTGGAGGTTCCAGATTACACTGATCAAATTATCCTCAAAGACATACCTAAAGGAAAGCTTTATGCCACACGGTTGTACTCTGTAACCATGGATACGAGGAGTGCTGGGAACAGTGAGGTGAGGGGAACGATGGAGAACGGGTCGTCTTCCTCGCTCTGTCCTGTGCTGGAGTCGGTGAGGAATGTGTACAGTATCAGGTTCACGCCAGTCGAGCGAGGACAGCTCACACTTCGGCTCTACTATGGTAGCAGGGAAATCCCCTCTTCACCACTTATCTTTACTGTTGTTGACATACGGGACATCAAGTTGACCCCGCCCACTCCTGGTCCATTGGGCGTGTTCATCGTCAACCAGCCCTACAGCTACACCCTTGTCACTTGTGACACATCAGACTCTGTGTCTTTGAAGGCCAAGGGGACTCGATCTGGTACCGAGATCAACGCCGACATCAGTTACCTAGGCAGTGCTGAGTACAAGGCCACTGTCTCCTGCCGTGAAGTGGATGCGTATGACATCCTGGTGTACTATGGTGAGGAGCCCGTCCACCACGCACGACATAGGCTCAATGTGGTGGACAAGCCGCATCCTGAGAGGGTGGTGTGCCACCCACCCTCCACTGAAGGAACTGCAGTCAACATACATGCGGATGTTTCTAAATCCGGACCTGGGGCATTGACAGCTGTTGCCATGGGAGACAGTGTTGGCCAAGTACCTGTGAAGGTCATGCCCAAGTCTCGTTACACTTACAACATTGTCATGACGACCTCATCACCTGATCTATATATGGTTAAAGTCCTATGGAACAGTGTTGATGTCCCTGATTCTCCATTTATTGTAGACACACGCCCACACCCCAACCAAGTGGTTGTAAATGGTGATGGTCTGTCCGGGGGCATAACTGGTGAGAAGGCGGAGTTTACTGTTAACACGGATGAGGCTGGTCCAGGTAAGCCCGTTGTCAAGGTAACAGGTCCAAACCGTGAAGTACGATGTACGGAAGAAGAAGTGGACGAACACAAGTACAAGTATTGCTATACCCCTCAAGAAGCCGGTCCTCACTCCATCTCCGTTGTGTTTGCTGATGAAGAAATACCAGGGTCTCCCTTCACAGCTCAAGTGGACGAAGCCATCCCAGTGGATGCCAACAAGGTGAAGGTGGATGGTCCACACAGTCCTCAGATGCACAGAGCTCCAGTCTATGCTGTGTGTGATGTATCGCAAGCCGGTGATGGTGAACTGACGTCAACCTGTCGCAGTAGGAAGTACGGTAATGTCCCAGTGGATGTGTCCCCCGAGAACAAGGGAGTGCAAAGAGTCTCCTTCAACCCACCTGGTAAGGACGTGTACTACTTGTCCATGCTCTGGAGCGGTGATCCTGTCCCTGGTTCACCCTACACCATTGACCTCAACCCTCCACTGGCCAGTGAAGTGAGAGTGGACGGACCACACCCATCTCCTAACGGTATCGGTCCAGTGCACGCCTCCATTGACACCACCGATGCAGGTGAAGGTGTGCTGGATGTGAAGACATCGGGTGAGTGTCTTGGAGCCGTTCCCAGTAAAGTGGTGGAGAAGGATCCAGGTCAGTACAGCGTGGAGTTTGACGCCCACCAGCCGGACATCTACCACATGGACGTGAAGTGGAGTGGGGAGCATGTACCAGGATCCACATTCAGAATACCTGTTGATCTCGGAGAGGACTTGTGCCAACAGGAAGTGCTGGAGGATGTGGAGAGTTCTTACATTCCCGCCACTTTTGCTGGTATCTATGACGACGGAGAATCCAAGGAGTACACCACACCAGAATATCCCGAGTCCATCCCATCATTTCATGTCGGCGAGAAGCTGTCAATCACAACAGACAAAGAGGGTGACGAAGATCCGGGTCGTGTGACAGCCAGTTGCCGTGGTGACACAGTTGGAGACATTCCTGTGAGCATGGTGAAGAATCCCGATGGTACGTACACGGCCAGCATTGACCCTCGCGTCCCAGACCTCTACACTGTGGACGTGCTGATGAACAGTCAGCATGTTCCAGGGTCGCCCTTCAAGGTACGCTACCTCCCTCCTCCAACGGACGCAACCAAGTGCCGAGTGTACAACACTCCCCCTCCCGACATGCGGTTGATAGCTCACGAGGATATCATGTACAACGTGGACGCCTCCAAAGCAGGAGCAGGTGAACTGTCCGTCCAGTCAGAGGGACCATCCGGTGCCAAGACCAACACCAACCTCCAGGTGATCCCTAAAGAGGACCAGGACTTCAAGATCATTTACACCCCAACCAAAGCAGGAGTTCACAAGCACTACATCTACTGGGGTAAGGAGGCCATCCCAGAGTCCCCGGTGGAGTTTGATGTCTCCCCCAGAGACATCCCTGTCTATCCGTGGGCCAAGTCCATTGGTCTGGACTACGAGTTCCCAGGACTCAGACCGAAGGACCTCTCTGGTCATGTCATCTACCAACCCAGTGGTAAGAAGATGAAGCTAAGTGTTGAGAAGAACAAGTCGGAGCCGGAGAAGACTCATGTCTCCTTCAAACCGGCTGATGCTGGGATCTACGAGATCCATATATTACATCATAAAAAACCTATTGGGGGAAGTCCCTTTGAGGTGCGTGTCCTGGAACCTCCTCGTCCTGATAAGGTGAAAGTGAGTGGTCTCGAGGATGCTAAGTGTTATGTAGGAGACAGTGTTCCTTTCCGCGTGGACTGCAGCAAAGCTGGTACAGGAGAACTCCTAGTGAAGTCCAACTGTCCATCTAAGGACGACGAACCCTCCCAACTG
Source organism: Halisarca cf. caerulea (assembly GCA_963170055.1). Lineage (NCBI taxonomy): Eukaryota > Metazoa > Porifera > Demospongiae > Chondrillida > Halisarcidae > Halisarca > Halisarca cf. caerulea. The sequence continues at coordinate 244,075 of CAUJGJ010000185.1, read as the reverse complement.
GACGTAGTAGACAACAAGGACAACACCTACGAGAGTACCTACATCCCGTCCAGTGTTGGTAACCATCTCCTCCACATGAAGTGGGCTGACCAGCCTGTCCCAGGATCTCCGTTCACTGTCCATGTTGATGCACCACGAGTCAGTGACAATATGGCCGCCGAGAGTGACCCAAGCAAGTGCTTCATTCTCCCGGAGGACGTAGAGGTGATGTCCACTCCATTTGAGCACAACCAGCAGGTGGACTTCCGCGTGTCCACTCTCAATGCTGGACCTGGTACTCTCAACGTCACCTCAAGAGGACCCGCCAAGGCAGATGTCATCATCACAGACAACAAAGATGGCATCTACTCTGTCAGGTTTAACCCTTCGGAGCCGGGCAAGTACAAACTGGATGTGACATGGGATGAGGTCAACATTAGGGGAAGTCCCTTTGAAGTGCTAGTCAATGGAGATGATGGCAAGTGGTATAAAACAGGCATGGATTTGTCCAAGTACTGTTTTGCTATTGGTAAAAAGCATCATTTTGATGTTTTCTGTGATGAACTCGGTGAGGGTGCGTTTGATGTTCAAGTGGCACCAGCCACTGATGCCTCCATCACTATCCGAGATCTCGGTAACCACACCTACCACGTCACCCTAGTACCCAAGGAGCCCGGAGAGCACAAAGTGTCAGTTCTCCATAGCAACCAGCACATCCTGGGAAGTCCCTTCTCCTGCCAGTTCCAGCAGCTTGGTGATGCCTCCAAATGTCGTTTGTTGGAAGATGCTGAAGAGCAACAACATGAAGTGGGAGAGAAGGTGTCCTTCCTTGTGACCACAGAGGGAGCTGGTCCGGGCACACTCACAGCCAGTGTTGAGAATGTCCATAAGAAGACAACTGGACCAGCTGAAGTCAACCAGTTGGATGAGACCACCTATCGAGTGACCTTTGACCCTGGACAAGAAGAGGAGTATTCACTAAATGTGAAATACGATGGCATTCATATCATTGGCTCCCCGTGTACTCTCATGTTAGAGCAGTAGTTATTTCCATGGCAATGCATGCTGTTTTCATAGCAACACTTGTTTGTGAGTACATGTGTACATTTACTACTTGTGTTTAGTTCTTGTCTCCTAAAATTAGTTCAGAATTTCACATGCACATCACAGCTTTAGCCCATTTTAAATTCCCGTAGCTCTCTCTCACCACCAGGACATTGTATTGTAGATTGTATCTGTAGCTTTTATTACCACAAAAAAGCAGTTGTTTTTTATGCAGCTTGTGATGAAGGTGTCATCTTTATTATAAGCACATCTAATCGTTAATACCACAGCAGCCATTTAATCAAATTCCAGCATTATTGATTTCATTTAGCGAACAATTTGACATTGATTTATACACTACTTTGGAACACCAAATATGGAGGTATTTTATTGTAGAAATTATCTGACTTGCTGGACGATTAAGTTTGTAAAATTCTTTCTCAGTCTGAACAGATAAAGCACAGCAATCTTTTACATCAAAATCAAACATATAACCTTATAATGATCAGGTGTCATAAGAGCTGCCTCATCCCTAAAGGACTCTATCTGGTAAATTGAAGTTGCTCTTTCTTTTAAACATTTTACTCAGTTTATAGTCTTTTCAGTTATTGTACCTGAAGAAGCCCAAGTGGACGAAACGTATATTGAAGAATTTTGATGTAAAAGATTGACCTGCTTTATCTGTCCAGATTGAGAAAGGATTTTCCAAACATAATATGGAGGTATTTTATCGTGAGACGAATAAAGTGTATCACAATTTGTCATCAAGCAACTCTTGAATTGTGCAATGACCGCCACTTGGGCCTCTTCAGGTGCACAAAACTAAACTGTACATGGAATTGCAGATATCAATCAGTTTAGTTGTGTGCATGTCCTGAATCTGAAGAAGTGAGCAAGACGTACAGTTCATGACGTTCGTGTGATGCCAAATTGCAGGCGCAATACTGCCCAAGGCTGGGTACGCCACTTTAGGTTGATCTAGCAATCCAAGGCCTAGGTTCTTGCACACCAACCACTGTGATCTTCTTGCTTAGTCTAGCGTAGCCAACTCTTTCCTCCATTTTACACGACATCATCTTATTACAGTTTATAAATGGGGTAAATTCAGGGCTGGCCACACTGGACTAGCTGTTACAATATATGACACTTTCGTATCTTGGGAGTTTTCATGACTTAATAAGGTCGTGAATCTATTAACCTTGTGTGTCTCATGCATGTGGTCTCACTAGAGAGGACGGAATAGACCTCCCTCTTGCAATTTCATTATAATGCTTTACAATTTAATTCTTCTGTGGTGCCCAAGCAGAAGGCGTGCATGGTTGTGTGGTGTCGACGGTGAGGCTGACCTACAGAGGAAGGAGTGCGTGGTCGTGTGGTATTGACAGTGAGGCTGACCTACAGAGGAAGGCGTGCGTGGTCGTGTGGTGTCGACGGTGAGGCTGACCTACAGAGGAAGGCGTGCGTGGTCGTGTGGTGTCGACGGTGAGGCTGACCTACAGAGGAAGGAGTGCGTGGTCGTGTGGTGTCCACAGTGAAGCTGACCTACAGAGGAAGGTGGGCGTGGTCGTGTGGTGTCCACAGTGAGGCTGACCTACAGAGGGTCATGTAAGAGAGGATTTGCTGCATTGAGCTCGTGCTGGGTAAGCTGAAGTGGGCAATACTTGGCTGCTGTATGCACAGACATCTATGCATGTGGCTCACGTGACTATACAGTAAATATGATCACATGACAGTCACATGCAGCTCAGCTTTTTCTATAGCATAACTCGATATCAGTTGATATATAAAATAAAATATATTGAATGGTCTTAAGAAAACTAATAGAATTCTAGAGAGATACAATTGATTAAAAAGCTTTTACACTAGTTCTGGTGTTTAAATGTACTACACAATACAAGCATATAAGGTCTTTAACCTTTCCTTAATACATCACATTCACTATCAAAATAGTCTATAGACATGTACAGTGCGCTAGTCTAGAGCTCCCCTCTGTCCTCCTCACGCACTTGGACTTTGAAGGGTGACCCAGGGACGTGGGTCTCCGACCAGGTGATGTCCACCGTGTACTCTCCCACGGATGTTGGGTCGTAGCGAACCAGGATGGTCCTCTCTGAGGTGGGGTCTCTCTTCATGTTTATCTTGAATGCTCCTTTTGGTCCATGCACTCGCACAGCCAGAGTACCGGCACCAGCTTCTTTGGTCTCCACAACAAAATTCCCCTCTCTTCCCACAACTCCGTCCTCCAGTCCTGGTCCGTAAGCCTTCACTTTGTCAGGCATTGGAGGAGAAGACACCTTCACCTTGAATGGGCTGCCCTCGATGTGCAGTCCGTTGTAGCGGATGTGAACCAGGTATTTTCCGGGCTCGGGAGGGTCAAAGGTAGCCCCAAATGTACCATCTTTGTTGTCAACAACAGAGCCTTCAACAACCTTGTTTGGGCCATGAGCCACAATGGTTAGCTCTCCATCGTTGCCCGGTTCACTGTTGACACTGAAGGAGAAAGGCTTACCGATGACACCATCCTTGACTGTTGTCTTGTCCAATGTGACGCTGGTGGGGTCAGCGGGACGGTAAGACTTGACAGTGAAAGGAGAACCTGAGATTGGCTCATCATTCCAGAAGACTTCAATCTTGTAATCCCCAGAAAACTTTGGTGTGTATGCAACGTTGTACTTGCCATCCTCGCCTGGGGTCACAATGGGATCCACCTTCTCAAAACTACCTTCAATTTCTACTCGCAGGTCAGAGTTGGTGCCGTCTGTGATGACAACAAAATTAGATTCCTTGTTCTCCTGGGCGGACATGAGTCCCTCCCCCTCAGCTTGGCAATGTGTGGGGTCGGGTGGAGTACTGAAAGATAACTTGAATGGAGACCCAACAATGTGGGCGTCATCATACTTGATACTCAGCAAATACTCCTCTTCTTGTCCAGGGTCAAAGGTCACTCGATAGGTGGTCTCATCCAACTGGTTGACTTCAGCTGGTCCAGTTGTCTTCTTATGGACATTCTCAACACTGGCTGTGAGTGTGCCCGGACCAGCTCCCTCTGTGGTCACAAGGAAGGACACCTTCTCTCCCACTTCGTGTTGTTGCTCTTCAGCATCTTCCAACAAACGACATTTGGAGGCATCACCAAGCTGCTGGAACTGGCAGGAGAAGGGACTTCCCAGGATGTGCTGGTTGCTATGGAGAACTGACACTTTGTGCTCTCCAGGCTCTTTGGGTACTAGGGTGACGTGGTAGGTGTGGTTACCGAGATCTCGGATGGTGATGGAGGCATCAGTGGCTGGTGCCACTTGAACATCAAACGCACCCTCACCGAGTTCATCACAGTGGATCTTGAACTTGTATGGCTTACCAACTCGGAATGGAACATTGGACAAATCAAGACCAGTCAGAACACGCGACTTTCTCTCTCCCTTAATGATCACAGTACAGGGACTTCCCCTAATGTTGACCTCATCCCATGTCACATCCAGTTTATACTTGCCTGGCTCCGAAGGGTTAAACCTGACAGAGTAGATGCCATCTTTGTTGTCTGTGATGATGACATCTGCCTTGGCAGGTCCTCTTGAGGTGACGTTGAGAGTACCAGGTCCAGCGTTGAGAGTGGATACGCGGAAGTCCACCTGCTGGTTGTGCTCATATGGAGTGGACATCACCTCTACGTCCTCCGGGAGAATGAAGCACTTGCTTGGGTCACTCTTCATCTTGTCAATGGCCAGCACGCGGAAAGGACTGCCCTTCAGGTGGGCGTTGTTGTGTTTAGCATTGCAGTAATAGTCTCCTTCCTCGTCAGGTTTGAAGTGGGTGATGTAGCGACCTTCCTCTGTGCTGACTGTGTCCGTCTCAATAGGACCGGACGGCCCAATCACCCTCACCTCAGGGTCCCCTTCAATGGGTCCAGGACGAAGGACAAAGTTGACATTCGTGTTGACCTCCACCTCAGTGATAGTAGTTGGCACACCTTCCTCACCGTCAGCAAATATGGTCGTCTTGTCCAGAGCTTTCACTCTGAAAGGAGACCCATCGATGTGCGATCCATTGAGGAGAACATTGACCGTGTAGTCATCGGCTAGGAGGGGTTCAAATATCACCCGATGGTTTCCATCATCCTCCTTCTGCACTGATACGTGTGCTGTACCAGTGTTGTCTCCCATGGCGTATGCTACAACCTCATCGGATGGCTTGTCGGCAAGTTGGATGTCCACCGGTTGGCCCACCTCAACAATAGTCAGACCAGCATCCATCTTTGGCTCCTCAATGGCTACTGCCTGGACAGTGAACGGAGATCCTGGGACAGGCTGGTCAGCCCACTTCATGTGGAGGAGATGGTTACCAACACTGGACGGGATGTAGGTACCCTCGTAGGTGTTGTCCTTGTTGTCTACTACGTCCAGTTGGGAGGGTTCGTCGTCCTTAGATGGACAGTCGGACTTCACTAGGAGTTCTCCTGTACCAGCTTCGCTGCAGTCCACGCGGAAAGGAACACTGTCTCCAACATAACACTTAGCATCCTCGAGACCACTCACTTTCACCTTATCAGGACGAGGAGGTTCCAGGACACGCACCTCAAAGGGACTTCCCCTAACATGGTTCTTATGATGTAATATATGGATCTCGTAGATCCCCGCATCAGCCGGTTTGAAGGAGACATGAGTCTTCTCCGGTTCCGACTTGTTCTTCTCAACACTTAGCTTCATCTTCTTACCACTGGGTTGGTAGATGACATGACCAGAGAGGTCCTTCGGTCTGAGTCCTGGGAACTCGTAGTCCAGACCAATGGACTTGGCCCACGGATAGACAGGGATGTCTCTGGGGGAGACATCAAACTCCACCGGGGACTCTGGGATGGCCTCCTTACCCCAGTAGATGTAGTGCTTGTGAACTCCTGCTTTGGTTGGGGTGTAAATGATCTTGAAGTCCTGGTCCTCTTTAGGGATCACCTGGAGGTTGGTGTTGGTCTTGGCACCAGATGGTCCCTCTGACTGGACGGACAGTTCACCTGCTCCTGCTTTGGAGGCGTCCACGTTGTACATGATGTCCTCGTGAGCTATCAACCGCATGTCGGGAGGGGGAGTGTTGTACACTCGGCACTTGGTTGCGTCCGTTGGAGGAGGGAGGTAGCGTACCTTGAAGGGCGACCCTGGAACATGCTGACTGTTCATCAGCACGTCCACAGTGTAGAGGTCTGGGACGCGAGGGTCAATGCTGGCCGTGTACGTACCATCGGGATTCTTCACCATGCTCACAGGAATGTCTCCAACTGTGTCACCACGGCAACTGGCTGTCACACGACCCGGATCTTCGTCACCCTCTTTGTCTGTTGTGATTGACAGCTTCTCGCCGACATGAAATGATGGGATGGACTCGGGATATTCTGGTTGGGTGTACTCCTTGGATTCTCCGTCGTCATAGATACCAGCAAAAGTGGCGGGAATGTAAGAACTCTCCACATCCTCCAGCACTTCCTGTTGGCACAAGTCCTCTCCGAGATCAACAGGTATTCTGAATGTGGATCCTGGTACATGCTCCCCACTCCACTTCACGTCCATGTGGTAGATGTCCGGCTGGTGGGCATCAAACTCCACGCTGTACTGACCTGGATCCTTCTCAACCACTTTACTGGGAACGGCTCCAAGACGCTCACCCGATGTCTTCACATCCAGCACACCTTCACCTGCATTGGTGGCGTCAATGGAGGCGTGCACTGGACCGATACCGTTAGGAGATGGGTGTGGTCCGTCCACTCTCACTTCACTGGCCAGTGGAGGGTTGAGGTCAATGGTGTAGGGTGAACCAGGGACAGGATCACCGCTCCAGAGCATGGACAAGTAGTACACGTCCTTACCAGGTGGGTTGAAGGAGACTCTTTGCACTCCCTCGTTCTCGGGAGACACATCCACTGGGACATTACCGTACTTCCTACTGCGACAGGTTGACGTCAGTTCACCATCACCGGCTTGCGATACATCACACACAGCATAGACTGGAGCTCTGTGCATCTGAGGACTGTGTGGACCATCCACCTTCACCTTGTTGGCATCCACTGGGATGGCTTCGTCCATTTGAGCTGTGAAGGGAGACCCTGGTATTTCTTCATCAGCAAACACAACGGAGATGGAGTGAGGACCGGCTTCTTGAGGGGTATAGCAATACTTGTACTTGTGTTCGTCCACTTCTTCTTCCGTACATCGTACTCCACGGTTTGGACCTGTTACCTTGACAACGGGCTTACCCGGACCAGCCTCCTCTGTGTTAACCGTAAACTCCGCCTTCTCACCAGTTATGCCGCCGGACAGACCATCACCGCTAGCAACCACTTTGGATGGGTCGTAAACAATGGCAGTGAAGGGTGACCCCCTGACCTGATGGTCTGAGTAGAGGACGACAATGTTATGAGGTCCCACTTCAGTGGGTGTGTACTGCACATTGTACATGTTCTCTCCAGTCACTGTTGTGGGCACGTCAACACCAGAAGGACTCTTGATGTCAACAGACAGACTACCTGGACCTGCTCGATGACAGTCAACGGTGAAGTCAGTGGGGGTGTTAGCCTTCCCTCTCAACAGACCTGGACCTTCTGCCTTGCAACGTGTGGGATCAGTCTTCGCTGTGAAGACAGGGAAGAAGGGAGAGCCGGGAATGGGAGTGCCATCCTTGTCAATGTTGACGGTATGCTTTCCTGGTTTGGTGGGAGTGTAGATGAACTTGTGGAAGGTTGGGTTCTCACTGGGAGCAGCATTGGCAGGGACCATGTCACCCTCAGGACTGGTCACCTTCACATGAAGAGCCTTTGGACTGACATTGCCTTTCACATGGAAGTAAGTATCCACGTCAACAGGAGATCCTCCTGTGATACCTGCAGCATACAACAAAACAATACAGTCACACTACAGTCACATGATGGTCACATGATAGTATCAGTGCTGCATTCAGAAAGTCTTGTGAATACGAAGGTTAACTAAGACATGAATCCCAACCCCACATCCTCTACCAACTCTTCTACCTACACCATTTACTGCACAAGAGACATCATTCACAGTTAACACTACAACTAGGTATGCTGCATGCCCCACCCTCTCTGAACCACACCCCCTATCCACACACCTGGTCCAACAGCTGACAGAGTCTCCCTCTTCTTTGGAGTGGCCTTCCTATACCACTCGATGTAGCCCATCATGGCTAGAGCATCAGTTCTCTTGTCGGCAAACTCTTCAGGTGTGATGTTGTTCTCTATGCCTTCCAGGTTCTCATCAGCTGTCTTCATTGCACTTCGAATGTTGTCTACTCCGTTGTTGGGGTCCAGTTGGGCATGGTTGGGTACCGCCCCCTCTGACACAGCATTCACCAGTGCACTCAGTGCACGCCCATCTCTCCAGTCGTCAGTGAAGTTCTCGATGTTGTACTCTGGTATCTTGCTCCTCACCCACTCCAAGAGGTTGTTGTAGCCGGGGGAGTCTTCTCCGCTGCAGAAGTAGGACAGGTACGTCATGCACGAGAGCTCGTCTGGTTTGTCAATACACAAGTGCTCGGGATCAATGATCTGAGGAATGTCAAACTCCTCTTCCGCTTGGTCCATGGCCTTCTTGGTGTTGGGCAGGGCATCAGAAGGAGAGAGAGAAGCATAGTTGGGACAGAGACCAGGCTTCATGGTCTCCACCAGGGCAGACAGTTTTTTACCATCATTCCAGTCAGATGTGACATTCCTGACTGGTTCACCCTCTGGCATGGCTGCCTTCAGCCAGTTCAAGAGCAGCTTCTTAGCTGAAGGAGGTTTGACCTTCTTCCCCGGCTTGCCTGGTTCCTCATGGGTCTCTTGTTGGCCGCTCAGGATCTGGTACTTCAGGATGAGATGCCACACAAGACCCAGGATAATCTTCTGGTTGTGTTCTTGAATGTCGCGAGGACCTGCAGTTAAGGTGAGGTTGAGGGCGATGAGTGAGAGTGTGGGTGAGGGTGAGGGTGAGAGTGAGGGCGATGAGTGAGGGTGAGGGTGTGAGTGAGGGTGAGGGTGAGAGTGAGGGTGATGAGTGAGGTTGAGGGTGAGGGTGAGAGTGGGGATAAGAAGTAGGGTGATGAGTAAGGACAAGAGTAAGAATGATATACTAGGGTGGACATACATAGACCTGAAGTGTGGATGAAGCGGACAAGAAGTGGAAGGCAGTGCAAAGGAAGAGGATCATTGAATCGTATCCAATGCTACTGGAATGTGGCCAACATTCCTTTACCATAGCAACCACTCCAGGGGCCCACAATGCCACAGCGAGGTCATGGAGAAAAGGAATCCAAAGAATTTGACATTACAAGATCAATATTCTCCAGCAAATTGAAAGAATCTAGAGAATTGAATCCTTAGAACAAGAACTAAAAATAGCAATTTCTCCAAGTAACTAAGAAGCACTGGTTTGGGAGTGTACACATGGGGTATGGTTTGTACTTGGAAGATGGGTGGGTGTGGTTGGTACTTGGAAGATGGGTGAGTGTGGTTTGCACTTGGAAGATGGGTGGGTGTGGTTTGTAATTGGAAGATGGGTGGGTGTAGTTTGTAATTGGAAGATGGGTGGGTGGGGTTTGTAATTGGAAGATGGGTGGGTGTGGGGCATCCAGAACCAAGGCATGGTGCACTAGTCAGCCACAAATTGTGGGCAATCAAAGACGTGTTAGTTTACAAATTTGTCAGATTATCAAGTGTCAAATGTCCAATATAACTGATGACTGTCCCCACTCACCACACACCTATGTTGACCATGTACACACGCCACACACCTATGTTGACCATGCACACACACCACACACCTATGTTGACCATGCACACACGCCACACACCTATGTTGACCATGCACACACACCACACACCTATGTTGACCATGCACACACACCACACACCTATGTTGACCATGCACACACACCACACACCTATGTTGACCATGTACACACACCACACACCTATGTTGACCATGCACACACACCACACACCTATGTTGACCATGCACACACACCACACACCTATGTTGACCATGTGAATCTTTTCCTTGTTTTTCATGAAGTCAAAGGCCATTTCAAGGTTTTCTGATCTGTGAGCTGGTAATCGAGGCTTGTAATGGATCCTACAGAGCACAAGTCAAGAAAACACTCACCATGTGGGAGAGGACACACCTACAGCATGGGAAGGACACACCCACCACATGGATAGGACATGCATATAACACGAGAATGACACACCCACCATTTGGAAAGGACACACTGGCCAAAATATCCAGCTTATGTCCATAAATTAATGGCCCCACCAGCCACACACACACACACACACATACACACACACACACACACACACACACACACACACACACACACACACACACACACACCTATGTAAACTGCAGGGAGAGGTCCTCTCTCAAACTGCAGGGAAAGGCCCTCTCTCTCAAACAGGAGGGAGAGGTCCTCTCTCAACCAGAGGAGAGCAAGGTGTGTGGATGCAGACGAGTGCACATGAAGTGACAAGAAGAGATTAACAAATGTCCGCGCTTGGTACGCACAGTGAAGCCCCAGCAGTCAGCCCCACATACCAGGCAGTCTGTGCCTAGCCATTCACAAGACATGCACACAATGCTTCAAATCATAGCAATACTCTCCACTACGGAAGAGGCAACACAAGTGGTGCCCTCTCTACAGGGCACACACACACACATTTGAAGAGATATTTACATCAGTTAAAAAGCACAGACACCCGTTCACTATCAAACATGGACATGCCACTGGAGGACAAACCTTGGTCGAGATACACAAGTGAGAAGACCTAATAACTGAGGGTCTTAAACCATGGTTGTGCTCCCCGGGGGATTTCAACACCACATGGTTGTGCTCCCCGGGGGATGTCAACACCACACGGTTGTGCCCCCCCCTGGATCTCAACACCACATGGTTGTGCTCCCCGGGGGATGTCAACACCACATGGTTGTGCTCCCCTGGGGATGTCAACACCACATGGTTGTGCTCCCCGGGGGATGTCAACACCACACGGTTGTGCCCCCCCCCCCCCCCGGATGTCAACACCACACGGTTGTGCTCCCCTGGGGATGTCAACACCACATGGTGTCTACACGAACCTGTTCTTATGCTGATCATATTCATTCAGTTCGGCCCATGCAACCTCCCAAAGGGACACACCGAGTGCTCAGACAAGGCTACATCTCATGAATACTACTTAGAACACATAAAACCGCTTTCCCACACCAGGAGCAAGAGCGCGCTCAGACGGCGCGGGACAAGACACCAACTAGTGCGACTCGAGGAGGACCGGTAACATGCTCTGCTTAGGCCTTAGGTTCTTGGATTACACAAGTTCAAACAAGCCTTTCTCTGAGAAGTAGAGATACGTATACAGTTACACAAGCAATTGCTGGCAACGCACTTTGAAGAAACCTTCTTCTTTGAGAGTTGTTCGAGGAGGACGACAAGACGGACTCCATCGTCCAAATCCGTCACTAAGTCCTCAATCTTGTTTCCAGTACCCTTCAAACTGGAGTTGCACCAGTTAGTGAAGGTGTTCTGCTGCACGGCAATCCATTTTTTGTCTCCAGTGCCTGCCATAGCTGCTCTGAAACAACTGCTAAAACGTCAAGGACTTTTAGATTCTGCCACGGGAAAGACGAGGGGGATTCATTCCAAGCGTAGATTACAATAAGTCAATATTAAACAAACTGTCGGTACACGATCAGGACGGGGTACACACATTTGGACGCACCTCCCTTTGATCCAAGAAGACGTACACAAAGCAGATTTCGCGAGCAAGCTAGCGGTCACGGTCTAAAAAGAGCTAGATGCAAAAAGGAGATAAAGTCACCACAGGTAACAAACGCACCGTATTCTTCCCTTCAAGACTCACCTAAAGAAGCGTTTCACACTTGCCTAGCGCTCAGCAAGCAGATATGAAACCGTCTGAGAACGCAATTGTTTTATTAGCCCGTATATCGTATACTTCCGTTTACTAACACTGCATTGAGCCCCGCCTACGTCCTACTTTCCCTTGCAGCGGCCGATATCGTGATGTGTGGACCCGAAACGCGATCCTTATTATATATCCCACGGGAGAGTACATTGGAACTGGAAGTAGACCACCTCCTCTTGTGCACTGGCTAAATATAGCATGGCCATGTAACATAGGCAAGTACACATACGTAGTTGCTGTCATAGTTGCTACTAACTACTGTTTACAATGAAACAAAGCCCAGATTCACGAGCATGCACCCACATGATGCATGCAGACTGTATTCATAGACAATTGAACATGATACACACACAGATGCATGCACACATGCACACACACATGTACACACACACACACACACATACACATGCACACACTATAATCTAGTTCTTGATACAATTAAGGAATCGAATAGACGTGGATCAATAAACTGTCCTTTCTTATCAATAAGGAAGAAGAGTGGATATCCCTTGACCTTCACGGCAACTTGTCCCCCTCCATCCAGTCTGTTCCCTATGCTGTGGATCCTGGAGAGAGGGGCATCTATAACACGTGTACTACCCCAGGGGGTGTAGGTGGTGAACAGAAGGGAGTTCCGCTGGTGCACCAGCTGCAGTCTGATGACAGTCCGGTAAGTAAGCATGTTAGCAGTGTAGGCAAAGAAGCCACCTGTTGCTAATGCCAGGAGAGAAGCAATCAGTCTCCATTTGGTAGATGTGATTATTTTCTTCTTGGAATCATCTTCATCTGTATCTTGCATTCTTTCTTGTAACCTCTCACTCCCAAGACCTTTGTACGCAAACCAAGATAGATAGCTCCAAAACATCATCTGCACAACTGAAATTGCTCCAATAAACATGAATATTGCAGGTCTTTTCTGGGAGTTTTCATACAGTACGCCGGGAATAGTACTGTGCGTTCTTTTTACTTCTTGAGTGCGAAAAGGCGGTCTTCGCAATACCATTACCATTGCAGTCCTTGTAACAGCCATTTTAGAAAGAAAATGGCTGAACAGGGAACCGGGGTCTGGCAAACGATATCGTACGTGCTCTTTAAAGCCTGGAAATGGATCATACACCTGCTTACCGGGAAACCAGAAATTTACAGGTTATATATGAGATACCCTGACAACAATAAGCGCAGTGTATTGCTGAGAACTATGTCTATCCGTGAGTGTGCAGCACTTGTGTGGTTAGCTTACGTAGTTGTAGGAATGATTAAGACGTGGAAATGTAATGTTCTTGGTTGTGATAGTTGGAAGCATTCGTTTGTCCAAGTTCAAGCCATTGCGCGATGTAGCATCCAACCACTCATTGGATGCGTCAAGAGCTGTCACTGTTGTCATGGAGCTGAAGACCCCCAAGGCCATCACTCCGCAGTGAGTAGATCTAATGTGTCTTTTCATTATGTCTCATGTGATTGTGATCATGAATGCATCATGTTGTCATGACCACAACCCCCCCCCCCTTGTGTTCACAGGCCAAGTTGCCAAGTTTCATGAATGTTGCTAGAGTACATGTATTTATATGCAACTGTCATTTAATCCCTTCAGCCTCCTTTCTCCATCATCCACCTATCACTTTCATTCTCTTATCATGCCCCCAGTCTCCTCCAAAGCTATGAGAGATGCTTGTTGGCCAGTTGCTCAAGGATAGTTGCACTGTCCAAGCTGAAGCAACAGGTCTGCCAACTGCGGAATGAAGCCTACTCAGTGGAGAATGCCAGGCATGAGCAACATCTCCAGGAGGTAAGTATGTGCACTCTAAGGCTATCTTATCACATGTCGGAATGTGGCTACATTCTTCTCTCTGTGATTGAGTGTGGCTGTCTGACGTGGTTCTCACCTCCTCAGCTTTGGGAAGGGATGATGCCTGGCACACAACTCAAGGAGAGGATCTCCAAGCAGTGGCAAGACCTTGGTTTCCAAGGCAACAATCCGGCTACTGACTTCAGGGGAATGGGGATCTTGGGACTCAAGTGCATGCTGTATCCTTTGATCAGGTCACATGGCAGTCACATGACATGGATATGTAAATTTGAAGGTCAAGTGTTCTAATTTTAGCCATGTCCTTTGTGAGCCGCTGCTCATCAGTGAGGAATTCAATGTCCATGGATGCCACAAATCATTTAGATTGCTAAGAGAAGGTGGCAAGTGCCGACATACACACAACTGTACTGCACCTCTGTTGCTAGGCAATGGCACCTTTGTTGCTAGGCAATGACACCACCTTAACAGCACTGTAGTTACTTCTGTAAGTTGAAATTGGATGCCTCTAGAAGACAGCTTGGTCACTCCAACCACCCCACCCTGGGGTACCCCTATGCTATCACTTCTATCAACATGACATCCACAGTGTTCCAATTCACAGAGAGCAATCTCCTGGACCAGCAGTACCTCTCCATGGGGAATGATGATGATGATGTAAAAACTGATACAAGTGATGCAACACAGGAGCAGTATTGTGCAATGCCAGAGTATCACTTTTATGAAGTGTTCAGTGAGTACAATAAGTGTTTATCAAATCATGTCCACTAGGGTGCATGGGTGTGTGCACCCAGCACACACACACACACACACACACACACACACACACACACACACACACACACACACACACACACGCACACACACACACCACACATACACGCACTCACACACACACACACACACACACACACACACACACACACACACACACACCGCACATACACGCACTCGCACACACACACACACACACACACACACACACACACACACACACACACAGTGTAGCTACATGTATGGTGCCCCTGACCCCAGTCTACCTCTGTCTGTAGTGAGTGTGTTCATTGAATTTGATCAGTTTTGGAGAGACAGCAAGCCTGAGAACATTATGGAGTTTTCAAAAGTAAAAGAGAAATTTGTGAACAAAATACACGAAGACATAAGAAGAAATGGAACATTGTCTTTTGTAAATGAAGTTCCAAACACACTGTCCAAAGATCGTCGTCCATAACTTTGTTCAATGATCTTGTTACGATTCCTAAATAATGAGATGATTATCACGATAAAGGGGGTGTGCTGTGATAAAGGAGGTGTACTAAGATGAAGGAGGTGTGCCAAGATGGCATGGTTTATTGCAATTACCTCTTCATTTGGTGACTCTCTGTCAGCATCTTTGTCTTTTTTCTTCTTCTTTTCCTTCTTCTTCTTCTTCTTTTCTGTTGACTCATCCTCACTACCTTCAGTTCTCTCTCGCTGGAGAGAAGAAACAGTAGTATACAAAGTTATGCAAGATAAGCGGAATACACACACATACTTTCATCCCACTCTTGGCTTCAGATGGTTCCTGGCTGTATAGCAACCTGGGGAGATGGGGAGCAGAGCATGACCAATGACCACACACACACACACACACACACAAACACATACACAAACACACACACACACACACACACAAACACACACACATGAGAGGGAGAGAGAGAGAGAGAGAGATGCAAAA
>CAUJGJ010000185.1:198574-221074 GCA_963170055.1 Halisarca cf. caerulea | reverse complement strand
CTTTAGCTCGAGTCGTTTTCAGAGACCCTTACCGTTATAAGCTGCGTCAAGAGCTGCTCATCGCTTCTGAAGGGATGTACACCGGACAGTTCGTGTACTGCGGGAAGAAAGGTTAGCAGATGTAGAAAGATAAGTTAGAAACTTCGGTAATGTAGAGGGCCCTAATTCCGAACAGTTGTTAATTCCGAACAGGGTATCTCCTAGCCGACACAGAAAGATCTAAGTTTTATTCTTCTACAGTTGCTATGTCCTGTATTAGTGCTAAGAAATGCTAGGCTAAAATTCCCCCAAGTTTCGTTCCTGGGCTCAGGAAAAGCGGTGTTCGGAATTAACAACTGTTCGAAATTAGCGACCTCTACCTTACTTATTTTCTCTTCCCGCCTCTAGCCAACCTTTCAGTAGGTAACGTTCTACCCCTCTCCTCTATGCCCGAGGGTACCATCGTGTGCAATGTAGAAGAGAAATCGGGGGACAGAGGAAAACTCGCTAGAGCGTCGGGAAACTACGCAACAATCATCGCTCATAATCCAGATACGAAGAAGACGAGAATAAAGCTCCCCTCTGGTTCGAAGAAGGTTGTTCCATCCGCCAACAGAGCCCAAGTGGGTATTATCGCTGGAGGAGGAAGAATTGACAAGCCCTTGTTGAAGGCCGGAAGGGCTTACCATAAATACAAAGTGAAGAGGAACTGTTGGCCGAGAGTCAGAGGTGTAGCTATGAACGTGAGTTGGCTCAAGGCTGTTTGTGTCCCAACTGTTTACTGTTCATGTGGTCGATGGAGAAGAATCACCTGTGGAGGGGAGTGTGGGTCAGCCTAGCAGTAGGGTCCAGCCTAGCAGTGAAGCGAAGTGGGGGTCTGCCTAGCAGTAGGGTGAGGTAGGTAGTCCAGAATAACCAGTCCAAAGCATTGTTATGAAGAAGCTATGTACATGGTTTCTCATCAGCGTTAATGGATCGTTGTTCTCATCAGGGTTATGTTTGTGAAGTGGGAGTTAAGCTAAGTATTTTTTGTTCTATATTAAAGTGTTCAGATTACTCCACTCTCTCCTTATATGGTGTGTGTGTGTGTGTGTGTGTGTGTGTGTGCATCTTGTATTCCCTCTTTGCCTCAGCCTGTGGAGCATCCATTCGGTGGAGGTAACCACCAGCATATTGGCAAGCCAAGCACAGTCAAGAGGGACACACCAGCGGGTAGAAAGGTTGGTCTGATTGCTGCTAGAAGGACGGGAAGATTAAGAGGAGGCAAGGGAGGCAAACTGCAAGACTAACTCAATTTTGTTGTCTTTGTCAATATAATAATGGAAAAATTAATGATTGTTTCAATGTGTAGTTTGGGGTGGTCTGGAATGTGACAGGATGGTAAATGCCTTGCTAGTTGTCTTAAATCTTGTGGAGCTGAACAATCAACTACAGAAGGCTCCTTGCTATAGCCATAGATACTCCTGCTATAGCTTAGTATACACCTGTGGGCTGGAGTCATCTTGCAAAATCTCCCTTGTGGATGGGGCCAGCCTATCCTGCCCTCCTCAACCCCTTGGGGTTTGGTGTAGGCAAGTCCCTCACAAACAATACAACTGCAGCTGTCCACCATGCAGAAATGGAGTGGTAGGTGGCAGAGTGTAGGAGTTATATCACCCCATACACATGGGGGTCCACCTACCCACACAAGGGAGTCCACCTACTCAACACATGGGGGTCCACCTACCCACACAAGGGAGTCCACCTACTCAACACATGGGGGTCCACCTACCCACACAAGGGAGTCCACCTACTCAACACATGGGGGTCCACCTACTCAACACATGGGGGTCCACCTACCCACACAAGGGAGTCCACCTACTCAACACATATGGGGGTCCACCTACCCACACAAGGGAGTCCACCTACTCAACACATGGGGGTCCACCTACCCACACAAGGGAGTCCACCTACTCAACACATGGGGGTCCACCTACCCACACAAGGGAGTCCACCTACTCAACACATGGGGGTCCACCTACCCACACAAGGGAGTCCACCTACTCAACACATGGGGGTCCACCTACCCACACAAGGGAGTCCACCTACTCAACACATGGGGGTCCACCTACCCACACAAGGGAGTCCACCTACTCAACACATGGGGGTCCACCTACCCACACAAGGGAGTCCACCTACTCAACACATGGGGGTCCACCTACCCACACAAGCGAGTCCACCTACTCAACACATGGGGGTCCACCTACCCACACAAGCGAGTCCACCTACTCAACACATGGGGGTCCACCTACTCAACACATGGGGGTCCACCTACCCACACAAGGGAGTCCACCTACTCAACACATGGGGGTCCACCTACCCACACAAGAGAGTCCACCTACTCAACACATGGGGGTCCACCTACCCACACAAGGGAGTCCACCTACTCAACACATGGGGGTCCACCTACCCACACAAGAGAGTCCACCTACTCAACACATGGGGGTCCACCTACCCACACAAGGGAGTCCACCTACTCAACACATGGGGGTCTACCTCAACAAAAAGGAAATGCGTTCACTGCTGCCAGGATGTCCTTTGACATCACTGCAGCTGTTGACAACGAGGTCCGAGGTCATGGGCTGAAGTCAACAGGCAAGAACTTCATCTAGACTTGAACATCACTATTAGTCGAGGTACAATAGCTGAGAGCTGATCAACTGAAGCTACCAGGCTTCAGGAACTATTAAAAGTGTACATCAGTAATTTACAATGCAACTTGAAACAAGTCATAGATTGATAGCACAGGACAACACACAAGATATACCAAAGGAGCTTTGTGTAAAACACACATACACACACACGTACACACACACACACACAATAAGACAGAGTTGATGAGATAAATAAGAAATCACTTGGATGAGATGCGCTGAATGTATGTACACATACATAAAAACGATATAAAAGTAAAGAGTTTCTTGACTAGACAAAATCACCGCTAAAGAACAAGACTGCTATCCGTTAAAAGTCGACAAATGGGACTAGCTCAGGTTCACTAAGAGGGGGTACGTTTAACCAGCCGTCTTCGGGGTACTTGTCAAAACAGCTTGTGTCACCTGAATGTGACACTCTTGGTATTAGCGGTGGCTGGGATAAGAGAATGGGATGGGGAGAGAGTGTGTGTGTGTGTGTGTGTGTGTGTGTGTGTGTGTGTGTGTGTGTGTGTGTGTGTGTGTGTGTGTGTGTGTGTGTGTGCACATGTATGCACACATGCACCTACCACCAGTCCTCGCTGTAGGACCTGGTCCCAGTTGATGCTCCTAAACCACTTGTGAGTCTTGACATCTTCGGCTCCACGCTAAGGGAGAACAGAGTGGGGAGGGGCTATCACCAAGGGCAATCATCTCAAGTGGGGTCCCGCCCACAAACACTCATGGCTTTACCACAAACCTACAGCTGCAACAACTAGTGAGAGCTAATGTCTTAGACCACTAGGAGTCCACTAAGTTCTGTTTGGCTAAATCTATTGCTGGAGAACCACCTCCTGTCCATTGTTTCTTGAAGAGTATTTCAATGGAGAGATCAATGTGCACACATATCTTTTGTAGGAAATCTAAATACTGTGTGCTTGGAAATTTTTACGGACGCAACACTTGAGGATTTTCGCGGTACTAAATTATTCACAGATGCAGAATTTAAAATTCGCGGATCTTACACTGGATATTATATTAGTTCAACAATATGTAATCCCATATAAATTATGCACTGAAAAATGGCTGCTCTGTTAGCGTGGCTGTTATTCCGTGGAACGGTTACCAATACAAGTTGAAATTATTGCAGTTGATCTTCTCCAGCTGCCTTCCAGATTTTAGTCAGATTTGGAGTGTCTGATGGGGGTAAAGAATGACTTGATCGACATAATGGACAAGAAAACGAATACTAACAGTATAATATATGAAACGTTCGACACTCCTGCTTCTTTGTTCTTTACTAAGACTCCTGTGCATAGCGCTGAACATGAAGGGTCATAAAGGATTTTCACGGATGCCATGCAGTACCGCGAAAACCGCGAAAGTTTCCGAGCATACGGTAGTACATACATAGATTCACGACTGTCCACTTCGTATGGTTGGTTCACGCAGTGTACAGACCTGCACACAACCACTGGAAGGATAGCCAACACAGGAAAAAGCTCTCACATGTACATTCAACCACCTGTCTGATAGGGGAGCACCCTGACATGCAAACACCCCTGACAACCCTGACGTGCAAACACCCCTGACAACCCTGACGTGCAAACACCCCTGACAACCCTGACATGCAAACACCCCTGACAACCCTGACATGCAAACACCCCTGACAACCCTGACGTGCAAACACCTCACCCTCATAGCCCCGAGCCTCCTTGTCCTGTCAACTGTTAACAGTTTCTTAATTATATCTCTACAAGCAAAGAAGACAACATCTCAGAACAACTCAGTGTGTGTGAGGGAGCGAAATAGTCTCTGTGTGTGTGTGGGGGGGGGGGGGGGCGAAATAGTGTGTGTGTGTGTGGGGGGGGGGGGGGGGGGAAATAGTGTGTGTGTGTGGGGGGGGGGGAGCGAAATAGTGTGTGTGTGGGGGGGGCGAAATACGTAGTGTGTGTGTGTGTGGGGGGGGAATAGTGTGTGTGTGGGGGGGAGCGAAATAGTGTGTGTGTGTGGGGGGGGGGGGCGAAATACGTAGTGTGTGTGTGGGGGGGAGCGAAATAGTGGGTGGGTGGGTGGGGGGAGCGAAATAGTACATACAACATACATGGCTGTCTTTTCAAGGGTTACAAATCTCGGAAAATCAACCCGCCCCTCCAAGACTTTCTCATATGTTTTGAACTGATGCTCGTCAAAGAACGGTGGGAAACTGCAACAAGAGGATGATCTCTGTTAGCACAACCGACAGTCCAAGGAGGCTGGCCACTCACCCAACAAGCATTTCAAAGATGAGTACTCCCAGAGCCCACCAGTCCACTGCTTTTCCATGGCCACGCCCCTGGATAATTTCAGGGGCAAGGTACTCTGGGGTACCACAAAGTGTGTATGTGAACCTACGAAGACAGCAGACCTCTTGTAACACTACCAGAAATACAGGCTCAAACACAAATTGGTTGATGGTATTAGAACAGCTACTACAGTCTCACCACACAATGCCCACACACTACAAGCATGCTCAGGAACAAGTCTACTACACACAGGCATTAACACATACAGCACAATACACAACTCACTACACAGTCAATACAGCACAACACACAACTCACTACACAGTCAATACAGCACAACACAACACTCACACACACAAGTGCACACACATGCATGCATACACAAATACACACACTCACCCGTCAGGTATTCTTTTAGCAAACCCAAAGTCCGTGATCCGGATGTGGCCGCAAGCCTCCAGGAGTATGTTCTCAGGCTTAAGGTCGCGGTAGACAATGTTCTGGGCATGCAGGTATTCCAGAGCAGACACTATCTCTGCTGCGTAGAAGATTCCCATGTGGTTGCTGAATCTCTCAGCTGCTCTGAGGTAGGAGAACAGTTCACCACCTGGGACATAATCCAGCAGCATGTACAGAAAACGGTTGTCATGATGTGTCCATGACCTGGGGAGGGGTGGAGGTGAAACCTCGGGTAAACACACACACGCTGTACAAAAGTAAATGCCCATATTTAATCACAAACTCCACAGTCTGTGAGCACCCACATACAAGGGCATCGACTGTCAACAGCCAACCAACCACTCCAAAGGTGTATCTGCATGCACTTTGCAGTCGAGGGTAGCTCGAGGGTAGCTTGGGACTTACAAGTTGACAATGAAGGGATGAGAAATGCTCTTCAGGACGTCCTTCTCGCTCAACACGTGTTGTATCTGCTTCAGCTTGATAACCGCGCTAATGTTCATCACTTTTAGCGCGAAGTACTTCTTGGTTGGGATGTCGTGGACCAAGATGACACGACCAAACATTCCAGTACCTAAGGAGAAAGAAAATGACGGCATGAGGTCCAACCATAGTAAGTCTAGAGTGTCTATGGTCTGACGGGCTGAATCACGTGAACACACGCGAATGCCATTTCTCTTCTGGATTACAAGCCATTTCTTTCCTTATGAACCACACTGGTAGCTAGTGAGGTTTTACTTGGAGAGGGAAGCATATTTAAACTCCTACAGCGCTCACCAATCGTTTGTAAAACTTCTAATTCTCTGAGAGAATACTTCCTTTGGTCTTCGGCTGGCTGCGTCGAGATGGAAACAGAGCTCAAATGCAGCGCCAAATCATGTGGTTCCTCTAAAGCTTGAGCTCCAGGAGGACTGGCCATACTTTGTGCACTAGTCTTTCTCCTCCGGTACTTCAAGAGACATCGGTTTACGATACAAGACCCCAATACTCACCAAGAACCATCGCAATGAATGCCTATATGAGTATACGGAAATTGGATACTTCCGTGTTCTCCAATTACATAAAAACACTTAGAAATCAAAGCAGTAACCCAACACAAACGCTAAGAGGACAATTACAGTTGATAGGAAAATAAATAGAATATGCACCGAATAAGGAGCAAGGCTATCCAGTAATTTCTGTCTTTCTTTCTCTACTATCTCTTGAGCTGGGGGGGTGTCCTCAGTAGATGATGGGTGATCCAGTTTAGATTCTGGAATTTCAAACTGAACTGGGTCTGTAAACTTGCCATACAACAGTGGATCTTTGACCACAGCTCTGAGCCGAGCCTCATACCTTTCCCCACAATTACACTCCATGGAGCAGGTGGTAGCAGAGCCAGCATAGACCTGGGTAGAACAGGGCAAGGATGGGTGTAGTAGCAGAGGGTGTGGCAGTAGAACAAAGAGGGTGTGCGACAGTTGAGAAAGAGGTGGGGTAGTAGAGAAAGTGGGTGGGACAGTTGGGAAGTGGAGATTCGGGTATGGAGGTGAAGTGGGGGTCCGGGTATGGAGGTGAAGTGAGGGTTCGGGTATGGAGGTGAAGTGGGGGTTTGGGTATGGAGGTGAAGTGGGGGTTTGGGTATGGAGGTGAAGTGGGGGTTCGGGTATGGAGGTGAAGTGGGAGTTCGGGTATGGAGGTGAAGTGGGAGTTCGGGTATGGAGGTGAAGTGGGGGTTGGGTATGGAGGTGAAGTGGGGGTTGGGTATGGAGGTGAAAAGCGCAGGATAATCTATGAACCCAATCTATTTAAACTAAGCTGCCATGCTCATACCATGTGACAGTCACACGACCCACCTGCTGGTATGCAGTGTCCCCTGCGAGTATCCTCCGCTGCACCTCGTAGTACAAGGTAGAACTAGTAGTAACATCACTCCAAGAGAACCTGACTTGACCAGATGAGACCACATTGACAGTAAACTCTACGAAGGGGAAGAGGGATGGTATCCAAGGCAACAAGACAACATGGATGTTAGTCTCACCAGTGGGTGCGCCAGGTGGCAGAGGGGGTGTGACAAAGGTTGTGATGGGACCCCAATTTCCTTTTCCAGAAACATTGGCTGCTGACACACGAAATGAGTACTTCTTATTAGGAGCCAACCGGCTGATCTTATGGCTGGTGTCACTTCCTGTGTAGATGACTTCTGACCTGAAGGAAGTCAGGGGAAGAGACTAAACCATTGTCCAAGGAAGTAATGGTTGTGTTACTGTCCTGGTATGCTGGGCGATTGCCAGTGAACATGTGCACACAAAATGATGAGAAAGCAGTTGTGTGTGTGTGTGTGTGTGTGTGTGTGTGTGTGTGTGTGTGTGTGTGTGTGTGTGTGTGTGTGTGTGTGTGTGTGTGTGTGTGTGTAATACCTTGCAGTATTTTCTATGATAGGATTATGGTACACACACACACACACACACACACACACACACTCCTCACTTATTGTCCGTGATCATTTCCAAATGAAAAGTTATTGAAGGAACTTTTTTCAACTTCTTGTCCCAAGTTATCTTCAGAGAAGTGGGTGTAGCTGACAGCTGGGTCAATATGGGAGGGTCAGGGGGCGGGGGCAAGGTCCGAGCACTGACATAGGCACTGAATGAGGCATTTGTGACCAACAATGAAAAGGATTTGATGAACACTTGTGGATCAAATGTCAGGTCCAAGCAAACAGAAAGATACCATATCCATCACATGCTGACCCTAGTACATGCTGACCCCAGTACACAGCATGTTGACCCTAGTACACAGCATGCTGACCCAAGTACACAGCATGCTGACCCCAGTACACAGCATGCTGACCCCAGTACACAGCATGCTGACCCCAGTACACAGCATGCTGACCCTAGTACATGCTGACCCCAGTACACAGCATGCTGACCCTAGTACATGCTGACCCCAGTACACAGCATGCTGATCCTAGTACATGCTGACCCCAGTAAACAGCATGCTGACCCCAGTACACAGCATGCTGACCCTAGTACATGCTGACCCCAGTACACAGCATGCTGACCCTAGTACACAGCATGTTGATCCCAATACATGCTGACCCTAGTACACAGCATGCTGACCCTAGTACATGCTGACCCTAGTACATGCTGACCCCAGTACACAACATGCTGACCCCAGTACACAGCATGTTGACCCCAATACATGCTGACCCTAGTACACAACATGCTGACCCTAGTACACAGCATGCTGACCCTAGTACACAGCATGCTGACCCTAGTACATGCTGACCCTAGAACACAACATGCTGACCCTAGTACACAGCATGTTGACCCCAATACATGCTGACCCTAGTACATGCTGACCCTAGTACACAGCATGCTTATTCTAACACTACCACACACACACACACACACACACACACACACACACACACACACACACACACACACACACCACACACACACCACACACACACACACACCACACACACACACACACACACACACACACACACACCACACTACACACACACACACACACCACACACACACACACACACACACACACACACACACACACACACACACACACACACACACACACACACACACACACCTAGGTGGACCTGCACCAACAGCGTTGATAGCCTGGACTCTGACTCTGTGAAGTTTAAGGAGTAGGTGAGGGTAGGTCAAGAGGTCAGTCAACCCACAAGAGATGGTACAATACTCACTTGTACTGAGTTCCTGGAGACAGGCCGTGAAGGGTGTGGGAGGTGCTTGTCCCATCCACATCCAGGGTACCAGTTTGGCTTTCAATGCGATATTTGAGAATGGGACTTCCATTAGTCTGAGGTGGGACCCAGGATACAGTGACTTCACTGGGGAGGTTAGAAACAGCTGATACACCAGAAACTTGGCCAGGGGAGGAGGGCAGAGTCTCCAAACTTTCCACAGATGACCACACCCCCATTCCAACACCATTCACAGCTGAGACTTTATAATGATATTCATGAGCTGGTGAAAGTGCCTTCAGTTGACAAGATGGCTGCTCAGATGTCATCTAGCAAGCAGCACATTAAAACAGAATTATAGAAAATGATCAAATCATTGTTCCTTTCAAACCCACCTCTTTCCACTGCTCCTTGCCCTCTGCTGTCCAATACCTTATGACGTAGTGTAAAATATCACTACCATATGTGGGTGGGGGCTATTGGGGAAATACCTATATCATGTCATTCAAAATGGCTGCCCCATTCCCTCACCCTACCTCCAGGCTAATGACAGCAGATGATGGGTTTTTCATTTGGCTCCCAGTAATAAGTGGTGGACCAGGAACACCGGGTGCTGTGGTTACCACGACAACTTTAGACCAAGGACTGGACTACAAGGTGCCAAATAAGGACATGATCACAGGGTGATCACATGCACAGGGGGAGGAGTCTACAAACATCACATGACAGTGGATAATACATAATGGAGGCAAGGTCCTTACAAAAATCTGAAACGGGAAAGAATGTGCTATTTTCTGGAACGCGTCTCTCAACACTCTCTGTAACGTTCCGCAAGTCTATTAGCCAGAACAAAGGACGAACAGCGAAATCCACAGTAAACATTAAAATCACTTCTAGCAAACCACATTGTGTGGAGTTGGCAGGCTCTGAGGCAGTTTTGGCGCTAGTTCTATAGGGTGAAGTTTTAGGCTTCACTGGTGGTAAGGACATCAGCGTATCACTACCTGCACTGCTAAGAGCCTCTCCACCTGTGAAACATCCAAGACCTTAGCAGAATTATGAAAACTATTCTCTCAGACTGCCCTCATATTATGCATCCTTCAGATCAACAAGGATGAATCTAGCTACAGAACTAGCGCCAAAACTGCCTCAGAGCCTGCCAAATCCACACAATGTGGTTTGCTAGAAGTGATTTTAATGTTTGCTGTTGATTTCGCTGTTCGTCCTTTGTTCTGGCTAATAGACTTGCGGAACGTTACAGAGAGTGCTTGGAGACACGTTCTGGAAAATAGCACGTTCCGTTCCGTTTTGCGTTTTAGTAAGGACCGTGTACAATGATCACATGACAATGTGGTGGTCATATGGGAGTCACATGACTGACCCCAGAAGAGTTAGAACATCCAACTCGGAACTGGTAGGCTTGTCCGGGGACAAGATGATCCACTGTATAGGAAAACTGTGTGGGCGTGTCTGCTGACAACCTGAATGCACCAGCAGGTACCACCCCCCCGACACTCCATGCATCACTGCCATCTGCACTGCAGCACTCTACAGTGTAGTGGATTATAGGGGCTCCCCCATCACTGGTGGGCAGATCTAACAAAAAAGCCAAGTAAGAAAATAGACTGATTTCAAGGAAGAAGATATACTTACCCCATTTTAGGGAAATTTTGTGTTGATGGGACTTTCCTGAAACTTGGAGAGCCAGTGGTTGGGAGGGAGGCTGTGAGGTTGTTGTAAACCTTGACACCTCAGACCACTACATAGGAAGGACTAACAAGTGTGTGTGTGTGTGTGTGTGTGTGTGTGTGTGTGTGTGTGTGTGTGTGTGTGTGTGTGTGTGTGTGTGTGTGTGTGTGCGTGCGTACGTGTGTGTGTGTGTAACGTACACATCCCATTCCTCCTTCACTGGCAGCTCTCACTCTAAAGTCATAATTTGTTCCAGGGGTAAGACCCTCACATAAATATTGTGACTCCACCCCCTTGTACACACAGACAAACTTCTTCTCATTGCAGGCCATCTCTAAGTGGTAGGAGGTGACTGGCGAGCCTCCATCATCACTTGGTGGGTCTGGACAATAGGCCAATACCTGATTGTAACATGTGGCACACAAAACCCACACACACGCACACACACACACACACACACACACACACACACACACGCACTTCATCATTGTTAAATCACAAAGCCAATACAAAAGGCAGTAGACACAACAATAATGAAGGAGTCATTGCTAGAGAATACACTGCCAAACTTGTTAGACGAAAACATGGCACAGTATGGGAACCTATGTAGGTGGAAGGTGGTTCAGTATGGGAACCTGTGTAGGTGGAAGGTGGTTCAGTATGGGAACCTATGTAGGTGGAAGGTGGTTCAGTATTCTAATGACTCAATGAACTGATGGGCGTGTGAACAAGAACATTTTGTAATATAGTTAGTGAGATTCTTAAAGATAAATCTTGCAAGAGAAAAAAACACAAACACACATGCACACACACACACACATACACACACACACACACACACACACACACACACACACACACACACACACACATCATAGAATATGCACACAAAAACACACACACAGACAGAAATATTGACTGACCCCATATTAGAGCAATTTCTCTTCTCTTGATGTGTGTGAGCAGACGTGGTGATCCGGGGGTACCTGTGGGTAGTAGGGAAGGGAGGTTGTAGCTGTATGGTAAGACAAGACTAGGCCACAGCCAACCTGGTGTGTCAGGTAGGGTGGATACATCTATGGGGTTGCTATGGCTACCAGTCCCTTTCTCATTGACCATTGAAAGCTAAGAAAAACAAGAAATAGGAGGATAGAAGAAGAGGCAGAAGGGATAGGAGGATGGAAGAAGAGGCAGAAGGGATAGGAGGATGGAAGAAGAGGCAGAAGGAATAGGAGGATGGAAGAAGAGGCAGAAGGAATAGGAGGATGGAAGAAGAGGCAGAAGGAATAGGAGGATGGAAGAAGAGGCAGAAGGAATAGGAGGATGGAAGAAGAGGCAGAAGGAATAGGAGGATGGAAGAAGAGGCAGAAGGAATAGGAGGATGGAAGAAGAGGCAGAAGGAATAGGAGGATGGAAGAAGAGGCAGAAGGTAATTATGATGCATGTGTTACTAGACAACAAACATTGGACGGTGTAGAGGAACAAGAGATGGTGTCTGAAGAAACTTAAATAAACCAGATAGGCAGGACAGCTGACTGGTCTAGTTTTATAGAACGAGAGGAAGAGTGACGGAACACCGAACCTGAAATCTGTAGAGATGATTACGTAATAAGGAGTCTTGTTTCCACTCTTTGTTGTCTCCTTGATATATGATCCGAAAGCCATGACCCTATGATATGGAAGCACACGCCCACCATTGACCACACCCACTACTCATTGAGTCAACACATAGGTTTTTTTACCTTGTTTGTACTGTTTGCAGGGCACCTAGTGTAGTAGCCATTGGCTAAAGGCTTCCCCTGAGTAAATAAGCTTATCCTATCCTATCCTATCCTATCCTATAGGTTGCTACACCACTACTGAATACCGACCACACCCACCACTGACTGCTCTACTGGCCACACCCACTACTGACTGACCTACTGACCACACCCGCTACTGACTGGCCTACTGGCCACACCCACTACTGACTGACCTACTGACCACACCCACTACTAACTGCTCTACTGGACACACCCACTACTGTCTGCTCTACTGGCCACACCCACTACTGACTGAACTACTGGCCATACCCATTACTGACTGACCTACTGACCACACCCACTACTGACTGCTCTACTGGCCACACCCACTACTGACCGCTCTACTGACCACACCCACTACTGACTGCTCTACTGGCCACACCCGCTACTGACTGCTTTACTGGCCACACCCACTACTGACTGGTCTACTGATTACACCCACTACTGACTGCTCTACTGGCCACACCCACTACTGGCCACACCCACTACTACGTACATACCGACTCTGGATCCTCCATCTCCAATTTGAACCGAATGTTGCTGGTCATGTGACTATCACATGATTCACTTCCTCCCCAGGACAAGTGAATGAAGTCTACACCAACTTCTTTCATATTAGGAGGTGGGGACTTGGGCGGGGCTGCTATCCCACTGTTGTAGGGCAAGACCTCACTGTATTCACTATAGAAAGAGGGATAGTGAGGTGTGAGGAGGGAGGGGAGGGATAGTGAGGTGTGAGGAGGGAGGGGAGGGGCAGTGAGGTGTGAGGAGGGAGGGGAGGGGCAGTGAGGTGTGAGGAGGGAGGGGAGGGATAGTGAGGTGTGAGGAGGGAGGGGGGGGATAGTGAGGTGTGAGGAGGGAGGGGAGGGGCAGTAAGGTGTGAGGAGGGAGGGGAGGGGCAGTAAGGTGTGAGGAGGGAGGGGAGGGGCAGTAAGGTGTGAGGAGGGAGGGGAGGGATAGTGAGGTGTGAGGAGGGAGGGGAGGGATAGTGAGGTGTGAGGAGGGAGGGGAGGGATAGTGAGGTGGGAGGTGGGAGGGGAGGGATAGTGAGGTGTGAGGAGGGAGGGGAGGGATAGTGAGGTGTGAGGAGGGAGGGGAGGAATAGTGAGGTGTGAGGAGGGAGGGGAGGGATAGTGAGGTGTGAGGAGGGAGGGGAGGGATAGTGAGGTGTGAGGAGGGAGGGGAGGGGCAGTGAGGTGGGAGGTGGGAGGGGAGGGATAGTGAGGTGTGAGGAGGGAGGGGAGGGATAGTGAGGTGTGAGGAGGGAGGGGAGGGATAGTGAGGTGCGAGGAGGGAGGGGAGGGATAGTGAGGTGTGAGAAGGGAGGGGAGGGATAGTGAGGTGTGAGGAGGGAGGGGAGGGAGGGGAGGGATAGTGAGGTGTGAGGAGGGAGGGGAGGGATAGTGAGGTGTGAGGAGGGAGGGGAGGGGAGGGATAGTGAGGTGTGAGGTAGGAGGGGAGGGGCAGTGAAAGAGCAGAGGAATAACAAAGCCCAAAAAATACAAAGTCCACAAAATACAAAGTCCACAGAATACAATATCCACAGAATACAAAGTCCACAGAATACAAAGAATACAAAGTCAACAAATACAAAGTCCACAAAATGCAAAGTGCACGGAATATAAAGTCCACATAGTGCAAAGTCCACGGAATATAAAGTCCACACAGTGCAAAGGAGCCATAGGATAAACTAATACCTTTGACCTACTCCATTAGATGCCTTGAGCCTAAACTGGTACCGCCGTCCCGGTTCCAGTTTTGCAGAGAACTTAAACTGAGTCTCAGGACCTGTGTATACTTCCTGAAAGCCCCCATGGGGGATACCCTGAGGATTGTTGAAGAAGCTGATCACAAAAATTACAATGATACCACATGTGCTTTAATTATCGTGTGGTTTTATATTTGTGGTTTTTGTGGTTTGGAAGCCATCTGCAAAAGCTTAAATTAGGTTATTCTGCAACAGCAAAACATGGCCGTCCACAAATATAAAAATGTGAAAATCACTCAATCTGTGCACATGTTACATACACAAATCAGTATGAAAGACATACCTGGTCCCATTCCAAGTAGAACTTTGAAATGGGATCCCCATTGCTGTCAGGTGCCTGGAAAGAGAACAAATCCTTGACTGAATAATAGCAATTGAGTGCCTACACATGACAGTGTGGCCATGTTAGTGGGTGTGTCTGTAGGTGTGTCTCGAGGTCTGCACATATGAATATGTCTGTGTGGGTGAAAATGTACTTGTGTGGGTGTGTCTGTGTGGGTGTGTAAAATGTATTTGCGTGGGTGTGTCTGTGGGTATTTCAAAAGTTTGTATGCAGCGTGCACACGCACATGCCATGCAAGGGTCATTGCTGATTTGCTTTTAGTTGCTATCCTTGGTGGGCGGGGCTTGCTGGGTGGTTCCGAAGGTACTTCAAAGACAGACACTAGGAATGCCAAAAACAAGAAATCGCCACATCAATGCCTGTCACCAAAAATGGCTGCCAGTTTAAATACCAGCTAAAGATTGCTGCAAGGAGTCAGTGAAGATGACAAAATACGCTTCTCCCACACAACACTCACTTGGGCTCTCTTCTCCACTGATATCTCCACTACTGGCTGTCACACTGTTTGGACATATACAGAAAAGTTG
This sequence comes from Halisarca cf. caerulea, assembly GCA_963170055.1. Classification (NCBI taxonomy): domain Eukaryota; kingdom Metazoa; phylum Porifera; class Demospongiae; order Chondrillida; family Halisarcidae; genus Halisarca; species Halisarca cf. caerulea. The sequence continues at coordinate 205,835 of CAUJGJ010000185.1, read as the reverse complement.
AGGAAGAAAGGGGGACCCAATGAGGCAGGACTCACCAGAATGAATATGATTTTCCTGGTTTGAGCCCATCCACGTCACATGTGCTGCCACCACCCCTGAGGAGGGTGTGGTGATACAATGGTGATACACATTGGAGTCATGCAGTTGTCACAAGGGAGTCATGCAGTTGTCACAAGGGAATCATGCAGTTGTCACAAGGGAATCATGCAGTTGTCACAAGGGAATCATGCAGTTGTCAAAAGGGAGTCATACAGTTGTCACAAGGGAGTCATGCAGTTGTCACAAGGGAGTCATGCAGTTGTCACAAGGGAATCATGCAGTTGTCACAAGGGAATCATGCAGTTGTCACAAGGGAATCATGCAGTTGTCACAAGGGAGTCAAGGAGTTGTCACATGATGGGATACCTTACTTGTATACTGTCTTGCATTCCTTGGATTCAATCTGTGCCATGCTAACTTTGTACTGGGGACTGACATCATCACATGACTTCCATGTGACAGTAAGCCTCCTTTCAGCTCTGTCGTAAGTTGTCTGTGTCAGCAACACCAGAACAATCCTCTGACCCATGTTCACTCCCAAGTACATACAATCATATGTAGATGATACAATCATGCACACACACACACACACACACACACACACACACACACACACACATGCGTGCACGTACACACACACACACACACACACACACACACACACACACACACACACACACACACACAGTAGTAGTTAAGGCCACACAAAGTAAATATGTTTCGGGTGTAGACCATCTTTGAAAAGTGACCAGGCCACCAGGGTTTTTATTTTAGTATTTTTTCAGGCTAGTCAAATGCGTCTCTGCAAGTATTTTCCTCATAACCGTGAACAGATACTATTAATGCTAACGCGAATGCTGAAGTAAAGCAAGTTACGTAGTTTAGAGGGTCTACGGTTGGAAGACACAAACTTGTAAAGCACAGTTAGATTAGTCTTGCATAGCCACACCGCAATATCACCTCCTTTATTCGGGGACCACGTCACCGGTCGGCAAAATTGGGTCTGGTAGTCATAGGTCCTATGGAATGCAGGACCCTGCACAAAACCAGGTATAGGCTACTACCAAACCCAATATCGCGGACCGGTGACATAGTCCCTGAATAAAGGAGCTGATATTGCAGTCTGGCTACACAAGACTACAGTTAGATGGGGAGTGCATGTCTGTATGGAACCAGACAGCCACTAGTCCCACAATAACACAATGGGGATATCCCACAATGGTTTCATGTGTTCATGCTGAACACACATGCTTTACTTAACGGTTTACAATACTTTGGTCAACTTGAAGGTTTGAACCAGCATGCTCACTATTTTGTCTTTTTCCCCAATTTTTTTGACCAGGAAGGGGACCAGAAACATAAAATTAATTTTACATAGCCTAAACGATGGATATCACAGATACAGTACAGTCTGCATGCCGTTGCCCACCTAATCTCGCTCGACCAGAACAGATGGAAAAGGAATTCGCAAGACTTCGCCATTCCACGCTCGATACGAGTGTTGCCAAGTCGAAGGCCCCGACCACGTTATCGAATAATACGTACACAAAGTATTCTACAACTCGCTATCGAAACGTCTTACCTCAGGAGGTTTAACTATGGTCAACCGTTTCCGCATCTTCTCCCGCTCCAGTTCCCTCTCTCGTTTGTCATTCGGTGGTTCTCCATGAGCTGATCGCGACTCACCATTCCCTCTAACCACGTGCACACGTCCCTCTCGATCCACTGTGATTCCAGTGGCGTCCGCTGGTAAGCGGATATGAATTTGACGCTGACCCGGACCAAGCCCCTCTCCGGACGCCATTTTTTTCGTGCCAATCATACGCAGATACGGGACCCAGGCCAACTGTTGGGTTGAGTGCCTACAGACTGTACTGGGCACAGATGACCTGGTAAGGGCTTGGAGAGATATATACAGGGCTTGTGGATTCGGTAATCATTAATACTCACTTTCACCATTTACAGCATGCATCACACACACACACACACACACACACACACACACACACACACACACAGTATGTCCCTATATATACACAGAGTCCATTCAGCTAGCTAATGACAATTGCTTGGTGTAGTCATACTCAATGGTGGGGATCACAGCCTGAACAAACTTCAGGAAGACCATTAAATATCTGAGGACTCTCGTTAAGGAGATCAACAAAAAATAAAATGAAAAGTCTTAAAGTAGAATGTGTTTGTGTGTTGTATGTGTGTGTGGGGGGGGGGTATTGTGAGAGGGTGTATTGTGGGAGGATGTATTGCGGGAGGGTGTATTGCGGGAGGGTGTATTGCGGGAGGGTGTATTGTGGGAGGGTGTATTGTGGGAGGGTGTATTGTGGGAGGGTGTTTTGTGAGAGGGTGTATTGTGGGAGGGTGCATTGTGGGAGGGTGTGTTGTGGGAGGGTGTGTTATGGGAGGGTGTGTTGTGGGAGGGTGCAGTACTCAAGTGGTGGTCCCTTGAGCACTAGAGTGGAGACAAGGATACGTGTGTACCTCCAGTTCCCTCCCGTCTTCCTCCACAACTGCCATGATCTTCTTCATCACTTCTGCATGCCTGGAGTGGGGTGGGGGCTATGTACATCACACACCTTTCCCCACACCTACACATGAACACCACACCTGCATGGATGCACTGAGAGTTTCTCTGGGGGTGGGAGGTGGGGGTGTGGTTCCAGAGTAACTGTCTTGTGAAGATGGTCTGTGCTTATGTCCGCATACATCATCTCAGGAGTGAGGGACTTACCATTCTGTGGGGATTGGTTGATGGTGTGATCAAGGGGCAGGACACAATGGGTGTGACAACACAAAACACACCTCCTCACCTCATCATATCCAAACAGCCACAATCGTGGAGTATTGTAGAAGTTGTCATAGGTTATGTTGAGGTCATAGGAGCGTGCCTTGATCACTCCTGTGGACTTTGTGGTGGTAACCTCTTTTGGGGGAAGGGTGGCCTATGAGGGAGGGGAGGAAGAGAGTGGCGAGAGGGGAGGGAGTGAGGGGAGAGTGGGGGCAAGGGAAAGGGACAGAGGGAGAGAGAGGAGGGAGTGAGGGGAGAGAGGGGGACAAGGGGAAGGGACAGAGGGAGTGAACGGAGAGGGGGACAAGGGGAAGGGACAGAGGGAGGGGAGGGAGAGAGTGGAGAGGGATGAGGCATAGATTAGAAAAGAGAAAAGAACAGGTGAGGGTTGTATGGAAGACTTGTTTTGTTTGGTGCTCTTACAGGATCATCCTCTTCTATTGTGTCCTTCTTGAAATCTACAAATAGGTAAGAAGCAAATAGTGTTTCTGTGTACAAGAGTGTATAAGCAGGTTATACGTATGCACCAACACTAATACTGATGCCTCCAATAAGACACACATCACAGCACACACACATCACAGCACACACACACATCACAGCACACACACATCACAGCACATACACACATCACAGCACATACACACATCACAGAACACACACACATCACAGCACACACACACATCACAGCACATACACACATCACAGCACATACACACACATCATAGGACATACACATCACAGCACACACACATCACAGCACACACACACATCACAGCACACACACATCACAGCACATACACACATCACAGCACATACACACATCACAGAACACACACACATCACAGCACACACACACACACATCACAGCACATACACACATCACAGCACATACACATACACACATCACAGCACACACACACATCACAGCACACACACACATCACAGCACATACACATCACAGCACACACACACATCACAGGACATACACATCACAGCACACACACACACATCACAGCACATACACATCACAGCACACACACACATCACAGCACATACACACATCACAGCACACACACACACATCACAGCACATACACACATCACAGCACATACACACATCACAGCACATACACACACATCACAGCACATACAAGGCACCTTCGAAGTCAGCAATGGGTCCATCATCATCACTGTCTGAGTCATCCACCAGCTGGGTCCCCACAGTGGGTGTGGTCACAGTGGGTGGGTCCACTTTCTTAACCTTCAGTTCCTCCAGTTCTTCAGTGACTTCCTCCACATCTGGTTAGAACATGTGAGGTCATACGACTGTCACACATAGAGACCACACCCACTCACTCATGTCATGATGAGTATCAATCCAGCCATCATCGTCATCTGTCAATTTGAGCAACTGTTCGTTGGTCCGCACATCTTGGATCTGATTTGCCCTCCTGTAGCAGGGGACTGCAAGGGAAACCCCCACATACTGACAGGCACTGATGTAATATCTACTGACTATCCCCATTATTAGCAGGTCAATATCCTATAAAACCAATTCCTATGTAACTGAATTAATCACTTGCTCACTCACTGTCCCCCATGTGAACACACACACACACACACACACGCACACACACGCACACACACACACGCACACACACACACACACACACACACACACACACACACACACACACACACACACACACCACTTTTAGTCTGCAGGTATTGTTTGTCAGGAGGGAGATAGGCCTTCCTCTTTGAAGGGTCCTCCACAGACACCCAAGTCCATGTTCGACAATGATACACTAGATGATCTCCTGCTGCCACAAACTGGAATGGAAGTGGGAATCAAAATAGACTGACAGATTGAAGCAGGAAACGAACTAGAATCATGTGTGCTGGTGTAGTCAGTAACAAAATAGCATGAAAATTACTGAGAAAGTATGCATGCAAATACACCACGTTTGGTATGCATCAATTTCAATTTGTGAAATGACATTTTCAGTTGCATAAATGCATCAAGTGTTCCATTGTGCACGCGCTGAGGAAGAACACTGGACAAAACCCTCACTGAACCCGAGGTCATTAATTAATTAGACGTCTCTGCCTCTATAAGAAACATACAACACATATGCACTAACCTCATCAGGGGTTAGCTTTCCCGTATCTTTGAAAGTAGAAACCTACACAGTAGAATGGATTGGGGTATGAAGCTCCTAGACAGATCACACGACACGAAGGAAGGACGACAACAACGAATAACATACAGTGGGAACTGTACTCAAGTGTTCTGCGACTCTGAGTCCCGCACTTTTTACCATATTGAAGGCATGACGCGCAATACTTGGCTTTAGATCAGCGGGCTGGTCCGACGCAGCCATCTTGTTGCGGTAATGGGAATTCCCCACTGGACGATCCCTAGCACGTGCATTGCTCCTGATTTGAGCATGCGGAGCGAGCGCGACAAGACGGCTACCCAATACATGTGCCTACTTGATTCCCAAAGGAGGGTGTGGAGATTCTTTGCACGAGTGATGTTACACGAATTGAGGTTTGATTCACTCTTCCACTGAAAATGTCTGCTAAACCGTTCGTATTAGGAGGATTGGCGTCGCTTGCGGCGGAATTCGGTACGTTTGTAGCTAGTTTGTTTACTTTCCTCTATATTTAGTATGGGAGCTTTCCTTGCTTGTTTTCTCCAGGGACGTTTCCCATTGATACAACAAAGACTCGTCTTCAGATTCAAGGGCAAGCTGTAGAGAGAGTTTGGAGAAGCTGCCGATACAAAGGAATGATGGACGCTTTCTTGAAGATTTCCAAGGAGGAAGGGATAAAAGCTTTATATCGAGGGTTGGTTATCTTGAGTAGTGTTTACAGTATGTTGTGTCAAGTGTGATGAGTGTGCTGGGGTTGAGGTGAGGGGACATCACTCTGAGATGGCATTGTCCAGTTCTGCTGTGTGTGTGTGCGTGTGTGTGTGTGTGTGTGTTAGTGTTGTGCGATTAAATCGATTATTAGATTAATCGATTTGTGACAAATCGTAATTGTTGCAATCGATTGCCATGAGAAATCGACAATTACTTGAACAAATTGCAAAAACAGCACAGGACATGGATAAAAATATGAAAAAACTGACACTGAGCATGTGCAGTTAGATAGCACTGAAATCGAGTGTGGAAAATGGCTGAAGAATCTGAGGACCTGCTAGCAACAGCCAATTTAAACCCTCTCAAAAATAACACCAATGACATTATCACTGCTCAGAGAACTGTCTGGACACTCAAAATGCATCCATGTTGTGTTTTTGGCTGAAAACTTGTATGATGTACTGATTGTGGTGAATACTTTTTTAAACACATCTCAATTTGATACTGCGTTTTTAGGCTTTTAGCTTTTCTTTTTAGTTTGATCACCTACAGCTTTTGTGTTGTTAATCGAAGTATCGTGATTTCTTTCAATGTTGATTAGTAGTAATCGGCAATGTTGATTTTTTCAATAATTGCACAACACTAGTGTGTGTGTATGTGTGTGTGTGTGTGTGTACGTGTGTGCGTGCGTGCGTGTGTGTGTGTATGTAAAGTTCATACTGTCTTTGTTTGTTGTTGTGTAATCACATTGTACATGTTAAGTGAAGAATCGTGAGATAGTACATTTGTAGAAGTTTAGAGAGGCCTTGGTCCATCTGTGGTAGTTTAGAGAGGCCTTGGTCCATCTGTGGTAGTTTAGAGAGGCCTTGGTCTGTCTGTGGTAGTTTAGAGAGGCTTTGGTCCATCTGTGGTAGTTTAGAGAGGCCTTGGTCCATCTGTGGTAGTTTAGAGAGGCCTTGGTCCGTCTGTGGTAGTTTAGAGAGGCTTTGGTCCATCTGTGGTAGTTTAGAGAGGCTTTGGTCCATCTGTGGTAGTTTAGAGAGGCCTTGGTCCATCTGTAGTAGTTTAGAGAGGCCTTGGTCCATCTGTGGTAGTTTGCATACAGCAAAGTCTGGGGCATTTGTGTCCTGAAAGGAGGTAATTACATATGTGAATGATGTCACATGATGATGTCATTTTGTGTAGGTGTCTTTCAATTCTTTGTCCCATCTCTCTCTGTGATGTCATTGGTTGGGGGGGGGGGGGGGGGGAGGGGTTGGGTGAGCTTGGTCCTGGGGGTGTGGTGTACTTGGTCCTGGGGGTGTGGTGTGATTGGTCCTGGGGGTGTGGTGTGATTGGTCCTGGGGGTGTGGTGTGATTGGTCCTGGGGGTGTGGTGTGATTGGTCCTTGAGGGTGTGGTGTGATTGGTCCTGGGGGTGTGGTGTGATTGGTCCTTGGGGGTGTGGTGTGATTGGTCCTGGGGGTGTGGTGTGATTGGTCCTGGGGGTGTGGTGTGATTGGTCCTTGAGGGTGTGGTGTGATTGGTCCTGGGGGTGTGGTGTGATTG